>JALIGU010000020.1:600000-948681 GCA_023053565.1 Aquilegia eximia
TATTTTTTAAGAACTATAACGACCCGACCTATATCACCACCGATATTGTCCCCACTTAGCCACTGCGGACATCTGACAGTGTGGGGTTTTATGGGGCAACAGCCTGCTTCCCAGGAAGTCACCCATCCTGAGATTACTCCCACCCGAGCACGCTTAACTCCGGAGTTCTTTCGAACTCTGGAGCCAAGTGAGCCCAAAAGGCCTCGATGATTATATATGACGGATCTATACCTATATTCCAATGTCAGGACATCCTCCTCTCATGTGACGTAGGACTTACCCCCTTGGCAAACCACCTGCTGACCCGGGGTGTTACAAGAACTTCAAGTTCCAAAATTCAGTCATAAGTTTTATGCGCATCAACAAGTTTGCCTTTGAAATCCATTAAGACCCCTCCGGACACCTAGCATCAAGCATCTGTCTAATGCCTCCTAGGAATCCAAGATAATATGACTATTTCGTCTTTTTCTTTTCTCTTTATGATATCCATATCTGCTACAAAGAAAGGTTTTGTTCTTTTCCAATCACAACCTTCCAATCCGTCAAATGGTCGTAAATTTGTAGGATTAAAAAAAAAATTACCGCCTTCACAAATGCTTCAACTTGATCTATTATGAGTTTTAACTCACTCTCCTTCATCCATTCCTTCAACCCATCTAAATCTTCACACTTGACAGTATTGTTGGAAATCGTTTTACAGAATCTGTCAGAATTTTGACAGATTTTTGACAAGGTCTTTGGGAGTATATTTCTATATGTTCCAGAGCTTCATTGACCAAGATATTGGTATGTATGGATTCCTCGTTCCGAGTAGATGCTTGTGTAGTGTCCATACGTCCAAAATGATTTTATATTCAATGAGAAATTGGCGTCCCATGTTACCTATGTAAGTGGTATAACTTGAGACAAAGCAAGGAAAATGTGATAGTCCCACATTTGATCCATGTAGGTAAGGTTTGCTCTTAATAAACTACTCTTGTACAATAAGGGTGTGGCCTTTGGGGTTACAATATTTTTGCGTGTTGGGCGGAATCTTACATGGGCTTGGGCTTAAAAAATACACACGCGCACCGTCCGACCGACCTAACCAACCCGGATTAGGTTTGGATCTTGGTGATCCAACATAGTATTTTTTGTTGAAAGGTTTATTGAACTTATATCCCAAAAGGTGCATACCCATACCCAACCGGTTTTCTACTGATTCGGCCCAATAGATGTGTCTGTTAATGAAACTGTTTTGGGCCCAATGTGTCATTTCAACCCAATGATTGTATCTGTTCATTGAACTGTTTCGACCCAATAGGTGTGTCTAGTTAATGAACTGAGTCGGTCCAAAATGTCTATTTACTGGATTTTTCTTGCTATAAATAGATAGTCAGTGTCTGCAAAATTCATTCGTTCCAAAACTCATATTCATTTCATTTTATTGTGTCTGTTGTGTGTTCTTAAGAGAGTAACATCACTGAACAGGTTCACCATCTTCATTTTGTATGAAGTGATGCCACACGACGAAGGTATTGATCGTTGTATCCTAGGAGACAATTTGCATTAAACCCATACAACACCTGTTGGGACAAATAATGTCTTAAGGACAAAGATATTTCTCGACTCGATCAATTCATACTGTCCTTAACATTCTTTTTCTGGTTTGCATATTCTGTTTACTTATTTTATTCATGAACAGTAGCCTATTAGTATCATATTTTTTTTTTTTTCCATTGCTCTACTTTGCAAAAATAGTAACCAATCTCAGTAACCACTGGTAGTCTACTTTGGTGGTGTTATGGTAGGTATTTTCCAATCGCAAGGTGGATTTTGGTAGTTCGAACGGCATAAGGAATGCCATATGGCTGAAATTAAAGCCCAAAATACTTAGTGTTGTGTGGGCTTATATTGTGTGGTTAGGCTTGATTGGCCCATCGAAATTACATCTTTACTTATCGAGGTAGTGTAAGCACAAGCCTTTTGAGAGCACTCGATGACCTTAAGATTACACATGGCAAATGAACATGTGGCTCAATGGTAGCACCCCATCTCACAAAGTGGAGAGGTTGTGGGTTCGAAACACTTCAACAACTTATTTTTGATATAAGTTTTCACGCGTAATTTAAAGGGGTAGGGGTCCCCTCAACCCCGTTTGCCAATAAAAAAAAAAAAAAAAAAAATTACACATGAAATGGAAGTAGTCTTCACAAGTAAACTGAACCTTATTTCATCACCATGGAAACTATAAAAACTTTTTCATTATCTTCTTTAATCCCAACTGAACCTCCAACAATTCAATCTAAACAACTCAATTTTCTTTACCCTTTCATCTTTAAATATCAATTTTTAAAACAAAACAAATTTCAAGCTCAATTCTATTGGTTTCTCTATAATTTTAACTGAACCCAACTACCCAATTGCTTTAAGTTACAAAGAAGTTTGATTGATATTCAATTATGCCGGCCACTGTGTAATTTAAATAAAAAAGTTCCACTTGCTAAGAAATATTTTGGGGATTGATATTTGTGGTTTGGTAAAGATGTGAGATAAATAATGAACATAAATGCCAAGTTGTGAAGATAAATGCCAACATTGATTAGTGTTACTCTTTGATGGAAGGATTAATCAGTTTGGACGTTTGATCAGTGGGCACGATATAGTAAGTGTCATATGAGAAAGAACATTTCACATGACATGAGGACTACCGTTTCGGTTTTTTAGAGTCTATTTGATAACATTCACCATTTTTGTCATTTTTTGGCAAATCCTAATATTTGGCAAATTTTGTTATTTGTCACTATTTTTTGCATTCATTCACCGAGATTCGCCAATTCGCCGTGTTTGATAACTAATCTGACAAATTCGTTTTGCTAAAATATTTGTGTTTGATAACAACTTCGGTAAACATGGTAAAACAGATTTGCTATTTTCTTTTGTGTGTTGATAAATTTTGTAGTATTGGTAAAGTGACAAATCCATTGTATAAAAAGCTCATTATGTAGTATTGGGTCGATGGAAGCCCATGAACATTATTTTTTCCACTTTCCTATATCCATAAGATAGCAAAATAAGTCCAACAAAAGCATAAAGTTCTTTTTTTTTTTTTTAAATTGGCAAGCGGGGTTGAGAGGACCCCTACCCCTTTTAAATTACGTGTGGAAACTTATATCAACAATCAGCTGTTGACGTGTTTCGAACCCACAACCTCTCCATTTTTTTGGGAGGGGTGCTACCATTGATCCACATGCCCATTCGCAACAAAAGCATAAAATTTGTCTGATAACAAGTAAAATTGTTTTGGCATTTTTTATATATACAATGCATAAATGGTTCAACAAAAACATACCATAGGTTCAACAAAATAAGTCCAACAATATTTCAACAAAATAACTTTTACAATACCATAAAAATAAGTCCAACAATAGCATAAGCCGAAACAAAGGTACAAAAAGTTTTCGAAATAATAATCCAACCATAACATAATCTAACCATAACAAAGGTACACCATAAACAAACCATAACATATTACTATTCAACTACTAATCAGCCTCGCTCTTATCTAGATATTCATCCATGTTCGCAGGAGCACTATGACTAGACTTACCACACTCAGTAGGGTAAGTTCTTCTTGCAGTAGACGATTTTATAGCATAAACTATATTTGCTACATTTGGGTCAATGTGCCTAATTTGCACAATAAACATGAGGACATTGTTCGCCTTGTTATGAAACTCAAACCTCACACTATCTCCTTCAGCTAAATGTGTAGCCTTCGCAAATGCCTTCCACCCAAAGTGACAAAAATATAAAGAGTCACTTTTAGCATCAACTAATTCCACTTCGTAGCTTTCCCGTCAAGCCACCCATAGGACAACAGAAACAACGCCCTCAAGTAGTGTATTGATATTAGTAGGAACTTTTTGCAATTATAAAAAAATATACTACAATATATTTATTCTAAAACATTCATACATAAAGTAATGTTATTTGTACTGACCATGATACACCCTTTAGTGACATGACCCTTAGACACATCCTTTGTCCAGGTAAGTCTCATGTGATTGTATGGTTGGATATCCATTTCTGGACATATTTATATTTAATATAAATAATATATATAAGTATAATAAATAATTCAAAAGATTACACAATGATTAAATTCAATTGAATGTATAGTAGTTCAAAGATTACATTAAACAATAATTTATAATCCATCAAAATAGTACATCAGAGTACATCAAACAATAATTCATCAAATATTACACAGTCCATAAATCCAACCTAATTCTAACCACACAACTGATTCAATCATTCTAAACTAAAATAGTCCCATCCGAGTTTGGAATACCATCTTTGGCATGTTGTAAAATACACATTTTTTATCCCTAAGCTTCATGAGTATATGCAATCGAGGTGGTAGCAAAATCCACGCTTCATCACTTGCTACGACTGTTAAGTATTGGGCAAAACTTAAAACCATCTTGATCACAAACTCTGTAATATTATCAACGAGTTTCCTATTTACTCGGATTCGACTTCTCACAACACCAATATCAATGGTGATACCGAACTCTAATTACATTGATAGACGTAAGAGGTACAATCTCTCCAACAACATGATTTTCTGTTAGCTTTGTCCACATGAACAAGATCATCTGTTCATTCCAACGAACAAATCTTCGGTATGGAACGTTCATTTTCAATTCTGTTGAGTGATATCAACACAATTTGTATTCAATTATCAAAAGTCCTTAAAAAATGTCTTGATAACTGAAACAACACAAATAGTGCTAATCTAACAGTTCAATATTCAAACCACTTAAACAATATGCAGAAAGTAAATAACACGCAGAAATTTTTAACGTGGTAAAACCCAAATTGGGAAACGTCCACGGTTGTCCTCACGACAACAAATAAATCCACTAGATGAGAAGAGATTTACAAACCTATCAACTACCTGCAATCACTGCGAGTTGACACTCCTGGTTATCTCTAACACCTTGACTTCACCGGAGCACCTTGATGTACGCACAAGACACTCGACTTCTTGATGAACACACAAGAAGACTCGAAGCCGAACTATGAAACAAGCTTACACCAGAGTTCCTTGATGAACACACAAGGATACTCGACTTCTTGATGAACACACAAGAAGACTCGAAGCTAAATCACTATTCAATAATTAAGAAGAAGATGAATGGGGAAGAAGGAAAAAGAAGATGAGTTCAATCACCAAAAACAACCTTAAACAAAACCTAAACAAACTCCAAGAATAAGACTTCAATTGGACGGCCAAAGAACTAACTTGTTCTTTGGAAGAGAAACCCTATTTATACTTAGGGTTGGAACACACACAAAATGGGCCAGAATTGATGAAATCCACATTGTGAACGTTCGCTGCCTGCTTGGACGTACAAACGCCCTAAAGAGGTACGTACGTCCTGACGAAAACATGTTTGCTGTCTGCTTGGACGTACGAACGTCCTAACAAGGTACGTACGTCCTGACCAAAACATGTTTGCTGCCTAACATGACGTACGTACGCCCTAACTAGGTACGTACGTCCTAAACCCAAAACTTACTTTTGACACAAGGACGGGAGGACACAGACTCGGGACGATGTGCTTACAACTTGGTTTTCCTAACAATGAACTCAAGGCGAGATAACCATGGACATCCAATGTCACAAAATTGATGTCAAACAAACTTCGTGCCGGTTTCAATCTCCCCCTTTGACATTGATTTTGTGACAAAAACCTATGACTCTAATAGCACTTATAAAACGTGCTTACAAACCCAAACCATGGCATTTATAAAACATGCCTACAAAATCACTCAAGTTAGAACAGACACAAAGTCACCAATTCTTGTTATCCAGCTTGAGCAAGACGCTTTAACCATCAGAGACCGAACGGAAGCACTTAAGAATTTCCGAAACAATCAAGGAATCAACATATCAAGGAATTAACAGAAGTTCCTTCGAGCAACTCCCCCATACTTCATGAGCTCCAAAATTTTGACACTCGAGCTCCCCCATAACTGTAGAACGCCTAAAACATCAACACGTTCACTCCCCCATACTTGTAGCATACCTGAAACATGACCCAAGAATACACTAACAAAGGAAGAAACGAATGTTAGTATTAGAGTCATAAATCTCCCCCATTTTGTCACAAATGAAGCAAGCTAGGTAACAAAAGAAAGAGAAAAGAAAAAAATACCAAACCATAACAAATAAGATTAAAGAAGAAAAGAAAGAGAACAATCATGTTAACAACAAAAAGGATATGCAACGGAAGCCAAAACATAAACACTTGTTAACACGATGTCAATACAAAGAATTCTCTCCCTAAACAAAAGCGTCACCTAAATGCAATGCATATGAGAAAGATGCACCTAGAACAAACAAACCAAAAAAGGATATTTGAAACACACAAAGAACCAAACATACAAGGGTAGAAGAGAGTAAAGAGAAAAACCATACCATAAATCTGGAATCCATGACACACAAAACTAAAAGACATGAGAGAGATCTAGGCATATAAATGAAGAAGAAAGAGTACCAACACAGACACAAGAAGGGAGATTAGATAAGAACCAAAACGAGATAAGAAGGAGATAGTGAAAAGACACTGAATACTTATATAGGTAACAGAGGGAAGAAAAGAAAACATAACATGAATCCCTGATAGAAACCAAGAGAAACCTGTACATAGAAGAAAGAGTCAGGACACCATCAATCGGAACAAATGATTCACCAGAATATCACTTTAGTCAACCGACCATAACCACCTAAGATAGACTCCAAAGAAACGACTTCATAGTAGGAAGATATCTAGAGAAAAAGAGCAAACAAACAAAAAGGACGAAATACCATACCCGATGAAATCGGCAACGTACACTAATGACCAAGAACCAAATAGTCAAACCTGTGAGAAATGTGCAAGAAAAGAATATGCAAAAAGAGAAAGAAGAAGAGATAAACACTAGTTAGTAGGAGATGTGAAAAAGAATAGGGAAACCATGCATACTAGACACATCCAACAATATCCCATGACAAAACTACAGGAATATGAGTATTTGCAGGATGAAATATGTAAAGTATAAGAAAATCCATTGAGAATCCATGGGGAAATCCAATCTGTACATGTTCCTGAAACAACTCATCCAACCACACAAAAAAATTAGAGAATCTCATAAACAAAGAGAAGAAAATATTATCCCAAACACAATGGAATAGAGACATAAAAGCTATAAACCTGTAAGCCCACCCCTAGTGAAACCCCAAAATTAGTTCAAAATATGCCAAACAAGATAAGCAATCATCAAACTCATAAAAAAAATACTTTAACTGAAGAATGAGCAAGGATTATCGATGTCACCAAGTCACAAAACAACCATCCAACTTCAGAGCAAATTTCCTGCCAGAACACTAAGACTCCGATGACATGCCATACATTGTCAGAAAGATTAGAGAGTCAATAGAAGAGAATTGCTAACAATAGATGACCAAACTGAGCATATGCATCCCAAAGTAGAACAGTGGTAGCCCAAAACCATTGCAGAAGGATTATTGCTGAAGACTACCAAGAACACATCTAATCAAACCTATTGCAGGAAAAATAGGATCAACCAGACACAAGAAGCAACAATAAGAGAATAGGCAAGTCTCATAAGTATTTAATCACACACCAGCTAGCCAACAAGGTAATTCAAGAATATTATCCCAACATAGAAAAGTATGATGAGAACCTATGAGAAAACATGAAGCAATATAAATCATGACAAACGAATACACCAATAACATGATTTCATCACCAAAATATGCTTATGCATACCTTGTAGCTTTCTTAAAACAAATTGAGAACTATTACCTTAAGAAATCACATCAAACACATGTGATCCAATGACAAAAAATAGAAAGCATGAAGGTTAAAACCAAATAATACTAACAATCTGACCTTAGTATGTCAATGAAACACCGACTGAAAAGAATTACCAAGGATTGGAGCCAAAATAGAATTAGCCATAAACACTTTCAGCAAGAACATCTACCTGTAAAGTTACTGAGAGAAAAATAAAGTTGACGACACGCACAGTGTCCATGAACCTGCATACAGTAGAAAAGAGCAGTCTAAGTGGTGGTAGCAACAACCAATGCTAGAACAACAAGCATACAAGAATCCGAAGGAATGACGCCTCTACTCCTTTGAGCACGAGGAGGACGTGTGCCCGATGACGAAGCACCTTTGGAACCGGGTGTTTCTTTGGTGGGAGTAGTCCGAGCGCGCTTAGGAGGCATGTCCTGCATAAACACAACATTAACCAAACTAACAAATGTAAGAGAAATGGCGAACCTAGCACAAGAAATGTGAGAATACCCATGTAGACATTTTATCGAACACATGGTGTGCAGAATCATGAAGTGTGCACACGATAACAACCAAACAATGAGAATCGCACTAAACTTGTTAGACTAGGATAATGAAGAACCAAACACAAACAATAGCAAATAGAGGCTGCACCATATCTAAGAATCAATTTTAACGACAAAACTAACAACCCATATCCAACCATGTGAAGACTAACCTTAAGGACTAACTTTAATAGCAGAAAAACAAACCGAATAACTAACAACACAAACCATAATAAGAAGATAAAAGGAAAAGAACCGATGTACCATAGAAGTGAAGAGGAATACATCATGAACTTCCAAAAACAGTAGCCAATCCCAATCCGTACAAAAATAAGAGGCAATATATGGTGATAAGCAAAAGATTGAACAAATAAGAGAATTGAAGTGCATCATAAACTAAACCTCGGTGTGTGTAGATGCAATGCAATGCATAAAGAGAGAGAAAGTTCACCACTAGAACACACCCTTTGAAGACCTAGAATATAGAACCATCAACAAGAGACATACGATTAGATAAGTAAGTGAGCATAGAAGAAACAAACTTCAACCCCCTTTGAAACAAACGTTATGAATAGAAGGCAAACGAATATAAATATGATCTTTCAAATGAAAACCAAGACATCCAAAAGGCAAAGGAATATAAACTATGTATGTCTTACATAAAATCAATGAACATGCGCTTGGATTTTTTATTTTGCCGCATGTGGTAGAGTTTAGTCTACATCACACTAATGTCATTCCCGCGTGGGAGGGATTTTTGCCTCCATCTTTTCAAATACACGAGGGTAGGGTGTAGCCTACATCTTTTTGACAAACAAAAACTCAAGAAGTGCAATACCATGATAACGTGCAACACAAAAACTAACATCACTTGAGTGCATCCGTCAGAGCATGACCCTCACAACCCCAACGGGTTCTTAGCCAACTGATATTGCTTCAAAGACAATCAAATGGCTGGGGATAAAGTGAGTCATTGACCACTAACAAGAGTTGTAATAGGAAGATAAGAATGTTCAATAACACTAACAACAAGATGAACATTAACCAAAACAAAGGAGAGATAGCTCAAGATCACATAAATACTCGAGAGATAGAGAAATTCTATGAGCTCAAAGAATATGTAAGTGGTTTCCAAAAAACTCCCATTATGCAAGCATGTTGTGCACTGTGCAAACAAGCGAGGAAAAATGCATGATACATACCAAAACATACTTAAGAGTTCAGAAAGAGAAAACACCCAAACATATTGCAACTTATTTAAGACAATTGAATTAAACCAATATCTCAGAAAAGATGCAACCAACAACACATACATGGAATAAATAAAGAAAAAACAAAAAATAGAAGGAATAACCAACAACCCCTTTTTTTTTTTTTTATTATTAACAATGTATTCAGACATGCAGCATGATCTGCAAGCTAAACAAACAAAACATAAAAAACAGAAGTACCAAACAAATAGCCTATGTGGTTAGAGAAATATGCAATTCAAATAACACAAGGCTAGAAACAAACTACATCATCCCAAATATGAGACACCACCAGACTTTTGTAAGTCCAGAAAAACCTGCAACTTATCTTTTCTTACCCATACTTGTTTAACACTAGGCGTACACACCTTGGGAGTTGAAAAGATATGAGATCTCCCCTTAACAAGCTTTGCAATAGACTTGTCCTTAACTAATTCCACCTTAGTCTTTGACTTCCTTTTGTTGGAATACCTGTTTTTCTTAAACCTGTGACGAACACCACTATAATTCCAAGGTCTAGAAAATGCACAAGAAGAAACATTAGAATCAACATGATTATAATGATTAGGAACACGAGAATAAGATCCATCATGTTGATTAAAATCCCAACAAAAAATATCCAAATGACCAACCCTACCACAATAAGAACAATGAAAAACATTAGACTTACTCAAAGAATTCTTATAAGAAGATGTGGTAGTGGTGGATAAACCATGTATGTCACTATTTGGTTTATGACATTGTCCCTTAACAAAACCCATACCTCCCCTATTAGAACAAGATGACTTACCAGCAAAAGCAACCTTATCATTAGCCTTAGACTTAAACTTTGTGTAAGAAACATGCTGAAAACTATTAGTATTAAGTCTAGTCTCAATAGGCGGGGTAGGCAAAAGAGCATGCAAACTAGATTTTACAGAAGTAGTCACACTAGATGAACGAGTAGAACTAGCAATAGGAGAGTCAAATCTAGTTTTGTCCAAAACCTGCAATTGGAGTTGAGTAGACGTTAAATCGTTCTTTGTTACCTCATACTCCACCAATAGAGATTTGTATTTCTCATCGACCTCCTGATTGGCCTTCTCTAAAGCTGCAATTCTACATAACAAGTCAAGTTTTTCTTTGTCAAATAATTGAGAAATAGAAATTGCATCATCTGCAGCACAAGAAATTTGTTTTTCAAGAATCTCAATTTTATCCTGCAAAGAAAGATTAGCCTTTTCCAAATTTTTAATTTTGGATTCATAAACTTCCCCTTGAAGCATATAGTCTTCTGCACAATGTCTGAGTCGTTGTTCTAGAGAATCAACCTTAGTCTGCAAAACACCATTATCTTCAAAACAAACATTATCAGAAATAGTAGACACATTACAATTAGCTTTTTTAAATTTTTCCTGCAAATCAATATTAGCTTTTTGTAATCTTTCACATTCTTTTGCAGAAAGTCTGTAAAGAAGAGCCCAATCACTATTGCTAACAACATACAAATTATCATCATTTTCAAAATCAGATTTTGGTTTTGTAGATTTAGACGATTTAGCAATAAAATTATTATAACCAGACTCATGAACCATTATTGCACTCATAGGATCGTTAGCGTGAGCCTTGACGCTCCTTAACCAGCCCCCAGCGACTGATACCAATTGAAACAACACAAATAGTTCTAATCTAACAGTTCAATATTCAAACCACTTAAACAATATGCAGAAAGTAAATAACACGCAGAAATTTTTAACGTGGTAAAACCCAAATTGGGAAACGTCCACGGTTGTCCTCACGACAACAAATAAATCCACTAGATGAGAAGAGATTTACAAACCTATCAACTACCTGCAATCACTGCGAGTTGACACTCCTGGTTATCTCTAACACCTTGACTTCACCGGAGCACCTTGATGTACGCACAAGACACTCGACTTCTTGATGAACACACAAGAAGACTCGAAGCCGAACTATGAAACAAGCTTACACCAGAGTTCCTTGATGAACACACAAGGATACTCGACTTCTTGATGAACACACAAGAAGACTCGAAGCTAAATCACTATTCAATAATTAAGAAGAAGATGAATGGGGAAGAAGGAAAAAGAAGATGAGTTCAATCACCAAAAACAACCTTAAACAAAACCTAAACAAACTCCAAGAATAAGACTTCAATTGGACGGCCAAAGAACTAACTTGTTCTTTGGAAGAGAAACCCTATTTATACTTAGGGTTGGAACACACACAAAATGGGCCAGAATTGATGAAATCCACATTGTGAACGTTCGCTGCCTGCTTGGACGTATGAACGCCCTAAAGAGGTACGTACGTCCTGACGAAAACATGTTTGCTGTCTACTTGGACGTACGAACGTCCTAACAAGGTACGTACGTCCTGACCAAAACATGTTTGCTGCCTAACATGACGTACGTACGCCCTAACTAGGTACGTACGTCCTAAACCCAAAACTTACTTTTGACACAAGGACGGGAGGACACAGACTCGGGACGATGTGCGTACAACTTGGTTTTCCTAACAATGAACTCAAGGCGAGATAACCATGGACATCCAATGTCACAAAATTGATGTCAAACAAACTTCGTGCCGATTTCAATAACAATATATATATATATATATATATATATATATATATATATATATATATATATATATATATATATATCAATAAAAAAATAGAGCATATACGATTCAAAATTACTAATAAAAATAAAAAGTATTATATCAATCCATAAGTACCAAACATCACATTTCATAAGATAATATATAAACCAACATTTCATAATATAAACATTACATTTCGTGGATTACTCTGAACAGATTGCCATCACAGCATAGGTGGTGGAATTGGAGCGAATATGTGGGTGCACATGGTGTATGCCGGAAAAGTCTTATTCTTTAGACCAATCTAATGGATATGATTTGGTAGTTGTAATAGCTCAACTCATTCTTCCTCACTGCCTTTGATTTTGCATTCTAGAAGATCAAATTCAAAATTAAAATCAAAATTAAGGTTTTAAACCCCCCAATTTGAATTTCAAAATCAAACTCAAAACTAAAATTAGATAAAAAGTGAAGAGACGTGCTTACAATGATGGTAAGTGGTGGTGGTCGAGAAGAAGATGTTCCAGCGAGAGAAGATAAGTGCAGTGAAGGGAAGACTATGTTCCAGCGAGAGAAAGAGATGGGGAGAGTAGTGGTGGTGGCGGCGACTAAGAAGAGAAAGAGAGAGAGAATAGTGGTGGTGGTGATGATGATGATGAGTAATGGAGAGATCGAGAGAGAGCAACAACCGCCATTATCGAGAGAGGGAGAGAATGCAGTGGTTAAAGGTTAGGTTTTTTTTCTTTTTTCAATAGCTTTTATACCTTGGCGATTTTTTTGTGGCAAATTGTTGGTGAAACAAAAAACACATATTTGGGTGGGCAATTTTTTCGCTGATTCCGTGGGCTAATTCGGTGAAAAAGGGTCATGTGACCAAAAAAGGTGGCGAATTTAAGTTTTACTCTAAATTTGCCAAATTTACCAAAATCGTTATCAAACACTTGTACACACGGTGGAAAGCGGCAAAACACACATTCCTCATGGGGAACACGTTATCAAACATGCCCTTAAATTTTACACGACATTTGAACTGTCGTCCGAATTACCTACTGAAGGTGGCCACCAAGGTGAGCTTCTCCACCTTAATGCCCACCTTAGTAGGATGTTGGTAGCCTCCACCAAAATTAGGGATGGCAATCAGGTCAGGTCAGGTTGGGTTCGTGTCGGACCAGTCAGGTTTTCAGGTCCCTACTCCAAAACATGAACCTAACCTGATGAATTTTTTACCCACAAAACTGAAACATGAACCCTGGCCGGTAAGGTTATCGGGTCAGGTTCAAGTTTACTTGAATACGTGATAAAAATGCTTTAATAAAACTGTTCATTCATTATCCAAAGGGTATTTAGTGTTAATAAATCCAAACAAGAACACTTTCCAGTAGTTAATTGCAACATTAACAATATAATTAATGAAAGATACACTAATTGAAAGTAGTATAGAAGAAGATTATGATGATGATAAAATAATATTACTATGTCTTGTTCTTCGATTCTTTCTCCGAGCTCAAGAACACATTACAATTAATGGAAGATAAAACAATTGCAAGTGGTATAGAAAAAGAAGATGAAACCATAGATTATTGTTCTTCAATTCTTTGTTTAATTTCTTGTTTTGGGTTTATACCTCTTTGAATAACTCAAGAATAGATACTTTTAAATTCAATGCAAATTCTACCTTTTTATTAAAGAACAAAAGAAAAAGATATTAAGGATTAGGGAAGAAATCAACTGTAATCTCACTAGTATCTTCGTGGAACTGTAACGCCCCAAAATCATAACACGAATCCCAATGACTCAATGTCAAATCTCGAGACATTCGAACAACCCAACCCATGATAATAATATAATAATACAAGATTTCGAATAATATTAATATATATAATTAGCATTAAAAATACATATAATTAATACAATACATAATAATACAAACTGTGATCGCTTATATACAAAAGAAACTAAGTACATCTATCGCACGAACACTTATACCAATACCCTCTGTAACCTCCGTACGACCATATCTGTTGAATCGATCTATCCTCGAGCAATTGTTTAACTGAAAAGGGATTAATGATAGGGTGAGCATTTCCATTTGCTCAGTAGTGACTCTCATTTCCAATATACTAACTAATCATGCATGGCGATTAATCATACTAAACATTTGGAAGAATGCAAGTTTTAATAATTGAAAGTAACTTTCTACTGTAATTAATAAATAATATACAAGCATTCATACAATAAGTCGGGTACTTGTATCCTATCAGAGTGCTGAGGGTACGACTGGTACTCGACCCCAGTCCCAGGCAATATCTTAGTTCAGTACTTACCGGTGTGAACCTGCACCGTTAGTTCCTGATTATCCGGTCGGGTGATTACCGTTTTGTGTCTCGAGAACACTAACCCTCTTTCAAGGCTCAGGTGGGCCCTCTGACCACGACGCTCCAGAGGGAGAATCACCTATCACGGTGGTCAATCGTTTGACGACTGCAGACTGCTCAGGATCCTGACACACGTCCAGGAGTGGACTACCTCTCACTCCCCGCGTCTAACCTCCTCGAGGTAGCATGTATCCCCACAACACACTAACCATCCACAACAAATACCACTAAAAGCATGGCAATCCAGGAAGGTAGAAAAGGAATCCCCGGAAACATCCTACAATGTTCGAATCTAGAAAGTGCCCATTCACCGTCTAAAGGTGAACACTATATATGTAATTCTAGAAAGAACTGTCATCTCTAGAATATGACAACATTTCCTTCTTTGTAGAAATTCACAGATCCCTTGCCAAACCGCCTCGTGATACAATATATATAATATATAGAGTGTCTTTTAATGATAATTAATTAATCTGGCATGTGTGACGAGTCCCTGAATTTATCAACCATCAAACCAGTCCCCTATTCACGGCTACCCTAACCGAGCCAAAGCAGAAGAGACTATCCCCTATTCCATGGCTACCCTAACTGGGCCAAAGCCAAAGGGATTATATCCGATCTGTAATAATATGTTCGTGTAAGCACCCAGATCATATTCCTAATTCAGGAACCTCACACCATACCAACATACAACTGGGATCTCACATCCCACATACAAAATCCATCTCCCTTTTCCCATCCTGAAAAAGAGATGCAATAAAACCTTCAATAGCTTTTTCGTTTATAAAACCATTTCGATATACATATACTGCTTTAATAACTCCAGTATAAAACATGATATCTGTAACTAATCACTTTAATAAAACCTATAATCGATAAACCACGAGTAATCTATATATACCAAACAAAACCATGCATGTATTTTTATCATCAATAATATATCAATTAATTTACAACATTTAAAATATGACACATGAAAAGACAGTATAAAAGAAATGTAAGTCCCTACCTCTTGCTCGTTAGTTCTTTAGCTTCCTTCTAAGTTTGAAACACTCATTTAGGTATGTTGATATCCTAAGACCGCAGCTGTATGCAAGTAAATCTATATGAATTAATATTGCGGATCCAAATTTATACTAGTTTCAGAAATTCTAAGCGAAGTGCTTACCAACATCTTCATTTTTCCCACACTAAGTATATATACCACAACTTTATCTTTTGGCGCCATCGACCAAATTCTCCACACTTGTGTCATAAACCCACTTCTAAACCATTGTAAATCTCGACCAAGCTGAATTCCATATGCCTTTAAACCCCATTTCCCCATCAAGCCCTAACCACCATGAGCCATAACCTTATCTATGGTCCCAATCACAAACAGTTAATTACCAAATCAAAACACCAACTTCCTATAATCTTTATAGCCTTATTGAACGGTAATTGCCGAGATTTGGGTTACAAGTATTCTGAGCTAATGTGAACATCATGTAAATCAAATCTTCTTGATGAAATGATTAAGGAAATCAGCACCTGGGTGAATTTGCTTGTAAAGCCCACCCTTATACAAGAGCTAGTAAACCTTTGATTGGGCACTGGTGTAACTGGAAACTGTACATGGTTTTCTCTTTATATAATTTAGGAAAGGCACATGAAAACTTACAAATAGAAGATCTGGTTCAAGCAGAGATTGTAACCATTGTCACCATGTCAACCATAGTTGTATAAAAATCAATTCTCTAGCCCTTCTTGTAAGCCTTAAATAATTATTCTTTCCATTCCTTCTCTGATCTTTTTCTTCTCCTGGTCAAGTTAGTTTAAATCTTCAATGAAATATAGTATAAATTTACCACCTGTACTCTAATATAGATTCTAATCACATGTCTCTACACATGTCTTGACAAAGAAATGGAAATCACAAGTCTAAGCAACTGAACGTGGTTTGTCTTCATTTCTCTTACTTCAATTTGGTTTTTAATTGATGAAGGGCAGGTCTGTGTAACCCAGCTCCTCACTGATCCAAAGTAGGAGGTGTCAAAATACCCTTATACTAATCCATGCAAATAGCCCCACATACTCTAGTGCTCTTGGGAGTATTTTTATTAAGTTACCCCGCATTGAATAAAAATCTTGCTTGGTCCTACTTGGGTAAATCTATTCGACGCACTCGCACGTTCGATCCTAAAGCCCATGACTAGCTCTTAGTGAAAATTAGGCTCGTAATGAAATAAATGTTACACGCACGCCGATCTAGCCCAAAATGATTTTTCGTGTGTTTTAAATTTCATAGTCTATATGTTTGTTCTTATTATTTTTTAATATTTTAATTCAATTCAATCAATTATTTTAACACCAATCAATCGAAGTTATATAAAATATAATAATAGCCAAAGATTATAGATAAAATTACTAAAATGCCCCTAAGACGGGTACGGGTCGTTACAGGAACTTTGGAGTTTGGAAGAGAAAGAACGACTGAACTCCAACATTCATAATTTTGGGAGAAAACAATAAGAAATTAAAAACTAGAGTTATGTTTTAATTAGGTTTCGGGTCGACCTGGCAGGTCCATGACTGAAACCTGAACTGATATAAAATCAGGTTTTGTCGGGTCGACCTGTTATAAACAAAAAACCTATAAATACTTGACCCGAACTTAACCCAATAGCAAATCGAGTTTTGGGTACCAGGTCAGCTTGCCACCCCTAACCAAAATCCACCTCCCATTGGGAATGCTCTTAGTACGCATCTAGTATAAGTTTGTTGGCATTGGATAATTGGTATTCCTATCCCCCCAACCAAAACCCTAGTAGAAACAAAACATGAAATAAGTTGGTTCAATTTATATATATATATATATATATATATATATATATATATATATATATATATATATATATATATATATATATATATATAATAATGTAGTTTATTTATGTAGTAATAGAGCTATAAAATGAGCCGGGTCGGGCCAGCTCGACCCTTAATTGATAAAGCCCTTAACATATTAGGGTCGGACTGGCCCAGCCTTCATATGTGTTGAGGGTCGGGCTTGGTTAGGCTACTCTTGAAATGTTAAGCCTTGACTCGCCCCTTGGCCCTTACATTACGAGGGCTCGAGGGCCCATGCAATTTTTTCATATTTTAAATTAAATATAAATATTTTTTTACTAAAACATGCATTACATAAGTTATATACTCCCTCCATCCCAAATTATAAGTATCTTTTGGAATATTAAACTTATTAAGGAAACATCATTTGTTGTTTGTCTACTAACTCCATTTCCTAATTTACCCTTATTTAATACTAATTACAATGCCTAACTTTTTATTAGAATAGTTACTCTAATCTCAAGCAAGGGTAGTATAGACAAATGAACCATCGAAAATCAAAAGCGACATATATTTTGGGACAATCTAAAATAGAATAAGGTACTTATAATTTGGGACAGAGGGAGTACATCTTACTAATAATACTAGCTTTTGAGCCCGTCCGTTGGACAGGATGCTTGAAATAGTAATTGGATTAATACAAATAATAATTTAATTATTTATTTCACTTCATAATTGAAAGTTTTTCTTTTTGTCATCATGCTTGTTAAAAACTATGTGTTTATATGCGCTTCGTGCATAGTTTTTTTATTGAAAATATTTAGGTGCATTAGAACTAAATTGTGTGTTTGTATAAAATATTTAGAAAAAAAAACACTTTACAAATCTAAGTAGTTTGATATTTTGATCAAATTTTATTTTATCAAATGAGTGTATTTAGCTTAATTATATTATTGCGACATCAAATAAATTTGATGATTTTCTTGAAGTAAATGTAGTTAGGTAAATTTTAGTAATTTATGTTCAATAGAATTATTTTAATAAATTTTGGTGAATAAATATGAGGCCAAGTAATTAGATATGATGTTCTACTGGGTTGGGTTTAGAATTAAGGTAGACATGTCTATTTGACTGGATGTATTAACTGAATCTATTGACTAGGTCCGGGCCCGTTAAGTTAAAATGTTAGAAACAGGCTTATGTTTATATTGGGCTTTGAATCTTGGATACATCTGCTTGCTTGGTGAGATAGAATACGTGGCGGAAATCTTATTACTGTTTACGGCAAGATATTGATGATGTCATTTTACTGTTCACATACATGTTCCTGTTAAGGTAGTTTAGATGTCCAACTATAAAACCAATGGCAGCACTATAATTTCATTATTCTATCTTGACTACACTGGGTTGTATAAGTAAAATACGACAAAGTAAGGCTCTTTATAATCAATCTCTGCAATAGTGCATCTTTGAGTTACTGATCTCGTTAAAATAGGCTTGCGAACTAGGGAAAAAAAAATAGTCACACCACTGCAATTAAGGTGGTCTTTAATTTGCAGCAATAGCCAATAGGGATAGGAAAACTTCGGGTTGCAGTAATCATAAGACATGTCACATTGTACGCCACATTTTCGATTAAGTGGTGAAGAAAAGAGATAACATTGTGCCATTAATTCTGGATCACCAATAAGAATTGCATATGCTTCAAGTTATCCTACTTTAGTGTTGGAGTTGGAGAAATATACTGAATTTTATTTATTGATCAGTTTCTTTCGACTTTTCCTTTTTCAAAGTGTAGTTACCACACGTTTTTCCATGGACTTCATCAGGTGTCAAATGGTCTTGATGTGCTACCAAAGATCTCAGCAGCTTAGCTGTCGAGAGATGAATTATGTTTTCGGATTAACACCACCCCATAAGTTCAGAAAATTGTTTATATGATCTTTTACCTAGAAACTAAAAACTCAAAACAGCAAATATCAGTTTAAAGTAAATAAGTAATAATTCCCAAATATTTTTTTTATCAAATTAAGATTATTATTCATGTTAAAAAAGAGTATCTTGGTCAGCGTGCTTAAACGCACCTAACAGGTTATTGTATCCCAAAGCAACAAATATTAAAGACATACAAACTCTATAAGTTCTAGTGTGTGTTCTCAGTCCCCCTCCCTGTATTAGTTTTCCTTTTGTTTGACGAAAATCCCCATTGGAGCTGATTGCTACAGTTATCAACACAAACTGATCCAATCATTCATTTATTCGAAAAATATATGGGACTTCTCCAGGTCCATATCTCTATATGAGTCATATCTAACCAGTTCCAAAGAAAGCTTTTCACCCTGGTAATGACTTTATGAACTTCCAACATCCCATTCTTGAAATACTTTCATTTCTGATTCCCATATTGTCCACAGTATCGTATAAGGTAACAAAGGCCAAAACATCGTTGTTAAGCCCTTATTGTTCAGTTCACACCAGTGTTGCAGGAGCCCTTTCACGCTATGTTGAGAGTTTAATCAGACCTTGTCAAATGAGCAATAAACTTCCTCCAAATCTGCATAGTAATGAGGCATGATATAAACAAATGTGAGATTGACATAAATTTGAAGAGTGAGTGTGAAATATATAGAGTACTGCATAATTTCACTCCAGTCTAAAATTAACAATATTAATTCGAATATTAATTCGAAGTGAAATATTAAAACAAATCAAAGGAAAAAACACATGAGGGTATTATGTTTGAATGTAGCATTTCCAATATATATGGTGTTTGATTAATTAGAAGTGAAGGAAAATGATGAGACTTCAATTACCTGAGCAACATAGCCGATAATTAGGTAATGATCCAAGAGCTGTGATCAAGGTCAAGCACACAAAAAAGCTGTTATTTATACCTTCTTTAAATTTATGCAAAAGCAGGTTTTATGCTCACATTCTATTTCTTTAAGAGTTAAACATTCACAAATGTTTCATTATTATATTCCGATCCTCGACCATCATATCCTGGACTCCAAGTAGTGAAATTTAGTTGTAAATAATGTTCTAAAAGTGTGCTTCCACATTCTTTAATTTTGCTTCCAACTAATACAAAATGATGAAAATGGTATTTAAATCGTGTTTATTTCATCATAAACTGACATGCAATAGTGTGATATAAACTACAGTGCGATAATATTCCGAGAATCTGGATTACACTAAGTGAAGGGACAAAGAAAGAGAGAAACATAAGTACAGGAAGAACAACCTCACCCAATGCCCAAACTGCTAGTTACACACCAACTCTTGTATTGATCAACCTACACAGAGACATAAATGAGTATATGTTTCTGCTATGTTTCTATGAGTCTTAAACATACAAAAAATAAAAAAAAAAGGACTTGTGATTATGGAAAGTAATAATCAACTTAAATGCATAAAATTAAAGACAGAATTCATATGATTATAATCAATCACAATAATGTCATATTGTATAAACTAACAAAAGAGTGATTTGATGATTAGACAATAGTAGTAAATTTAAACCCTGAATCAAACAAACTTTTTTCTTTACTCACAATCTTCTCACAATATAACAGCAAATTGTAACCAATATAACAAAGAACTTAAACCAGAATCATACAAGGCACAATCTTCTCACAATTAATGAAAGAATAATTAATGGTTTACAATTTTAAACTCGGATCCTTAAATGGATATATGTGTTCACAAATTACAATCCAGGAATCACATATCAAAGATTTTAAATGCCATCCAATTGAATTCTATTTAAAGAAAACAAAAAAGAAGAAAGTAATACACTGATACAAACCTTTTATGTAAAACCTAAAGTGCTTACCATTTCGGTCGTCGCGAGGGAGAAGAGAGAAGAATCAGAGGAAAAGAAAGGGATTCACCAACTGGTTTCCTTAGTTATATATAAATCAAAAGAAGATAGAAATGATCTGAAAACAGTATGCATCTTTTCGTGATAGATTTTCCGAACCGGTGTGGTTGCATAACTGCAGACCTAAAAGACAATAGGGTTTTTCGATGGCAGAGGGACACTGAAAGAGAATTTTCTTTTCAAAACAAGGCTAAACTTGGAAATCTACTAACATTTTGCTGATGTGGCTACAGGATTCTGTAATAGTTTGTAAGAATTTTTTGCCCTTGGGTGCTGTGCTTTATATTAAAAAAAGAATTAAGACAATTGTACATGTACCTTAAATATATAATCAAACACAAAATAAAATTTAAAATTACTTATTAATTATTTATAATAAATATATAAAAAACGAAAACGAAAAGATAAGGGCTTAATGAGGGCCAGTAAGGGTCAGATTAAGAGCTGGGTCAATGTCTCAAAATCTAGGCCTCAGCCCGACCCTAAATTATTTAAGGGTCGGGCCAACCCGACCCCTAAAATTTGTGAGGGTCAACTTGTAAGGGCCGAAAGAGTTTTTTTTAGGGCTGGGTCGGGTAAGGTTGAGGGCCAAGGGCCAAGATTTATAGCTCTATTAGCAACATGACACCATAATCTATACTAGTATTATAAACCTGAATAAAATTCAAGGGTAAGTCTCGGTTAATGAGAATTGAGCTTTAGAATTTTGTCACCTAATTTTGACTAAAATACCTTTTTAGTCATGTTTTTTTTTTTTTTTTTTTTTGTAAATTTATATAATACCTTTTAAATAATAGTTTTATTGTAATTTAACATATTTTAATTTATGGGCTGAATTTCTTTTATGAGCAAAAGGTTAATAATTAAATTAACAAAATATAACGAAAATCTTAAGAAATAATTATTTTATAAGATTTAATAAGTTAATATAATTTGTAATATTTAATAAAATTAATAACTTAAAACTCGAATGGTAATCAACACCGATAAATTAAAATTAACCCGCACCGGCTAAGGCACAGACTTTGAAGTGGGTTTAGTTGGGCGAACTGGGTTTCAAAAGGTGGCCATTGGCCAACCAAAAGGCCTGGTAGCTAGATCCAATAGGGCTTGGAACCCAGCTCAGTCCAGTTAGCAACAGTGGTTAGGGTTTCGACCGTATATAAGAACATCGATGTTTTTCTCTCTTCATTTTCCCTCAAACTCTCTCTCTCTCTGTCTCTGTCTCTACTGCGACTGAAGAAGGAGTAGCAGCAGGTAGTCTGTCATGGTGCACGTCAGCTTCTACCGAAATTGTAAGTTTTCTTCTCTCTCTCTCTCAACACTCTTCTCATCAATTTGATCTTCAATGTTTCAATTTTTTCTCCAAAATCACTCTCTCATCTATCGAATCGATCCTTGGATCTGTTTGAATGATTTACAGATGGGAAAACATTCAAGAAACCACGTCGTCCTTATGAGAAAGAACGATTGGATGCTGAGTTGAAATTAGTTGGTGAATATGGTTTAAGATGTAAGAGAGAGTTATGGAGAGTTCAATATGCTTTGAGTCGAATTCGTAACAATGCTAGAAATCTTCTTACTCTTGATGAGAAAAATCCTCGTCGGATCTTTGAAGGTGAAGCTTTATTGAGAAGAATGAATAGGTATGGATTACTTGATGAGAGTCAGAACAAACTTGATTATGTCTTGGCTTTAACTGTTGAGAACTTTCTCGAACGTCGTCTTCAGACTCTTGTTTTCAAGTCTGGTATGGCCAAGTCTATTCATCATGCTCGTGTGCTCATTAGACAAAGGCACATCAGGTATACTCTTATTTTAACTTTATTTTTAATTCATTTTGATGAAATTAGGAAAAATTAATTTAGTTTTTTATCTGCAAATGTGATAATATAGTTTGCCATGACCCCTTTGCGATATTAATTGGTTACCCTGAATTGCTTTTAAGTTTTAACTGTGAATGCATTCTTGATAGAATAAATTCTCTGTTAGAAAATGGGTATGTTAGTATAGTTAGTACTTGACAATTGGTTAAGGGTAGAATGTTGTTGCCCATCCTTAAAACTTAGTTAGCAATTATTGATAAGTGTTAACTCCAACACTATGAAATGGATTGAGAAGTTTGACAAGGTTTTTTTGACACTCTCATTGCATCTCATGAAAATACACCAAGGAAGAATAGCCATAAATTTGAGAGAAAAGTGGTAGGTATAGTTAAAATCAGTAAATGCTCTCATGAGTTGCCTTTGTGGCAGTACCTGTTTTCTTCATATAATTAGTGCCAAAAATTTGGATTGTTGTTTGTCTAGGTAAATGACTGAGTTATTTATCATGCCAATTGCCAGTGTTCAGCACATAATCACTGCATGAGCTGCTGACATATGATGATATGTATAATTTCCGAGTATGTAAAATTTGTTTTTGTGTGAGAAATGAAGTTTAATAAAAATCAGTAAATCCCGTCTTGAAAATTCGCTGAGGAACAATGAACCATAAAGTTGAGAAACAAGTTGTAGGTATAGTATAAGTCAGTGAAGGTTCTCTCACATGAATTGCCTTTGTGGCACTGGCAGCACCTGTTTTCTATTTTATAGTTAGTGCGCAAAATTGGATCTTTGTTTGTCTAGTTAAATAATTTAGTTATTTATCATGTCATTTGCCAATGTTCTGCACATAATCATTGCATGAACTGCTGATGTATGGTGATATGCATAATTTTTTAGTATGTAAAACGTTGTTTAGGTGTTACTTGTTACTTTGTTAGAAATGAATTTCATGAACTATTTTTTTTAAATTGTGGTTAACAAGAGGAAAGGATTTTGTGGAACAATGTTCATGCTGTCTTAGATTTGTTGGACCTATTTCTTATTGCAATGGAAATGAATTTAGCTTTGAGTGGTTAGATGCTACATGACAATTCCAGCATGGTTGGCAGCTATGACAGCTATTGGCTGGGATGGATGGTCACAGAGCCTGTTGTTGGTTTGATATATCAGATAGCACTAAGAATTTTAGGTTCAATCAAGGAACCTGAGATGAATCATCTTAATGTACATGTTCAGCACTATCAGTGTTTGAGCTTACTAAAACCCTACAAAAAAATTTAAAAGGCCAATGATGTTAGAACGTAGGAGTATTTGTTAATTATAGCAAATCTTTTTCAAAATATTATTATTATATCTGCATGTGCTTAGGACTTTTAACTCCAGTTGTCTAAATGATAGATACCTTTTTTCAAGTGCATAACTTCTATTTGAGTTATTTTGTTAAAGGTGCAGATTTCATCTTGTTATGAACTTATTAATTATTGTAACAATATTGGATTTGGGGTTTGTCTGAACTCAACTGTGCACTCCTGATGGCCATGTTATGTCCTCTATATGGAAAAATGAAGACAATTAGCCTTGGCATTGTGTAACAGTTTACATTTCTTTCTATTGATTTATTTGTTCTATCACCCCCTCAACATCTCTGTGCTCTTGTTCAGGCTTAATCTATTCTTTTATCAAGCAATCACAATTATATATAATATCCTTAGAATTCTTACAAGGTTTTGTATGCAATGAGTGGTGATCTAGCTTTTATTCATGTTATTCACTGAGCTGTAAATTTAGCTCTTAAGTTTGTTCTGCCTTTTCTTGTCAGGGTTGGGAGGCAGGTCGTCAACATTCCATCTTTCATGGTTAGGGTTGACTCACAGAAACACATTGACTTCTCTCTTACTAGCCCACTTGGTGGAGGACGCCCTGGTAGAGTAAAGCGAAGGAACATGAAGGCAGCTGCCAAGAAGGCCTCTGGAGGAGATGGAGATGAGGAGGAAGAGGATTGAGCCATCAAATCGTCGTGAGTGCTGCAGATAGGGACGCCTATGAATTGTGTCTTGTCATTTTGTAGTATTATTGCTGCTCAACTCTAGTGTTTTTTTTTCTCTTTGGGACATCGTAGATTGGTTTGCATTATGTCATACATACCCTCTGGAAATTTTGTTTCTTTTTGAGGAGTTTTGATTATTTTTAGTTTTTGCGCATTTTGGTAAGTCATAGTGTTCTTGGTCTAATTCCCCAATGAATGTGTCTAATTCATAATTATAGAAAGCATTTGCTTCTAACATACAACAGTATGTTGGATGAGTTACTTGTACTGAAATTTTGGTGTATGGTCAAGGTAAATCTTGCATGTGAAAGACCAACCCCTGCAGTACAGAGCTATGATCACCATTTTTCAATCCATGACCCTTAAGTTTGTTATAGTCCTTAATTCCTTGTATCTTGTCCAGTTGTACATGGTTTCAAAGAATGAGAGCCTTGGTAGAGAAGAATGTGGTAAGCAGGATTAAACAAACTAACTATTCTATAGAACATTTCTGCCTGATTTGCATGGAAGTAGGATTGAAATAACCATTTACCTCATGCAGCCGTCATTGTAGATATTCCACTGGGTGATTTTGATGATGATTAGTCTTTTCTTCAGTGTTCCAGTCATTTTAATGTTGATTACAGCCTTTTCTTCAGCATGAGTTAGCCTAGTAATTAGTTAATTACGTCCCCACCCTTCACGACATCTTTATCAGGTGGGGAGAATATGGTATATGGTGAAGTATGGCTGGTTGAAGTCAATGTGGGTAGTAGTCATTTCTAGAGTAAAGAACCATAGCATTGTACCCCGGTAGAACTGAGAAATTTAAAAAGCAAAGAACTCAAAAAGTAGCAAAGAACTGAAAACATATTTTAATTGATAACCTAACCTAGGTGATGGTATTATACATAAATCAGCAATCCCTCCCTTCCCTTTTGAATCTGCATGTTCTGACTGCAAGAGGATTCCAAAAAGTAATCTTTCACTGACAGCAGCTTAAGAAAATGAAATCCAAAACTGAAAACACACAAATGACTGAGGATTGGATTCAAAAATCAACCGTGATCTCATTAGAATTGAAGTTCTTCATTTATATAGTCAAAGCATTTTATTAGGTTAATCACTCTTGCATGGGTTAATGATCTCTGATCTCTCTCTCGAAGGGGCACTATAAACCATTTTGGACCAAACAAGTATGGGCCCAATCAACCCTTAGTATTTTAGTCCACACGGTCACGAACCATGTTGCAACCACAAAGCTAGCTGAGACTTAGAGAGAGAAGTAGAGCAAAATTGAAACCAGAGAATTTTTTTGGGGTTAAGGAAGACGCTTTAAATCAAAATAAAAACTTTTTTAGTATTCCGCGCGCCAAAATCTCTTTTTATTTTCTCTCTCCTCTCTTTATATTTTGCCCTAACTAGATATCAATTCTAAATTCCCTAAGATAGCGATTCGTTTCTTTAATGGCGGAAGAAGAGATGACAGAAAGTGGTGGTGAAGGTGAAGGTGAAGGTGAAGGTGAAGGTGGTAATAAGAGGGTTTCTACTTGTACATCATTATTATTATTTCCAAATGTAATAGCTTCTTTGGCTAGTAATCAAAGATTCAGAGTTGAACTTAAACCAGATGAAACTACTATTGTTTCTTGGAAGAAACTCATCAAAGAATCTTCTTCTTCTAACAAGAAAGCTGAACCTCCATCTGGTGCTCACCCTGCTCTCGAATCTCGAATAGCTCCTCAGGTCTGACTTACTTTATATATTTTTTTCTTAATTTTAATCAGATATTGGAATTTTAATTTTACCCTTATCTCTATAACGGTTGCATTTGAGAATACAAATAAATATTGAAAGTTCACATCTATACAATGTAGTTCCCCAGTTAATTCTATAAGATTTAAAGGGTTTTAGTGAACAGCGATGGAGACCCCCTCCCCTCTCTGTGTTTTTTATTCATACATTTGAGTTGCAATGACATTCCTTTGAATGACCTTGTCTGTTCCACTTGTGTTACCTCAAAATATCAGACTTTTAATCCTTCTATTGATCTAGAAGGCCTAACAGTTATACACAATATTGCATCTACAATTTTCCAGTGAGATCATAATTTCCATGAACAATCTGAAGGTCTAATGAAAAGTTATTCTTAGTTGGTTAATCATGGTATGGGGAGTGGGGCCAGAGGTCCATACATTGGCCTAATTGTCCAAATGATTTGGTTAGTTGCCTATGATTTTATAATTTGGGTCCTATGACCGAAAAATCTTGAACTTTTATTGAGTTGTCGTACTCTAAAATATGAGATTCAGAAATCATAATGTAGATGTTATATTGTAGATTACAGATTTACAATCATGTGAAATTTATTCTAGATCATTCCAAAATAGATAAGGTTGAAGAATTTCCAGTTCATCATTCTTGGTAAATTCAATGCATGAATCTATTGTGTTATTATATATAACAAAAATGAATCCTGTGGATTGTTTCATTAGGAGAATTTTTTACATTCAGCCGATATCTTTCAAATTTTTCTTCGAATGCAAGTTTAGAAGTATGTATCCCAATGCAGGTGGCATATTATCTTTCTTTCAATACTTTCGCAGTGTCAAATGAGTTGCTAAGTATTAGCCAAGCCACATTCTAACATTGGTTTCCTGACTGTATGATTAATCTTTTGTTTCATAGAACAAGGGGAGGTGGATAAGAGAACAGTTACGTTGTTTAGTTTTGTCCTTTTGGTTTTATTTCAGAGGGGAAGGAGTGGTGAAGTTCTCCTTCTTTCTGATTTGATTGGTAAACCTTCAGACTTCAGTTATGTGTGTGCATGATGAGAAGATGAGCATACACAAGAAGAGCAGGTTTCCACTAAAATAAAGGGTAGGAATAAGAAAAAGAAATAACTTAAAACTACTTGCTACCCCAATTGCCACTTAGACAAGAAGATCAGGAAAGGGTCTCAGACTATGTATCCTTCAAGGGGGGTGGATTTGATGATTTTCTTTCAGTGGGATGAATTGATATCTCAGAAGATTTTGCCAATATATTCCCCAGTGATTCATTTATTCCCTTGACTTAGACTAATTCTAGATCGTATCCTTTTGAAAAGTTGTTTTGTTTAACATACAAACTCAGTATTGAGATTTTTCCAAGTACTATGTTTCTTTGTATGGATTCGTGTGTTTTTTTGCAACATTATTATGCCAATTGTAACTAATGTATTTTCTGGGTTGTTTTTAGGGTCAACCTGCAGAATGTGAAGGAAAAGAAGCGTCTCAAACAAATCGATTTAGTGCTGTTATTGAGAAGATTGAACGCCTCTATGTGGTAAAACTAAATGCATTCTACTGCTTTATTGTTGCTTAAAACCAAAATAAAGATCATTTTATTTTTATTTTTTGTTGTTTCTAAATTTTGCTATCCTTAACAAATTTGGCTTCCAGGGAAATGAAAGTAGCGATGAGGAAGAACTTGCCAATATTCCAGATGATGATCAGTACGACACCGAGGATTCCTTCATAGATGATGTTGACCTGGTTAGTTTCCTATTTTTCCTAGGGTTTTCTTCTATTTCTGGCGTTTGGGTAATATATTAAATGAGAAGTTTACTAAAAAAACCAATTTTTTAATGGTTCAAGTTTACAACATAAATTTATCAGGCCTATTTTTTATGGTACTTCTTATTTATGATTGAGAATGTTGAGGGGGCTCATATCGTTAGGGTAAGAACTCTGGTGGTCCCATTTGTGCCCAGTATATTCTATATTTCTATGTAGTCAAAGATCATACCCTTTGTCTGTGCACCTTCAACTATCTAGATCATCTTACCCAAAAAAATTGGACGTAATAGGTTAAAACATGATGAAGACGTGACATGATAAAACCCAAAATACTCTCTCTGTCTTTTCTTTTGTCTGAATCAGACTTTTATTAATAAAGGAAGTATTATATCAGATAATACTAAGGTTAGATGAGAGAGGACGTCACTGCACCATATCGAACAGGATAGAAAAGGCGAAAAGCAGTAAAAACAAGCGATTTAGTTGCCAATAAGGTTTTCCCAATCTGATCAGCTCGTCAAAGTGATATTCTTTTCTTACCACCACTCCAAAATCTGGTACCACACATTGATGGCCACCCTCTCCATTCCTTCCTCTTTGTTGTAAAAAACCAGTGCATTCCTTGCTTTCCAAATGGCCCAGCACAACTTGGGCCATTTCTTTAGCATATCACCAATATTACCAACTGAACTGCCCAGCCCTTGGAAAAACTAAGATATATTATACCTGCTTGGTATTAGTTCCTTGACACCTTCTCGAGGCAATTTAGTATTTAAACAACTGTTAGCCAGTTTTTTAATTTTCCTACATGAATTTTGCGATAAGATACTTGTAATGTTCCTTGCTTTATTACACAGTATCAAATTATTATTATTTCTTATGTGCAGGATGAGTATTTTGAAGTCGACAAGTCAACAACAAAACACAAAGGGTATTTTATTAATAGGGGGGAGTTGGAGCGCCTGTGAGTTAATTTTTATCCTCATAATTATCTCAGGCATTTACTTTTATATTTGAATGTTATATATTATATATAGGGTAGGGAATTTTTGTGCGTATAGCATGCTTTCATACTCTAGGCCTACATCTGTCAGGAATTGAGGCATACATCTTTTATACTCTATAAGCATATTTCATCACATTACAATGATATACATATTGTTTGCATTTATCTCTTGCTTCTTTTGACACATTTTTGTTTCATATATACCATTTTGAATTGGTTGCAACTGCAAGAATTATGATTTTATTGCCAATTCTTAACCAGAAGGATATGACAAACTTTTTTGAATTGCCTGGTATGATTTATTTTTTTATCACTGTTTCCGTTTTTTTCTTTTTCTAGAAATGAACGCAGCTCATCCCCTAAGCACCAGCCCAAGAAAAGGACGAGGAAAGATTTGTCAACTCATTTTGAGAAGGATGGTGGCAAATTACCAATTAAACATGCTAAAATGAGTCATACGAGTATGAAAGCTGCTGCTAGAACTGCACCATTCGTGGCGAGCAAGTCCTCTATCCCTCCTCAAAGTTTAGGTTGTAAAAGTGAGCGTTTTCAAGATGATAAATTAGATGCTTCCGTAGGACCAACCAAGAAGTCTTCCGACTCAAAGGATAGTGAGCCGTCTTTGCCTGTGGAAATACATAGGGATAGGTTGGAAGCAAAGGATAGTGAAAAACAAAAGATTGGAATTGGTCAGTCTAGCGATCTGGGCAGTAAATTGAAGGCTGCTGGTGAATCTTATGATTCTACACAGCACATACATCATGGTAAAGGTTACACATCACAAATTGATCCTGAATCCAGAAGAGTATTGAATCATACAAAAGAGTCACAACAGTCCACCAAAATTCGTCAAAGAGAGAAGAGTAGTGGTTGTGAATCATCTAATCCTAATCCATCCAGGACCAAGAATAACGTGCAAACAACTGTAAGTGCAAGTCGTTATGATGCCCTTGTTGCCATCATTTCTTTTGTTTTGCAGTTGGTGTATGTTTTATCTTTCCCTTCATGTTCAGAGGTTATATACTTCATTCCAGTGCACTTTAAACATGAATTGGGATCTCGTTTTTTTAAATTAAGCGACAATGCTGGCCACATGTTATCTTTTAATCTAATAGTGTAAAATGGATAAGAGTGGTCGAATTGCTGTCATAAAAATTAAAGTTATCTCAACTAGAAATAAATTGAAATTTGTGTCCTTTAAACTGTTGAATCAAGTTCATTCATCCGCTTCCTCCACTTTTCTCTATCCTTCCCAACCTCGTTAATATAAGGGATGGATTTAGGGGGGGTTGCAGTCGCCCCCCAAAAGTTCAAAATTTTCCTATAATGATTTTGGTGAAAATTTAAGCATTTGCCCCACAATGTTTTTGGCATATAGGTTATATATACTTTCGCCAACCCAGACTTAGATTCTTGCCTCCGTCCCTTTCCACAATAATCGCTGCCTGTGGAATATAGTATAAAAGTGAATGTTTACTGAAAGTGAATGTACTAATGTTGTATGATATAGTATAAAATCTCTCTTAATCCCGCCAATGGAAAATGTTGTTTTGCATGACCTAGATGCTGACTCCCTTTGATTGGGGTATTAGAATAGAGGTGAGATTCTTCTGGTAGCTACTTAATTTTCTTTGTTCTGATTTTAATGTGCAGATCTCTACATCAACACATTTGAAAGATGGAGCTGGGGTTCGACCAAAAGGTACAATACTTGATAGAGCCATTAGGGACTTGGAGGACATAGTTAAAGAATGTAAGTTTGGCAATCTTAAAAACCTTCAATCTTTCTTTGAGAGTGTTTTTCAGGATACTTACTAAGTAAATCCTTTGCAGCAAGACCACCAGCAATGGAAATTCAGGATGTTGATGGTTCGTCCCAAGGAATCAAAAGAAGATTGCCTCGAGAAGTAAAACAGAAGCTTGCTAAAGTTGCTAGACTAGCGGTACTGCAATGTAGCTGAATGACTATTGTTAATGTTTATAGACTATCGCTGTGAAACGTATGCTTGTAGTAGCATTCAAGCAATTTACTTGGTTTGCTGGTTTTTGTAGATATCTAACCACTAAAATTGATTGCTGCAGCAGTCGAGCCAAGGAAAAATTACAGATGAGCTAATTGATCGCCTTATGAGTATTCTTGGCCACATACTGCAGCGCAGAACTTTGAAGGTATCCTATTATATAAAACAAACAAATAGAATGTCAGGTCTTTGTGGCTTTACTTTTGAGTTTTGACAGTACTGCTTACGCTTGGGGGATGTTCCACCCCAAAGGGGGATTATGTTAAAAAGGTGCCTAACCTTGGGGAGGTGACAGTTGCATCGTGGACTTTGAAATGTAGAAATAATTTGGAACATACCACGCCGTTTGAGAAAATCCACACCCATTGGGTGACTAAGATGTGGAAAATATCTGGATGAACCATGGGCTAGATTGTTACCACAAGAGCCGAGGACGGTTAGATCTTATGATGGTGGGACGAAGATGCCCCGTGGTATTAACTATTAAGTGTTAACCAAATGGGGGTATATTGGAAAAGCACCTAGCCATTGAGGTGATGGTAGCGCCAAGGTTTAGTCCTTCATTGCTTATTCCTAGATCTTGGATATATGTGATTACCCATCAAGTATGTGTGAGACCGTTTGAGAATACCCCACACTTATTAGGGTGACTAAAATGGGACAATTTCGGTTCATGGTATGGGGTAGAACGTTGCAGACCTTGTTTATATGAAATGTTTTTTCCTTGTTTCATCGATTATTTGCCGTGATTTTTGCTGGTGTTAAACGAAACCCTAAATATTTGCCTAACTGGTTTTTGCAACAGAGAAATTTGAAAGAGATGGTTCTACGTGGATTGTCTGCAAAACAAGAGAAAGATGCTAAATGCCAACAAATAAAGGAAGAGATTGTCAACATGATTAGAACGGGGAGACCCTCAAAGTCAAAGGTAGGTGACAACCAAAGTGCTTTACTTTAGGTTCTTGTGTTGGTTGATAACAGACTTGGGCAGTTCTATGTCATTTTACTTATTCTGAAAGTGAAAGGTCTTGTCAGTGTCTCCACACTTTGTTATTTGACTATGCTTATATGGAGTATCAAGAAACGATATTCAACACATTGCATGCATTCATGTGAGTCTCAGGTGTCTGCGCAACAAGATGGAGCATGCGATGACTTTGAGGAAGTACGTGGTTCTGAAGAAAAGGGAGTCTTGAAAGTAAAAGGTAGCATGGATAATGCGATGGAGGACAAAATATGCGATTTGTATGATCTCTATGTTGAGGTACTGTGTTAAATCGTAGTGTTACTGATTTTGCTGTTGGAGCATGTATATGCATCTTATATGTTGATGTGTTCCAGGGAATGGATGAAGACAAGGGCCCAACAGCCAGAAAGCTATATGCGGAGGTAGTTTAAGTTTTTATTATCTAGTTTAGACCTATTAAATTTTTGTTTAATTAGAAATTTAGAATTTCAATCTAGTTTAGGCCTCCATATCATTATAGTATGTTTCCTATCCAAAAACATCACCTCTTTCTAGTATGGTTCTGTTCATCAGCTTCTGCTTAATAGTTTCAGATACTTATTCCACTATAATTTTTTGTTTTATCTAAAGATGGGTTTATTGTTTTCCAAGATAATTTATTGCTAATTGTGAATTTTATTTATTGGTCAAGTTGTTAGCTATGGGACCTTGTCTAAAGATTATGTTTGTCCCCATATGTTGTTCAGCTTGCTGAATTGTGGCCAAATGGAAACATGGACAAGCATGGCATTAAGAATGCTATTTGTAGATCAAAAGCAAGGAAGAGAGTAACACATACTCAGACTAAGGTGTGTATTTTTCTTCATCTTGTTTGTATGACTTTCAGTTTACATTTATATTTATTTGAGTCTGGTTTTCTTTCATCCATGATTGTTAGGGAATAAGATTCTTAAACAAGGAATATTTATTTACTCCTTTTCCTGTGGTATTATACCAAATGGTAATTTGCATTCCAATGGGGAAATTTACTCTCTCTGAAGTTTATGTTTAATTGGACATGTAATTTGGTGTTGCTGTTTTACTGGCACTTCCAACTGGAACTCTTTTGTCTACAGAGCATGGTCACCTTATAATTATCAGAACTTTCGGAAGCTATATATATACTGTTTATCTAAAAAGTTTAGCGTCTTATAGAGCCTCTAATTTTTCAATCTTCTGCTTTTAGAAAGTTTCTATTTATGCATTATTCAATAATCTTATGAAGCAATAGTATTGTATTAATTCAGTCTGGTGCATTTTGACACATTTAGAATCAAGGAATGCTGAAGCAAAAGAATTACTCCTCTGCACCAAGGATGGAGGACACCATTTGTGGAGATCCCAGTCCCATTGCTCAATCATGCCCTGGCCATCACTGAATCAAGTGGTCAAATGTTAACTACATCCAAGAGAATAGTTTCTAATGTTAGAACAGTCAATCAGCAACCTGGCGCATCAGTTAAGATGTCACATCCAGCAAAAATGGTTGTAGTTTGAACCAACCAAAACAAATGAAAAATATAGGGAAGTTCGTGTAACATCTTGGACGGGTCCAGGAAAACAACTAATCTTGTTGAAGGAAAAAGTGAAGAGGAAGCCAGCATCAGACCTGCAATTTCATCAAGAGAAGCTACCATTGCAAGAGGGAACGGAGCAACACGAACACCCCAAGCAGGATTCTAATCATAATAAATCAGATGGTGTTCATGGCTGTGAACAATTTAGTTGACATACATTAATAGGATAAATGTAAGTGTTGCCGAAAGTATTGATTGCTTTGCTTTCAACCTATGTTTAGAGAGGACTTTATTCTATTTTGTTACTTTCATCTCCTGTCAGCCAGCAAAGTCTGTTGGCAGGTTGGTAATTTGCCAATTTTTGTTCTTGAGTTGTTTGTAGATGGGAATGGGAACAGTGGAATAAGTTCTATAAGAGCTTTCTAATTTTTTTTTATTTTTAACCCAAGCAAGGTTGGAACTGATAAATCAAATGTCATTGTATTCGATTAACAAGAAAATTGCAGGGTGAGACTGTGAGAGCTGTGTTCCAATTGTCTTGTTAGAGAAGTGAATGATGCAAGCTAAAAGATAGAAGTGAATGCATACCCTTGTTGTTTAACTTGAGCATGCATGTCCAGTATCCAGTCCTCATAGATTAATGCAGTTCATGAAACCACTTTTCTATACTACTGTACCTATTCATTTTCCTTATTGGGCCTTGTGGTCCAGGACTCCAGGTTGAAGATAACCCAGTTGGTTTGGGTTGTGGGTAAACCTGATCGGAGTTTGGTGCCAACATCATCAACATCACTCTACTAGTGATTTTAAGTTCTTCTATCCGCGAACCAAATCGAAGAACTTAAACCCAAAGCAGTTGAAATTGAATGATTATTATATATATATAAAAATTAAACCCAAAGCAGTTGAAAATATCCAGGAGAGTTAGATTTTGCAGCACTCTAAATTCTTAAAGTTTCAATTAGAATTTGCTCTGGCTCGGTTGTTGAGGCTTCATCACCTTGGGAAACAATCTTTTCATAGTAGTCCATTACCAGTCGAACGTCTTTTAATTGGCTTATAACAATTAACATCCTAAAAATTCAAAATATTTAGCAAAATATTATGATTATAAATATGGCTTACTTGTAATGTGACGGAGAGATCTTCTTTGGCCTATGTAATTACATTGAAATCACCAGATAATTTGCTCTAGTCCCAAGGTTATTAATTTATCGAGGTTTTGCTGTATTTTCTTAGGGATACGGGCTGGACTTGATTATACTTGGGATTGGGTATACTTTTAATTATTTTATATTGGGCTTAATTCTGCCCATGATTTGGTTTAATTGGGCTTGATTATATTTGTGATGGTGGTTCACTTTTGCGTAATTACAAATATACCCAAACTTAATCAAAATTCTCTTCAATTAGACTATAAATAGAAGTTTTAAATATTATGGATATAAATACGGTGGTCACTCTTATAAGAGGCAAACTTTACAATTGTATCCTCTTCTAAAAAAATGAATTTTTTATTTTATTAACGTTAATTAATATGAAATTAATTTAATTAAAACTAAAAAATATGAATTAAATGCATTATAGCAAGATCATATATAATAATAATAAGTGAAGATGAGAAAACACGAACATATATTACAATAAAACCATGCTATAAACTTTTATAAGCTTTCAAAAATCAAAATGAAGGAAAAATAAATAAAAAAATTTTAGATTAAGAAAAAAAAAATTCCATAAATGTAACAGAGATAAGAAAATATGTGAAAAAGATAGAAAATGAAGAAGGGTTTAGGGTATTTTATATTTAAGGACTAGATGTAGGAAAAAATTATAAAGATCATGGGTAGGATAGGTATTTTGAAAGTGTCTACCTCTTATAAAAAGCTAATAGCAAAGTATTAAGAGGCAAACCTCTAGTAACCTCTTATAAGAAGTGAAAAACAAACACCTCATTTTAGTAGTGGCAAATTCTATAGGCAGACCCCATTTTCTAAAAGCAGACCCCATTTTGAAAAAACCGATTTTTTCAAAAAAACCCGGTTTTTTAAAATACACCTCCCTAAATGTTACCTGTTGGTAACCTTCCATAGCCCTTCATTTTTTTTTTGTCTTTTTCTTTACACACTTTTTTTTATTTCCCTCCAAATCAATTGTTTGGAAAAATGGATGATAATGAACATATAGATTTTAGAAAAGTAATAGATTTTGAAGAAGAAATGTATTTTGAAGAAGAAGACTCAACAATTCCTAGAGATATGAGTGATCTAGAAGAAATAGATTATGTAGAAGAAGTAAATATTGAAGAAGAAGAAGACCCAATAAATCCCAAGTCTCCGAAAAACTCAAACTTTTCCAACTTTGAGGTAAAAAACTTAGTCATTTTTAATGTTATTGAGAAGTAGCATTCAAATAACTACAATGGAACAAAAATGGTCTTTAAAACTCGACATTATACTCTCAAATTTATTAAAATAAATTCGGCCTGGTTCTACCGATAATAAACATATCTTTGGTACAATTCTGTCGAATATACATATTATTTCGGCAGAAATATACCGAGAGTATTAAAGTTTTTCAATAAAAATTTGATTTATTTTGTTAACATTATATCAATTGAAGCATCAAAAAAATAGATGTAGTTAAACAAAATAGATTTTTAAACTCAGATTGCTATTGGCGAAACTATTTAATTATATCAGTTGTGTTTTACCGATAATTTACACAGTTTCGGTGGAATTCTGTTGAATATACTGTAATATTTTGGCTAAACTGAACTGAGTTATTTTTATCTTTTCGGTAAGTTGTTGACGAACTTTTGCAATCTTCGGGATCATGTGGCAACAAAATTATATTCAGTTAAATAGCTCCTATATGATAAATATGTTCTTTTTTGTACTTTCACTTAATGATTTGTCTTGTCTTGTACTTATTTTTAAGTTTCTTACCAATGAGGACGGAGATGAATACGGATGAGGTGAAGAATGTCCTTGCTTGCGGTCATATTCATGCGTGGTAATCACTATGTTTGCCTTAACATACAACAAGAATGCCCAATTCCTAGACCGGTCCTTTATTGGACGAACTTTCATTTCCCAATTGCAGATGGATGGCAAACTACTCTTGATACTCGCATAGAAGCATTTCACGAACTTAGAATACCAAGTTCGGTACAAACTGAAGGATTTGAGGATGACCCCATTTTCGTAGATTGAATTTGACATAGCTTTAGAGGATTTTGTTTGTGAATTGTCAATGTGATCAATATAATTGATATCAATTTTCGTTTTGTATATGAATTGACAACGCGATGTATACAACTTGAATGAATATAAATTTTGATTATCTGATCTTTGTTTCTTTTAAATTTTGTTTCTACAAATATACATATGTTGTTTGTTACATTTTTTGTTATGATATTTCTACTTTTAGTTTGCAAGTATGTTAAGTAAAAAGAAAATTTCCAACCAAAAAAAAAAGTAAAAAGAAAATTTTCATTACAACAGAAATATGCCAATATTTAAAACAGTATCGGCAAACAACTGCCGATTCTGGACTATTTCTCGGTACGAGACTGCCGTTATATAAAATTGTTATTGGTGGTATTCTACCAAATATTGAAACAAATTATGGTAGTCATCTCCTAATAGAAGCTCTAGTAAACTCAACCTCTTATAAGAGGTAAAAACAAACAACACCTAAGACTAACATTACAACGTTAGTGTGATGTATTTGGCCCATTATACGGAGGCCTATTATTAATTTTGGTTCAAATCCCCAAGCCCATGGCTTAACTTAAGCCTTAAGGTATGCCAGTTTCTGCATCCAATGAAGAATTGTAGTACTGTACTACTACATTTCCTATGTGATGATCCAATAAAACTTGATTAAGTTTACACTTAACATTGATGTAGTTGATTAGATGAAACAACCATGTTTTACCCTATTCTACCTGGTTTGAGTTTGTAATTAAGTGCTTTGTGTTTTATCTTAATCAACAGCAACAATACATAACAAGTACTACTCTGCCTTAGGGCGATGGTACAAGGCAGAGTTGTAGGGCGTGTATATACAATTTCCGAAAACAAAACAGAAGAAATGATAATCAGAAGTTTTTATTGACAAAAATGATAAATACTATTGTAATGACATAGTAATAATTTACAGATGGGAACTTGGGAACATATTAAATGAGAGTTGCACTATTTGGTCATGTCAATTTTCAAAACTTATCTATTAGCTGCGTCTCAAAGGATGAATTCAGCTTGGCCAACGCATTGTCTCCTAGCATGTCATGGGATTTGTGGGTAGTTTTCTACATTCTTCACATACAATGTACTATGCGGAAACAATGGAAATGGTCAGTTCTGAAGAAATTTGATGTACCATACCAATTTGGGATAGTGGCATGGTGCTTCAAGGCAAACACAAAATCAACAGCAATAAACTGAGTGGGATTCAACTTTCAAGCCTGAACTGCTCAACAGATCTTCAATCTTAAGCATTCCCTGGAATGTCGTTGGCTTGCACATTTCCTCAGGCGGTAACTCTATGCGATGCATGGAAACTTCTGTGTTGAACTTGTTTACGACATATCCACAAGAAAAATCATGAAGTTGCAGGATGAGTGCAGAGCGCCATTAATCATTTCTCCACTCAACTCTATCCGCGCAATGTCTACCTCAAGAAATGTTCGCAACAGTAACCACAACAAGTGCCATGGAATTGTCTTCTTCTGGAGAGTGGAGGTTTTACTTTGCTCTGCCAGCACCAGGATTACGGCCAAACTGGATAATCATCGGTTTTCCCTTAAACACGTACCCATTCACTAGATTCTGCGGTGATCAAGGATGATAAGAACAGAACATATTAAATAAATGCATAAAAAAAAAAATTCAAAGTGAAAAAGACAGAATGTTTTCATTGTTTTGACCACATGAAAATGGATTCCAATAACATATTCTCCTATGAGCCACAGTGGAGAGTCAGCCAGTAGGCTTTACTGTATTTTAAAGATTAATATATAAAGCCAGTATTTGAACACCACCAAGCACCAATATCGAGAAAGCATCTCAAAGACTCAAAGCCGGAACTATTACTTGCTAATGATCGAGAATTTGACATGTATCCAAACCTCGAGTTTAAATTCATAACTTCAAAACAATACACTACCAAATAATGTTCAAAAACGCTTACTTAAAAATACAAATTGACTTTAACATGAAAACTTTGATTATTTAATTTTCTAACTTTATAGTATCTTCGGCTACAATGCCATCAAATTGCAATGCTATTTTTCTTAGGATAAAGACTCTGGGAATGATTTAGTGGATCTTGAGGGAAAAATACTCATCCAACCACACTCACAGTTGACACAAGAATAGATGAAAAAGATGAGCAATACCTAAATTAGTTGAAAAACTTTGGCAAGTTTCCTTCTTATGCATAACAAAGAAGTCGGTGAAGTGCCATAGTCTTTTAATTCATCTTTCGGGATGTACAGGAAAACAAGAAAGAACAGGACGGGGAAAACACGCAAAGCCACCAATTTATAAAATGGAAATGTAAGCATCCTTATCAATCATACAGCCACATACCAAAGCATGGTGAGCAAGTTCAACCGAGGGAAATGTCACAAATGCTTGACCTCTCATTCTTCCCTCCTACAATCACAAAAGTAACATCTACATAAATAACATTTACAAAGCTAAGAATAATTGATCAACAAATTACTTAAATGCTTATATACGCTTGGTTCTAAACATTTAATTTGTTAGATGTAGAAATGCACCACAACATATTCACAATTAAGTACATCAACTTTTTGCAATCAAACGCATAGATTTCCTATTGAAGTTCAGTAATATCAGAAGCAAAGCAAGAACTTGTGCCTAGAAGGGGGAACTATAATATAAAAGATCATAAAAAATATATTGAAGTAGTGACAGGAGAGATCTTCAATAAGAAATGAGAAAACATTGTGACATGGTTGTTAAATCTAAGTAACTCTATAGGCCGAACAAATTTCTAGTAAAAATAAAAAGGCCCATTACTCAATACACACTCATATTCAATAACCATACTTTTACTAAAAGGCTAAAAGAAGTAAGAACTTTCCTTCTGAGAATATTGAAGAACTGCAGATCATGCTGATGGACAGAAACAACATACTACATAGTGCTTTCTAGTTTCTACTATATTTAACTTGTGCCAACCTTGATGTATGCAGTGTAGATTAAAATATGAAATAGGATTAAGAAAAGGAAGTGTGAAGTACACAACTATGATCATGACACTTGCCAGCAGCTATCGTTTGGGATTCTTATTGAAAGTGGCTGGGTGTTTGCAGATATTGTTTCTAACGTTTTTCTACATTTATTCCCTGCTCATTGGCATTCTGCTCTTTTCTTAACCTCCAGTTAAATCTAGAGATGAGAGGCCAGTTTACAAGTATTTCATTTCATAGAAATATATTAAAGTTTTACTAAGAGGAGCAACATAGATATAGTGATCTCACCTGCATCAGCTTAATACTCAGAGCAGATCGTGTTGCCTCAACAGTATCAAAAAGTGAACCTGTGGCACACCAGCTGTCAGACAGGTGATGCAAAAAAGTGCACATATTTCCATAAAAAAAGGTCACCATCTACATAGTTCATCAGCATTAAAACGTAACCAACCATAACCTAATTCAACTACATTAGCTATACGCTTCTTAGTTATTCATGATATGGTTTTACAATTTGACTTACCTAAATTATTTTCAGGAAATATCTTCACTTTCATCACAGTTGTACAATAGGATAATGAACTGCAACAACAAACATTTCCCAATATTGACATCGACAACAATCTTCCATGCAATCATTAGTTTTGCAGCTGTTAGGCTTGAGATCCCTGAAGGAATCAGGCTTCGAGTATGTTTTGTTTTCTTCATTCATAGTGCATACTGTCATATACCACATTTTACAAAACTTTGTATCGATAAATTGAATCTATTAAATAATTCATAAAGTTATAACCAAAGAACATCCTTCCCCTTCTTCATTCGCAAGACATCAAGTGGAGATTATAGATCTTTACGTCACTTAAGTATTCCAATTACACATGAATCTTGGGATATGACACCTTTATTAAAGAGAGTGAAAGACTAGTCCCTCCCAATCAGACAATTCTCATGAATATCTAAAATTTATTGTTTTACCAACTTAATGAGTGCTTTATTCATACCACATGTTCTTTCAGGACCAACAATTTTTTTTTATCTCCATCATATACGTGAAATCGATATAGACTTGCCCACTAAAAGAAAGTACAAGGAAAAAGAACATAGCACCGAATCAATGATTTAGATAGATGAAAGAGTTTCAGCTAACTCAAAGTTATAAGAGCATACCGAATATAAAGTAGAAGTCATCAATAACCACGTCTTTTGCTAAATTCTTAATGTAAAGTACTGTAGCAGGATTCCCGGCTGCATAATTCTGCAACAATGCACGGAAAACATGTATCAGAACTCAAAAGGAAATTTGCATGCAAATAGTGTTTATTTTTTTGAGAGGTAAACGATCAATATATTTATTAAAGAGAAACAAGAAAACTACAAGAGTACAAGGGATGAAAAGTCCCAAAACTCCTAAAGCATACTCCTACTACACAAAATAACCTAACAACACGACTAAGCTCCTAATATAATGTTATCCCAAGAGAAAACAAAGGCCGCAAAAGAAATAGTCCTGAAGTCATCCCATCTCTTGCACCATCGGAAGACAAGTCCCTTAATGTCAAGAATAGTATGGGCCACGTCATGGATCTCACCCTGAAAAATGACTTCGATTCCGTTCTAGCCAAATACCCCAGAGGATCGCTGAGGGAAGAATACCACAAAGTCTCTTCTTGGCATGAGAGGCCAACCCTAACTTGTGCAATATCATAAAGAGATCACCCACCAACTCAGAAGTTACACACACAACCCTTACTGACCTAATAAGAAAACCCCAAATATCAAAGGAAAACCAACAGTGAAGCAACACGGTCAACCGATTCACCAAACTTGATACATAAAGGGAAAAAGTTAATAATGACCGTCCCACGCATCCACAGGTTCTGTCGTGAGAATCTTCCTATGAATAGCACCAGATGATAAAAGACACCCTAGGCCGAACCTTAGCCCCCAAACAATATTTCCACGGATACTGGGGGATGAGGTAAAGCAGCGGGATCCCGAGGAAAGTTAAGAAGAAGAAGAACTGAATACCAAGATTTATTTCTAGACCCAACTAGACTATTCATGCTGATCTTTGGTATAATGTAATTAATGTGAATAGAGGCATATTCCCATACAGTTGCTAGAGTTTAATACAAATTTTAGAAGAAATAAATTTTTATTTCCAAGGAGTACTTCCAAACTGAAAGGCAAATAATTTTTCCGGACGTAGACAAAAGATACAGAGTGAAAATCTTTTCTTGTTAATTCTTACAAAATACAAACTACTCTACACATAAATGGGTTTGATACGGGCTTCTACTATGATAAATATCATTTGCACCCTTAAAAATATGAGTTTCAATGCACCTCAGCCTGGGAGTGGAAATCACTCGAGAATATCCTTGACACCATATTTTGGAATTTAAAGTGCCTAAAAGATGGGCCCAGGCAAAACTCGGACATCTTATCTACTATATAGATTTTGATATATGTGTGTTCTAGTAAATTCAAATCATTTGAAATAGATTTTAATACCTTGAACATCGGTAATGATAAGATCTCTTCCGGAGGCAGCTTTCCTCTCTCTATATCTTCAGCTGTTGCATACGGTTTTAACTCCAAGTCCTCTTTGCCTGGCTCCCCTGAATCATTTATGCTGTTATCGTTATCCTTATTCTCAGTCTGCATTGGTTTGCCAACAAACTTGATCTGTACACACAAAAAAGTAATGTGTAAACAACTAAAAGTTTCTTAAGAAAATCAATGCATTGAGCTAATAAACTCTGTTGAGGATGCGATGTTTTTCAACCTGCAGAACAGGGTTCTTTTTCTTTATCATTGGGATCTCTTTTGGAATCAATGAGGCAGATTTCAACCCAACAGCCTCGTGAGCAACATCTTTATCAACTGCTGGGCCTACAATAGCTTCTCGTCTGGAACGCTTTTGACCACGCTTAATTTCACTCGGAGTATTGACATAGCAGGGTTTTTTTTCATCATCATCCCCCTGCATTATTAGAATGGCAAAGTATTAGGCAAAAAAAATCTAATTTGCAGATCAATATGACTTCCATTATTAGTACATTGAAAACTTATATATTCACAGGTTCAGCAACTTTTTCAAATTTGCCTGCAAAAGTAGTTTTGAATTCTGAAACGCTGATGCATCACAAGTTACCAAAGGAGTACCTCTTCTGAAGATTCTAGTTCCGACTCGTCACTAGATAAATCTGCTAAATGAGGCTTAGAAACTATCGCAGGAGGAAGAGGTGGTGGTGGTGGATCAGGTACTGACATTGGTAAAGGCGGAGTGGGAAGTGCCATACGGAATGGAGCCGGAATATTCATTTTGTTCATTAAATGTAGTACCTGCAGTCAAACGTTTTGAACTCATGAGAAGATGACTACAGTTCTGGACAGCTTAAGATTCTGAAGATTAATATACTGTACAAGACGAGTTGCTGAAAATGTTATAATTCAATTTATACTAGTAGATGCACAGGAGACTAGTCACCCACCTGCGTATAGAAACGAGGAACAGCAATAAGAGCATTCACAATGTTTGTCAAAATGTTGCCGTCTGGAGGAGGATATGCATACCTAAGACAAAATGTGTCATTTAAATGGATAACCAAGAGAGAGAATAATATTGATAGCACTATTTGGTACAGAAAACACTAACACATTTAGACTAACTCCACTGACTACAAAAGAGGATAACCTTTCATTCCCTTAGAGTGAAGCTACTTAATTTGCTTTAATGCTTTGCTGGTACTACAATTGCAGACATCCTCTTCATGATGTTATGTTCAAGTAACATAGTTGATATTTCGTTACTTGTCTTCAATGAGGTTTAATTCGGGAAAGAAGAGGTGTATGATTAAACAGAGAAAGGTGAGAAAGTTCAAGATTCGTCGAAATAAGCCAAAAAAATTATTCATTAAATAAATGCATTACTTGCTCAATTCATGGACTATGAGTCTACGAATATATCAACCCTGTATAAATATCTCATTCCACAATAGGCAAATCGCATATCATATGTTCATATTATAGTACATGGCCAATTACTTCATATAAAAAATGCATTGAACTAATGTATGCTCAACCAGAACAACAAATAAAAACCTAAACAAGATATGATATGACATTTTAAAATTGTATGAAAATCAGATGGCATTATGGCAATACAAAACTTCTTAGGTTAAGATTACAAGGGAATATAATTCAAGTAACCTAAACAATATAGGATATAGCATTTTAGGATTGTATGATTAGTTGGCTGGCAAGATTAAACTGCTGCACCTAAATCACAAGGAATAGAGCTAGATGTAACAAACAAAAAATATAAAAATAAGACTTAAAAATAAAATTGACATACTCAAGATGCGGAGGAAAAGGGTAGTCTACACCAAGGCTTGGTGCAATTGGTTCACCAACTGGATTGGCCCCTTTCGTCAGATTTGCAGCTACAGATGCATCCTTGTTCAATGATGCAGGGAAAAAACTGGAGTCCTTCCCATGTGGTGCTTCACCCTGTTGATTCTTTTCACTTGGTGACAGCTTATTTGCTCTTTCTACTGTTATGACTTTCCCAAGGAACCTCAATCTGATAAAACCACAATTCCTCAGGTCTACATTCTTCCAAACAACAAAAAAATTACATAGAAAATTTCCTATGACGATAAAGAAAGCATGATCAAAGTGAAGCAAATACATAAATGAAAGCAAATACAATTGATGTTAGCATAGAAATACAGAATTGCCTCTTTCTCAAGATATTGCACTTCATGACTGGTGTTTTGTTCATTGAAAACTGATTCCATGGACACCTTGTTCTTCCTTTTTTTTACTCCTTTAACTAGTCTCATTGTAATTTAATTTCACTCCATTACCATAAAGGAAAAATAATACTCCCTCTGTCCCAAATTATAAGTACGTTATTCCATTTTAGATTCGCTTTTGATTTTTGAACACACATTAATTAAGTTAAATGGTTCATTTGTTTATACTACCCTTGCTTTGAGAGAGTAATTATTCTAATTACAAGTTAGGCATTGTAATTAGTATTAAATAGGGGTAAATTAAGAAGTAGAGTTAGTAGACAAACAATAAATGATGTTTCCTTAATAAGTAGAATATTCCAAAAGGTACTTATAATTTGGGACGGAGGGAGTACAATTTGCCACACCAAAATTCACTGTCCCACCAGTTGCTCCAATTTAAACAGAGTAGATAATCTTAGAAGTACCTGTTAAGTTGTGATTGTGCTTGAGAAGCCAAAGCTTCAGTTTGGAAATCCACAAAAGCACAGTTCCTCATCCTGTACATATATAGATAATTAATCTATACTACTATTATAAACCTGAATAAAATTCAGGGGTAAGTCCCGGTTAATGAGAATTGAGCTTTAGAATTTTGTCACCTAATTTTGACTAAAATACCATTTTAGTCATGTTTTTTTGGTAAATTTACATAATACCTTTTAAATAATGGTTTTATCTAATTTAACATATTTTTACTTATGGGCTGCATTTATATTTATAAGAAAAAAGTCCAATAATTAAAAAATATAATTAAATTAAAAAAAAATATAATAAACTCCTATAGAAAAACTATCCAAATTTATTTAAAAAATAATTATTTCATAAGATTTAATAAATTAGTGTAATTTATAAAATTAATAACTTAAAATTTGAATGGTAATCGAAAATAGATAAATTAAAATTAACTGGTGCGTAGCAGTGGCTAAGACACTAGTTATAACAATAATACTACCACTACTACTACTAATAATAATAATAATAAAAAAAAACAAACATATTAAGATACCCAAATCACCAATAACAATAGTAAGACTACATAATGATCACCTTCCAGCAGCACAAGGACGGACAGAGGAAGCACCATAATGAGAAAAGAGGCGAAAGAGAGTGTCATGAGGAACAGATTCGGGTAGATGCCGGACCAAGAGAGTAGCTGCTGCAGATGCTGATTCTGGTGTCTGCCCTAGCCCATGAGGAGGAGGAAGACCACCATAACTCATCATCATGCTTCATATAAAAAAAGGTGAAGGAGATGGTGGATCAATCAGTGAGAAAGAAATCAGGTTCAGATAATTAAAACTCCTCATATTATTCTATATTGGGAAAATCACTCTAAAATTATTTTATTATGGGTGTCAAAGCGATCTTGGGGGGGGGGGGTGTCCTAGTATCAAATCAGAATATATAAACCTCTTACAATCTTATCAAAATTGTACTGAAACTAAATAAATTCAAAAAAAAAAAAAAAAAATGTAAGAAAAAAAATAGAATGTGTTTAAGGAAAATTCAATACCCAGTGTGGTGCTGTTGGGGTTGAGAAACCTCCATTTGCGCTAATAAGTGTAAACAAGAACAATGATCTCCTACTTTCTCTTTAAAGTATCAGTACTTCAATATAATAATAAAATTTTATATTTGGTGTGGGATTTGTGGGACCAATAAAACACTGCTATGTACGGGTGTTGTTAACCCTAGTGATATTTGAACATTTTTGGTAATTTTATAGACATGTGGAAATTTTTTATTGATCCCAAGGAAGATAAATTGATCCAAAGGAAGTACTGGGCTTCTTTTCATGAAAGAATGATCTTCGCAGGTTTCTTAATAGGCACAATGACATGAAACTATTGATGATCATAGAAAGAACAGGTTTCTTAATAGGCACAATGACATGAAACTATTGATGATCATAGAAAGAACGGAGTTCCAAGGTTAGTGTGTGAGGTACAGTACTAAAGATTATGAATCTGTGATCAGAAGGTTTTCTCAATTATGTCTAGTGCAGGATGGGTTTTGGCAATGTATCTAGAAATTAGCCGCTACTGTCCCTTTCTCCATTCCGATCAATCTTTCAGTATCGTAAAATATCTAGACTTATTTAACTATGGTAACCTACGCAAATGTAAAGAAACAACTCTTTTTTAATTCTTTCACAGAAAATGTCATACAATAATTTGTGGGAAATTATATGACTTGGCAACTCTTCCAAAGTTTGACTTGATAAAAACTTATTATTTCATTATTTATAACCAAAAAAATCCTAAACAACCCATCATTCTAAACAAAATCTAAACACTGATACACCTATAAAAATCATACAAGTTAACAAACAAACAATACCCAAATCTTCAGTAATAAAAAAAATTCCATATTGAAGTTGAAACACATGCGTTGAAGTTTTTCTTTTAACAAACACCACCTTGTGATATGTGAATTGATTTCCAAAGCTGTTTAAACCTTAAAACGACAATATACAAGAGAGAGAGAGAGAGAGAGAGAGAGAGAGAGAGAGAGAGAGAGAGAGAGAGAGAGAGCTTACAACTTAGTTGGGGTGGTCGAATTGCAGATGATTTTCAAAGAGAGAGAGAGAGAGGGAGAGAGAGAGAGAGAGATCAGAGTCTGATCATCAGACTGGGGCTGGCAAAATGACCCGTGACCTGTTAACCCGACACGAACCCGACCCGATATAAACAGGTTTGGGTTCAGCCTTATCGGGTTGGCGGGTTATTTTGACCCGAACCTGTTAAGCTGTTTATTATACAGGTCAGGTTCAGGTCTGACCATTAGCAGGTCGGGTCAAACCCGAAACCCGTGAAGTAAACCCTAAATTTTAGCCCACATATAAAACACCCCATTTGTTTCACTCTTCTTTGTTCCTCCTTGGCCGTAACAACTAACAAAAGATTGATTCTCTGTTTGGTTCTCTTCCTTCTTCTTTTTCTTTTTGATCTTTTATTCTACTAAGCAAGCAGTAATCTCTCTCAAGTTTCAAATATTGATCTCAATTTTGTCTAAAGAAAACTTCAGGTGAGTTACTCTTCATAGTCGATTTTGATTTTAAATCTTAGTTCTACTAAACCCTAGTTCGAAATTTCATCATATAAATAATTGTTATAAAGGCATGTTTCCCCCTTCAGTTCTATTTATAATTAAATTTCATGACCATAGATTCATGTAGTGTTTGATTTTCTTTATTTTAAAACCCCATCTTGATTATGGTTTGGATTGTGATGATTGTCTTAGCCTTGATAGAATCATCAGGGTTTTTATAGCAGCAATTTTCTTTTGCTGGTCTATTAATAGCACTATATCACCTTCTAATTTTACACAAGTTAAACATGAAGATCATTGTGTTGCACATCTAGCTCTCCATTAGTGAATGAACTTAACTTCACATTCAGTTTCACTGACATTTGCATGACTTGGACGTCGACTTTGTCTAGCTATATCATTAGTTCTATTCTTGTTGAATTATTGTGAGTCTGTGATATATGTTTTGAAAATTAATTTTTGAAATGTTATTGATATGGTGGTATTCAAACAAATATTTTTTTCTATGTAAAAGTCCAATGTACTGATGTGTAATGGTATTGTGTTTAGTATTCGTTTTTTTTACATGGACAATATTTAACATATCCATTTCTGAATTTCACTACAATGGTTGTTAAATGCCCTCTAGGGACACTTCCTGATTACAATGAAGTAGCGAGTCCATGCTTTGGTGTTGGACTTTTACGAATGTTGTTCCTGGTTTTTCAATTTGGCAGGTTACACTAGAGCTACCAACAAACAGTACTTAGTGCAAAGAGTCAATAAAATGGTGAACTATCTTGAAGACATGGACATATGGGAAAATGTTCTTGGGAAGTGTATGGATGATTGCTTGTAGCGGCACAACGTGTTCAATTGTGTTCATTGCTTGTTGTTTGTTTTTCTATTTTACGAACTTTGTATTATTTCATGAGAAATTTTTGTTAAACTTTTATTGTGATTTATTAGGCTTCTGTTGTATTAAACTTTGTGTTGTTAAACTGTTGTACAAGTTTTAAATGAATGGAAGGCATGCTGTTAATGAAAATCATATTAACTTAGTTTAACAGGTTACAGGTTTGATGGGTTTAAACAGGTTTGGACTTGACCTGTTTTAGAAACAGGTTTAAACAGGTTGACCTGAACCCGACCTGTTTAATTAGCAGGTCGGGTTTGGGTTTAGCAAAAATAGTTAAACAGGTTAACAGGTCAGGTTCGGGTTAAGATAAAAAACACATCAACCTGTTAAGACCCGACACGATTGCCACCCCTACGTACCAGCACTTGTATTCAACTATTCACAGTTGGAGGAGAAGCTTAAGGTTGGTTACAGGGCCACAAGCCCACAACTGCTGGAAAGTTCACAGAGGCTCTACTAATCCTTAAAGATATACCACGTCTTCAGAAATCCTTTGTAGTTTGTGGGGCTACATATGTAGTTATGTACCAACATACCAAAGGGCAGAAGGATGTTGCATGCCCATACTGTGGTTCACGGTTTGTACCTTCCCAGCAAGGGCAGCTCTGTACTGTCTGTGATCTTGTGGTGGTTGGATCAGATGCATCAGGTTTGCTTTGTTCTCCTTCCCAAAGTAGATGATCGTGCTGTGGCTAGCACCAGGTATGTCCCTGCTCACCACTGTGATCGAAGGTTGGAATCTTAAAAGGAGCTTTATGTCAGTACATTGTTGGCGACTGTTTTGTTCGCCTTGTGAAAGTTTTTTGTTCTTTTGTATTTAGAATACAGTGGTATCAATGTAATAAACAATTTGAAAATTTTGACCGAGCTGTCGCTTTTAGTTGATGGTAAAGAATGACGAGTGGCCTGTATCAAGATGAATGATGACATGTAAGGCAATTTACTACAATAATTGGGTGTAGATGCAGACAGTGTTCTACTGATTTCATTGATTTAAGTTGCTTGCGCTACAAAGTGAATTTAGTAATTCATTCTCGTCCATTCTTAGTGATTATAAATGAAAATATTGATTTCATTTCTGAGAATTATTTGAGCTTGATTATGTCACCTGTTCCAGAATGAATTAAATGGATGCAATTGACAGCCAAATTGTAGTTCTATTGTTCTTAAGAATTAGTTGTCTAGAAATAATAGTGTTTTTACATTTCAATATATACACAGATTTAGAGGGTGCTATTTCGGGTATTCCCCTGAGAGAGCTTGAAAGCAATATTAGTCAGTTTGTAGGTGGTTCCCAAAGCAGAAATTTAGTGCTTATTATCTCTGCAGCCAGCTTTTGATTGTATTCAATTTTTAGGTAATATTGAGAAACTACAAATAGTGCTAATATAACAGTTGAATATTCAAACAAATCAAACAATATGCAGAAAGTAAATAACACACAGAAATTTTTAACGTGGTAAAACCCAATAAGGGAAACGTCCACGGTTGTCCTCTCGACAACAAATAATCCACTAGATGAAAAGAGATGTACAAACCTATCAACTACCTGCAATCACTGCGAGTTGACACTCCTGGTTATCTCTAACACCTTGACTTCACCAGAGCACCTTGATGTACGCACAAGACACTCGACTTCTTGATGAACACACAAGAAGACTCGAAGCCGAACTATGAAACAAGCTTACACCAGAGTTCCTTGATGAACACACAAGGATACTCGACTTCTTGATGAACACACAAGAAGACTCGAAGCTAAATCACTATTCAATAATGAAGAAGAAGATGAATAGGGAAGAAAGAAGAAGAAGATAAATGGGGAAGAAGAAGATGAGTTTAATCACCAAAACAACCTAAACAAACTCCAAAACTAGATGAATTAGACGGCCAAAGAACTGACTTGTTCATTGGAGAAGTAAACCTATTTATACCTAGGGTTGGAATACACAGGAAATGGGCCTGATTGGACGAAATCCATATTGGACATACGTACGTCGAAATAACGTTCGTACGTCTTCATACGATAAACGCTTGCTGCCTGCTTGGACGTACGAACGCCCTAACTAGGTACGTACGTCCTGACCAAAACATGTTTGCTGCCTAACATGACGTACGTACGCCCTAACTAGGTACGTACGTCCTAAACCCAAAACTTACTTTTGACACAAAGACGCGAGGACACAGACTCGGGACGATGTGCGTACAACTTGGTTTTCCTAACAATGAACTCAAGGCGAGATAACTATGGACATCCAATGTCACAAAATTAATGTCAAACAACCTAGTGCCGGTTTCAAATATCAGATATAATATAGGTGGTGTGTGCACTTGATTTTGTAAATTGACATTATGAAAATTAATGAATTAGTGTCTGGTAGTCGAATCCAGGACATTTTTTTTTTCAATAGTAGAAGGTAAATCATCTTTCCTGCAGTGATTCCAGTGAACTTTCTCATCTGAAGCAGTTTGGTGGTTAAGACTGAATGCTAGGCTTAGACGTTATATTATCTGAGAACAGAAGGTGCTATCCTTTTTTCTGTTCTCTCTAGCCTGTAGGAAGGTTGCTTACTGTCTAACTGTCATTAGATTATCTTCCTTGCTGTTGAAAATTGTGGAAAGGTCTTAACTGGTAGTATGACAATATACAAAATCGGTAACTTGTAAAAGTTTCTTCATGAAAATAACCTGAAGGATCAATGAAATCCAGCCCCAAGTTTAAACGAAAGGTCCACACTAGTTGTGTGCTGGGTCTACCAAATCTTCAAGCATAGGACAAGTACAACTCGAGAAAAGTGTAAATGTAAGCCTCTTCTTTAGTGGGCTTTGTTGAGGGTTGAGTCCGCTATGTTCTTTGGCTGCTTCTCCGGTAGTACCTGCAATGACCACCGGACAATGACCGGTGGAAGAAGCTCCAACGATCAAGTGAGTAATCGGCTAAGTTTTGAAGAAATAGGTTTTAGCAAGAATGAATAGTTACCTTCAGCGAACCCTAACACGATCCTTTTATAGCGATATTCACCGCCTTCCTTTAACCGTAGGATCCCCCTATGCATCCTATGGTTCTCTCATCTCCTACGTGTTTCATTCTCCATCACATACTATAGAGTGAGTGCTTGACAGCCAGACATTACGTGCTCTATCCGTGATACTCTAGAATGTTCTGTATTCCGACTGGGTATTTCCCGGTTTGCTCTCCTTATCTGGTTCCTATGTCCTCAGCGTTCCACCTGGCACGGTTTGGTACTTACATCGCCCCTCCTTTGACCGTCATCTATATACCTTAGATGGCGGCTCAAAGGCTTTTTCTTAACCTAAGCGTAGACTCCTTATGACGACGGAAAACCGTCATGAGTTCTTTTCATCACTTAATCTATCACCTGCTCCTCACGTGCCCTAGGTCCTGCCTTATCCTTATCTTTCCAGCTGTTCATTAATTACGCATGCCCTCGTGTCCCGTGCTTCCGACGCATGCCTCTTTGATTTCCCCTAGGCGCAATCATAATTCCGACTGCTACCCTTCCACTTCCCAACGCAGTTGTCTTGTCTTCACTTTATTTCTTTCCCACATTACCCCTTCATCTATGCTCGTATAAAAACCAAATCTTTAACCTAATTTCCCCATTTGCTTTCATCATCTCCATTCTCCTCCTCTTGTTTATTTTTCTCTTCTGCCTCCAACTTGTTTACAGCATCTCGCACCATCCGGAATCCTGAAAAGCTCGATTTTCCCCTTTATTTCTCTCATCGCTGACCACCTCAGGTTATTCTCTCTTACTTTTCTTTCTTATTTTCTTGATTTTATACTAGATTTTTGTTTTTTCTAGATTTAGTTTTGAACTTTCTTCTTCTCGTTATATATTCCGAATCACGGTTGCTGTAACTTCTTTGTCGTTCATAACCTGAACCTACTACTTCGTTCCTTTTCTCCTTTCCTCTTCCAAGAATCCCCCTATACACGCCCCTAATCTTTCTTCTCCTACGATTTTGCTGAGCCTTTCTCTATACAAATGGCTTCTCATCAAAATCAAAAGAAGAAAGATTCGTCAAAGAAGATGGTTGAAAGAGGCCCAGGTGATGGCGGTGTCCATCCCTCTCCTTCTGGCTACTACCTTGACTTGCACGAGCCTAGCACTTACCCATATCGACCTGACTTAGACTCGTTCTGTGAGTTATACGACATCCCAGAAGACGTAGAGATTTTCAATTACAAACACGCCCTACGTTTTGCACATCACGATTTTCGTCGGCAAGACGCCATTATAGTGACGACCCACCAAATAGCTTTTGGCTGTCGATTTCCTTTTTCTAATTTGGTCCGCGATGTGCTTAACTTTTATCAAGTCGCCCCTGGCCAATGTATTGGAAATTTCTGGCGAATCTTACGTGCCGCGGATAATCTCAACAGCGAGGAAACTGTCGTTTCCCTTGCGGACATACATCAATGCTACTACCTTCGAGTCTGTGAAGAGAAGTGTGGTCAACCTTATTATTACTTCGTCAAGCGACCCGGTAGGCGGTCTATCATTGAGAAATTGTCGGAAAGTGACAAGGAATGGCCTGACTTTCCTATGGTTGTCTTTGGTAACTTCGGGGGTAAAGGACATGGCATTTCCAACCCCTTAAAATACTGGCGGTTTAATCTAGGAGGTTTTTTCTTTCCTTTTTCTATTTTGTTCATATATTAACATTTCTAGGATGAAAATCCTTTTGATTGTGTCTGTCTAACTCTTTTCACGTTTCTTTTTTTCTGCTATCCCAGAGGTTCGCGGTGACGGCAAGGCCATAAAACCCCGCAAAGACGCCCCTTGGGAGCCCTTGATAGGGTCTGGAACTGACGGCTACTCCGCCATTCGTGAGCTTACTCTGTCAAGGAAAGACGGTACCCCGCTTGTTAAGGATCTTGACCTAGGGGAATACGTCTTGCCCGTCTGCTGCCACAAAGATTATCTAAAGGATAAGAAAGGCAGGTCTTCTACTATCCCTCTTACTTCCCAACCAACAAAAAGGAAAGGTAAGGCTTCTGTTGCTGCCCCTACTGAGTTGGAAAGAGATTCTGATGATGGTGGAGACAATATCCCACTTCAGAAGATCTTAACTAAAAAGAGAACTCGTGAACCTCCTTCCGCAATTCCAGCGCCATCCGAGAAGAAGAAGCAAAAAAGAGTAACAGCCCAACTTCCTCTTTTCTTATCTGCTCTTCGAGTTCACAAGATTGTCAAGCACTGTAGTCGTGATCTATCTTCTTCTTCAACTGAAAGTTCTGATTTTCAGGCAGTCCAAGGTGAACCTGAGACATTGCTGGAATCTCCTGAAGTTCCCCTGGCGCGTTCAAAGCATCCTGGTCCAACCATTCCTAGAGTGAAAAGGGCCAAAATGGCTGAAGCTCCTTCTCCCCTCCCGGAATCTCCGTCTACTTCCTCCAGCGATTCCATGGAACTACCTGACCCACCAGATTTTAGTGGAGTCAAGGTTTCCGTGAACCTTGATGAACTTGGATTTGGTAATGGTGGTCTCACATTTGAAGATATCGACACAGACGACGTCGTCCAACCAGGTTCAACTTCTCATCCTTCATCTTCTCGCCTTAGGGGATTTTCCATGGCTCTCCTTGATCCAAACGAGCCCCCTACTGTTGGTGTGATGCCTCCACCAGTTCCTGTTGATCACGAAATTTTTTATGTTGCTACATTTGTTGCACCAATTCGTGAAGCACCTAAGTACACCTTCCATCGTACTTCTAATTACTCTTCATCTGGATCAGGTGACCAAGCCGGGGATGACCAGCAATTCTCTCCAACCCCTGATGCTGAAATTAATCCGGGAACAGCTGCTGGTGAGGCTTCTACACTTCCTGCCGGTGTTACTTCTCAAGCCCCTTCGTTTTCATTCTCGGAGTCCATGCTGGTCCCAGATCCTGACAAGGTTGGCTTCTATTCTCGTGTTAACGTATCTCCTGATCTTCCGTCTCCCCAGCCTCCAAGCAAGACTCCTGCTGTTCCTCCTCCTTGTGGTCCCTCCGATTCAGCTTTCGATAATGGAGCAACTGCTTTCTCTGCCCTTCACAATTCTATTCTTTCTTCTGACCAAGCTAGAATTGATCAGATGAACTTTGATGAATGCCGGGATGCATTTTTTCGGGGTCTAGCTCTCGTAAGCTCTTCTTTTTTTTTTTTTTTTTTTTTTTTTACTCTAATCACCTATTGAATTGTAGGTTAACGGTCTTTCCGTCAGGTTTTTTTCGTATGCTTCTAGCCTGACAACTGAGCAAGAAAGAATTTTAAAAGAGAAGCATGACCTTACAGTGGAAAAGAACCGTCTAATCCGCGAGAAATGGGCTCTTCAAGCCGAGATCGAGCAACTTAAGATTCAACGGAAGGAAGCAGCCGCGTCTCGTGAGGCCGAAATCGAGAAGAACCAGAAAAGGCTGGAGGGTGAGCACCGTGAGCGCATTGCTGCACTTGAGGCTGCTCATGCCACGGAGATAGCGAAGTGGGAGGAGAAATACCATGACGGAATAATCAAAATAGATGAACTCAAAGCCAGTCATGAAGTTGACTATGAACAGTACCGGCTCGAAATAAAGGAGCAAAAGGAAACTCTCCTGGCTGAGTATAAAGCTAAATACGACGAGCTGGTGGCGAAATCCAAAGAGCAGATCGCCATGCAAGTGAAGGCTCAGGTGAAGGAGAACTTGTCCTCCATTCTTGCTGCCAAGAGAATGCGGATGACACCTTCATCTCCCAGTGCTTCCACCCGAGACCCCCTGCCTTGAGGTGTAATTTGATTAATTTTCCGGCAATACTCTTATGCAATTGTAAACTTTTACACTAGCATTTTGATCTGAAACTTTTGTAATTGTTATCAATTAATGCTACTTTCTGGTATTGGTTTCTCATGTGTTAACATTAGGCTATACTTCTACTGATCCCGTCGTCACGGTTCAGCAAGTGCCACCCCATTAACACATTAGCACTATTGCTCTTCTCTCTTAGAGGCACCCCACTGTATTGTCTAAATCAAACTCAATGGGGGAAGAAATAATCATATAGAGACTTTAACATTTAGTTAACGGCTTGCCCCGCCAAGTCTACACTTACGTTATTTCTCACCAACCTTAGTTGGATTTCTATTGTGCCTGACCTTTGGCCTGGTCTCAGACAATATTGATATATATAACTGGACAAATCAACAAAAACAAACTCTTATAATTTCATTGAAACTTTAACACAGCTACATACTTTCAACTTTTTTTCAGCGATTCTATCTTAATAACGCCTACTGTCTTGTTGAACTAATACATCTCTGCCCTCTAGGCATAGTATTTCTTTAAATTGCTGATACTCCATGGCTTGTCGAGAGGGGTACCGTCTTGGTAGGTCAAGTAGTATGCTCCATTCGCTCCCACCTTGTCTACCACAAAAGACCCTTCCCAGTTTGGCTCTAGCTTGGCTGGAGGCGGATTCTATTTTCTTAGCACGAGATCCCCTGGAACAAGGCTTCTTGGCTTGACTTTTTTGTTGTAAGTCCTCTCTAGTTGTCGGTGATAACTCTCCAATCTGAGCTTGGCACGCTCCCGGACCTCCTCTGCTAAGACCAGCTCTCTCTCTATTATCTCATTATTCTTCCCTAGGTCGACTACCATCCTTCTAGCCGTATGTACCAACATTTCTTGAGGGATCACAGCTTCCATGCCGTAGGTGAGAGAAAATGGAGTTGCCCCTGTAGATCTTCTCGGTGTAGTCCGGTAGGCCCATAGCACTTCCCAAAGATTTTCATACCACTTTTCTTTCTTATCCTCGAGCTTCTTTTTCACTACTTCCAGTATGGCTTTGTTTGACGCTTCCGCCTGCCCATTTCCTTGCGGGTGGAATGGTGTTGCGAAGAGTTGTTTTATGTTATAACTTGCCAGAAACTGTTTCAATTCATCTCCACGGAATTGTGCACCGTTATCTGCCACTATAGCCCTTGGTAACCCAAACCTGCAAATGATGTTGGTCCAGATAAAATTTTTGACATCTGTCTCCCTGATCCTTCGTAACGGTTCTGCCTCAATCCATTTCGTAAAGTAATCTGTGGCCACTATTAGATATTCTCTTCCCTGTGACTTCTCCAGTTTTCCCACAATATCAATTCCCCACATCGAAAAGGGCCACGGGTTACTAACAAAGTGAAGGTTTTCAGCTGGGGTATGTATTAGTCTCCCATGAATCTGACAACCGTGACACTTCTTAGCATAGTCGCAGCAATTTTTGTACATACTCGGCCAGTAATGCCCATGTATCATTATCCTGTGCGCCATGGCCCGTCCCGGTGAATGACTTCCGCAACTTCCATTGTGACATTCCGCCATGATTTATTCTGTTTGGGATGGGTGTACACACTTCAATAACGGCCCAGTTGGTGATCGCCTATATAGATCTTCCCCTATCATGGCATACATTTTGGACTGTTCCAAAATAGATCTAGCTTCTGCTTTTTCTTCCGGAAGAGATCCACTTTTTAAGTAGGTTACTATTGGATCCATCCAACTTGCTCCCAAGCTCTGAATGAGGTTGACAGTCACTTCCTCCATCTCTATCATTGGCTGAAATCTCTGCATGAACGTTATAGTTTTGGTTGAACTCTCTTCTGTTGCTGTTGCCAGGTAAGCCAATGCATCAGCATGTCGATTTTCTCCCCTAAACAGGTGCACAATTTCCACCTTCGAGAACTTTGCCACACTCTTCTTCAATGCCTCTAAGTACAACATCATCTTCCCAGTCTGACCTCTATATGTTCCATTGAACTGTTCCACCACCAACTTTGAGTCCGTGAAAACCGTTACCTCCTTTGCCTCTAACTTCAGCAATACTTCCAAACCTTTCAGTACTGCTTCGTATTCTGTCTCATTATTGGTAGCCGGAAAGGCTAAGTTTTCTGCGATCTCGATCTTAGTGTCCTCTGGCGTTACCACTACTATCCCGACTGCTGATCTTCCTTTATTTATTGATCCATCTGTGAACACCTTCCATCCCTTCACGTTCTTCCAGCCGGTATCCTGAGCTTCTAGAGTCTCCAGTTGCTCTTCCTCTTGCATTTCTGTATCCTCAGTTACATCCTCCACTGGGAAATCCGCCAATACTTGTGATTTTTCTGCCTTCTTCGGCTCATACTGAATGTGATACTTACTCAATGAAACTGCCCACTTTTCCATTCTCCCAGAACGTTCGATTTTTGACATCACTTGATTGAGAGGTAGGTTTGAAATCACTGTAAGACTATAAGCTTCAAAATAAGGTCTTAATCTTTGAGCTGCAAAGAGTAAGGCGAGGGCATACTTCTCAACCCTTGAATACCTTGTTTCTGGTGAAGTCATCTTTTTGCTGAGGAAATAGACTGGGCTCTCCTTTGAGGCCTCCCTTCTAGTCAGGACTGCACTTACTGCAATGTCCGATACTGCCAGATAAACGTAGAGTGTCTCCGCTGGAAATGGCTTTGATAGAACTGGTGGCCTACTCAAGTATTCTTTCAATTTCTGGAAAGCTTCTTCACATTCATCGTTCCAAGTAAAGGATAAATTCTTTTTCAAGAGCTTCAGAATTGGCTTGCATTTATCCGTGGATCTTGATATGAATCTTCCCAATGCCGTAATTCGGCCAGCTAGTACTTGTACTTCTTTCTGCATCCTTGGTGATGCCATATCTGTGAGTGCCCTGATCTGCTCTTGACTAACCTCTATTCCTCTCTTGGTAACAATGTAACCAAGGAACTTTCCTGACTGTACTCCAAACGTGCATTTTTCTGGATTAAGATTCATATTGAACTGACGTAATGTCTGGAAGGTTTCTCCCAGGTCTTTTAAATGATCATCTGACTCCTTGGACTTGACCAACATATCATCAATGTATACTTCTACCATCTTCTTCAGCTGACTCTCGAACATCATCTCTACTAGCCTCTGGTAAGTTGCACCTGCATTTTTTAGGCAAAATGGCATTTTGGTATAACATAATGTTTTCTTACCAGCATAGAAGGCGGTTTTCTCTTGATCCGGACCATAAAGTGGAATCTGGTTGTATCCGGAATAGCCATCCATGAATGATAGTAACCCAAAGCCTGTTGTTCTGTCTACGAGCTCATCCACCCTCGGCATGACATATCTATCTTTGGGACATGCTCTGTTTAAGTTTGTGAAGTCTATGCAGATCCGAACCTTTCCATTCTTCTTAGGTACCGCTACTATGTTAGACACCCATTCTGGATACTGAACTTCTCTTGTTATTCCAGCTACCTCCATCTTTTCGATCTCCTTTTGTACTGCCTCTACCAATGTAGGTTTCATAGTTCTCACTTTCTGTGCCACTGGTTTGAAATTTGGATTGACATTTAACTTGTGACATGCTATATCTGGATCGATCCCTGTCATATCATTCATAGACCAAGCAAACACATATACATTAGCTTTCAAGAAATGTAAAAGATCATGCCTCACCTTCGGCTCCAAGTTTGTTCCCATGTAGGTGATCTGTTGACCCCCTACTTCATTGAGGTTGACGGGTTCCGTTTGTTCTTCTGTCTTTAAAGCTTCACGTGGGAACCCGTCATCCTCCTTCTGTCGTTGCTATGCAGGGACAGATGACGGCCCAGCACCTGCTGTGCCATGCCTCATACTTTTTACTGTTGCTATCTTCAAATTCTTGGCCATAGCTTGATTACCCCTTATCTCGTATTGCCCATCTTCAGTTGGGAAACAGATTTTCTGGTAATAACTTGACGGAATTGCCTTCATAAGATGAATCCACTCTCTCCCCAAGATTGCGTTGTACTCTGTTGGTGCATCTATAACCACAAACCTTGACATGACAGTTCTGGTGTGTGCTGTAACCGGTAAAACTATCTCTCCTACTGGCTGCACTGCTCCCCCATTGAATCCGTAAATGTCTCCAGGTGAATTTGCCAAGCTGCCTCTTTCTAATTTCATTTGATCCAAGCCTCTGATGAACAAAACGTCTACTTCACTTCCACAATCTACTAACACCTTCGTGACATTCCAATTTCCAATGAGTATGGAAATGACCAATGGGTCATTGTGTGGTGTGACTACTCCTTTTAGATCTTCCTCTGAAAACCCAATCGGTTCATTCTGATGGACTGGTTTGCCGTTTCGCATGACTGGTACGGCTCCTACTGTTTGCAAGTCCTCTCTTATCTGCATCACTCTTCGTATCTTCCTCCTTACCTCGTTCATGGACTCTCTAGCTCCTTCTAAGATCATATTAACGGTCCCTCTGACCTGTATTTCTGTTTTCGCTTCCTCCTTGTTCTTTTCCACTATGAATTCTCTTAAATGGCCTTCCTCTATCCATTTCCAGATTAAGGATTTCAACTCATAGCAATCTCCAGTAGGGTGGTTGTAAGTCTGGTGATACTCACAGAAAGGCTTTCCCCTGACTGTCTTGCATCTTATCGACGGCTCCTGGAAGTACTTTCTTCCCCTAATTCTCTTCAAAATTTGATCCAACGACATAGTGAGTTGCGGTAGTGGTTTCGGTGGTGTCAACTTTCTTGGCGAAGTATCTCTATCCTCTCTCCTTTCTCTTTTGTCATGACCTCTCGATCCATCTTTGTTTCTCCTGGTGCCGGAATCTCTTGGTGGTGAATCACTTCGTGAGCTAGCTTCTCCTTTCTTTCTTTTTTCTGCCACCGTGTTAACGGATGCCGACAACACTTTGGGAGCTCTCCGTGATGCTATGTCTTCTAATCTGATGTATTTCTCTGTCTTCTGAAAAAGTTCATCCAGAGTCGCCATCCGTGATGACACAATTGAGTCATATGCCAGAGATTTCTTATTTATACCTTTCTGAAATGCTACCACCACTGTTCTTTCATCTACTCCGCCATCTGTTCTCAAAATCTCATTTTTGAAGTTAGTAACAAACTTTCTGAGAGACTCACCTGGAGCTTGTTCCAAATCAAACAGTGATGCTATATCTGCAGCCTGTCTCTTCTGATGAATATAGTGTTTCACAAACATCTCACTGAGCTGAGCAAAGCTTGACACACTCCCTGGTGATAAACTGAGATACCAGTCTGTAGCGTTGTCCTTCAAGCTGCTAGGAAATAATCGACACCACATACCGTCATACTGGCTTCCTTCCCAAGCCCCCATTTTTTGCTTGAAATTATTCAAGTGCTGCACAGGGTCAGTTGTTCCATCATACTCATTAAACTTAGGGGGTTGAAACTTACTTGGGAACCCATGACGGTAGCACACTTCAGCTAATGGCCTCTTGCCCAATCTCTGCAGGTCCTAAGTCACCTCTATGTTCTTTCCCTTGGTCTGCCCCCTCATGTCCTCTTGGACCTTGCATATCATATCGAAAAGTCTGGTGTACTGATCAGCCGCCGGGATCTCTTCATCGTTCACCCGTTCTTTTCGATTCCCTTCGTGAGCTCTTACCCCTGATTCATCTGACCCTTCTTCTTCATTCACCCTTGGGCCCGGAATCCGACGCCTTGTTCCTCCTTCCCCTTCTCCTAGTGTTATTCCCTCCATAGGTCTCTGATGGTTTTCATTTCTGACTGCTTCGTTCTCTCCCTCCTGAAGGTTTTGACGCTCCATGTCTTCCATCCTTCTTATCTGCTCCCTCAGTCTTAAGTTCTCTTCCCTCAGCCTGCTTGTCTCTTCTTCTCCTTCTTGGAGAGTTTGAGGATGGTCAACCTGCGGAGCTTCTCCAGCTGCTACACCTCCAGGATATGTAGACGATCTAGTTTGTGTCACCATTGCTCTCTATCTGCTTCTTTCAACCTTCTTCTCCAAAACCCTAGATTTGGAAGCAGCAGCCGCCCTTCTTCTAGCGCCAAATTTAAGCCTCTTCTTTAGTGGGCTTTGTTGAGGGTTGAGTCCGCTATGTTCTTTGGCTGCTTCTCCGGTAGTACCTGCAATGACCATCGGACAATGACCGATGGAATAAGCTCCAACGATCAAGTCAGTAATCGGCTAAGTTTTAAAGAAATAGGTTTTAGCAAGAATGAATAGTTACCTTCAGCGAACCCTAACACGATCCTTTTATAGCGATATTCACCGCCTTCCTTTAACTGTAGGATCCCCCTATGCATCCTATGGTTCTCTCATCTCCTACGTGTTTCATTCTCCATCACATACTATAGAGTGAGTGCTTGACAGCCAGACATCACGTGCTCTATCCGTGATACTCTAGAATGTTCTGTATTCCGATTGGGTATTTCCCGGTTTGCTCTCCTTATCTGGTTCCTATGTCCTCAACGTTCCACCTGGCACGGTTTGGTACTTACAAAGAGTTTGTCAATTATGTTTTCATATTGATCAAAAGAAAGACCTTCAACATAAAAATATTTGAGCACATGAAATCTAATAGTTGTAGGCCATTCAATTTCAACCGAAACTAAACTCAGCGCCTTTAAGGTCCTCCAAGTAACGAATCGAAAATGAAACTATACAATTTTTCCATGGTACATCCACATCTCCAACTTTTGATTATTATATTAAACAACAAAAGAGATCCACGTTATAACACGAGAAGAAGATAAAAATTCATCATTAATGTCATGACAAATGACAATACAATCCACAAAATCTCAAAAATCACATTTTTTCTCAGTGAAATCAGATTGATCAAATTCCAAACTGGAAAGAAAGTCACATATGTGGCCGGTTCCATTGCTTTGAAACAGTTCTAGTTCTGATTACATCTCTCATTGGAAGAAAGGAAACAATATGACTTCTTACTGGGTCCGACAAATAGCTAATCCTATCTAGATTCTGATTAAAATAACACTTTTTCATATTTGCTCAACAACAACATACCTACTGGGCTACTTTGTCAGTATTGGTTTGAGAGTTCACCATTAAATAAAAAAAAAAAAAAAAAAAAAAAACAAAAAAAAACTAGGTTTAAATACAAGATTGCAGTTTTCTCAATCTGAAGTTCTTCTCTCACTTGAAAAAAGACAAGTAAAAGAAAGGCGACGTGAAACTTATACCTTAAAAGCCGATTTTTAGGCCCATGAATTTGTCCTTTGGGTTATATGTAATTATGGACGTTATAATAATTCCAACAAGATGTGTTTCCAATGAGGAAACAAATGATTTCCTCAAATGATTTTTCTAACGAAATTAACAAAAACAAAACCACACACACTCTCTCTCAATCTAAATTTCAAATATCACGAAATTGCTACCTTCTTCTTCAAAACCTTTGCCCTAAAAACAAGTGTGAATCAATCTTTGGGGCAAAATCGATTATAAAGATCCTGGGAATAAATCTCAATAAAGGTACTATTCAACTCTAGTGTCTTCACATTGTGCAACCTGTGTGTTGAGTGTTGACCCTCCTTAAAGGGCTCTAGCCCAAGTCAATTACAAGTCAAAGCCCAAGATTTTAGTCAATAAGGGCCTAATCCCAATTCAATTAGTAATAAGGCTTAGGCCCGTTACTACATTCAATATCAATCATGGGCTTTATCAATATCAATCATGGGTTTTATCTTTTAAGTCTACTATATTCAATAAGGTTAATATGGTAATTCTACATCTTTGTAGAGATTTCCTTAACCTAATCCAACTACAACTCCAATATCTTTACAACTCCTAATCCAACTACAACTCCAATATCTCTACAACTTCTAATCACATTACAATTCTAATATCCTTACAACTCATGTTCCTAATAGGACATGAGGTACATTATTTTGTCAATATATGGTCGAAATACATGGGACTACAACACTACAATACATTAGAGATCGTTGGATTACATCCTACTCCCGATCAAACTCTACATTTGAACTACGTTATAAAAGGCTTGATTCCATCTTTCTTATGGATACGTAGACAACTAAGAAGCAACTTAGTGCAACCATTATCAATCACCAAAACCCCATTTTTTTCATCTTCATCGTCGCCAATACCTTAGATCTTAACGTTAAGGGTTTCTTCTTGATCTTACATCACATTGGTGTGAAATCCGAAACACTTTGGACCTGATTAAGGTTTTCTTCCCCCCCCCCCCCCCCCCCCCCCCCACACACACACACACACAAAAACCTACTTTTCAAAAGGAATCAAGTTTTTTCTTCTCAATGGCAACAACTAGATCTCAACAAAACAAGCAAGTAAGTAATGGTGGACGTCAAGAAGGTTCAAAACATGTGCAAGCTCGCTCTCAAGGTTCTAACCCTAGAGAGCATACCGTCACTTCCAAGAGGGTTCCATCTAATGGCGAAGAACACTCGGTTTCTTCTTCTTCTTCTCAACCACCAAAATCCAAGGAGCCTACTCAACATGAAAAAGTCATGATTTCTAAAAACGAATACCTACGCCGTAAACTCAAAAGTCTTCAACATACGAACAATGGTCTAAGGAGGAGTTGAAACATGTGAATCACAATGGTAATGAGTGTTTGTTAACTCCATCTTCTTCAAGAGTTTTTGGAGTCAATCCCAATCCGAGGAAAAAGACTCGACCTTCAACCATCCTGGTAGTTGAAGAGGACATTGAAGGTGACATTGTATTACCATCACAAGAACAATCCCCAGTTGACTTGGAGAAAGAAGATGACCACCGAAACTCTAAGGGTCTTAGGGTTCATGTTACCGGTCAAGGCGAAACAAGAGACCAACATTACCATCGCACCAAAGGAGTCAAGACAATCTTGCTAGGAGGTTCCATTACTCACAAAGCTTCTAAAAGGTTGTGTGGAAGACCCTCATTTTAGGGATGTTCACGGGTTGGTTTGGGGATGGGTACCCCTATCTCCCGTCCCCATCCCCATTTAGTTTTTTAGTCTCCATCCCCGTCCATTTCCCCGCTTAAGACTATTCAGGGAACCCTGCCCATGCCTTCAATAGGGATCGGTTCTCCGCGGGGCTCCATTTATAGTTTTAGGTAATCAAATAATAATAATCATCCATAAATTTAAATTATCATAATAATATCTTAAATTACAATTTCAAGTTAAAACCTTTAACTAAATTTAATCCAAACAAAATACAAGCTTGAAATCTTGAAGAGGCGACCACAAAGTCCAACAAAAAAAAAAAGTCGAAAATTACATTGCCAAATTATAGTCTATATTAGTTAATTTTTAAATTTAAGTATATAATCGAGTCGGGTCCGGGTTTGGAGACCATAATATCCGTCCCCGCTCCAAAACCTAATCGGGTTTTAAAATGACCAGCATACCCACCCGATCCCCATATATACCCCTCCATATCCACCTCGTTCGGGTCGGTTCTCCGCCTGGACCCGCCTCCACTGGTTTTTTTTACATCCCTACCCCAGCTAATGCACAAGACAAAGCCAACATACTCCCCACAAGTGCGCCCAGTGGCTATGAGTGTGACAGAACACACTCGACGATCATGCCTAGCGGCTATGACTTGACAGAACTCACGCGAAGACCATGCCCAAAGGCTATGAGCGTGACAAAACTCACTCGAAGGCCATGTCGAGCGGCTATGAGCGTGACAAAACTCACCCAAAGGTCATGCCGAGCGGCTATGAACGTGACAAAACTCACCCGAAGGCCATGCCGAGCGGCTATGAGCGTGACAAAACTCACAAGAAGACCATGCCGAGCGGCTATAAGCGCGACAGAACTCACAAGAAGGCCATGCCCAACGGCTATGAGCGTGATAAGACTCACAAAAAGACCTTGCCCAGTGGCAATGTGCGTGACAAACTGCACAAAACGACTTTGCCCAGCGGCTATAACCATGACAACCACCACAACAAGACGTTCTCCAACGGTTGTGCACCCAACAGTTTTCAAAAAAAAAAACCTTTGTCCAGTGATAGTATGTCCAGCAGTCTCCAAAAAAGGTCATGTTCTTCACTATTCCGATAGAGACCTTATTTGACCATCCAATTATCACCACTTACGTCGAGAAACCTCTCCCGGAGGTAGAGGCACACACCAAAACTGTCAACGAGGGTGACGAAACACTCGTTCACTAACATCTAGGTCCTTAAGACATTACCACCAAGATCATCACCATGACAATTATGCACATGACTATGGTCAAGATGACAATGGTAACGTAGGGATCGAGAACCTCATTGAAGATAAGTTGCAGGAAATGATCGCTCAAGTAATTCAAGCAAAAGAAGCTAAGGAGTATAGACGTGGTAACATTGCCCATCATATGGGCAAAACTTCCCCATTTTCCTTCCAGATTCAACAAGCAGAGCATCACCTCGAGCCACCAAGTTTCAAAGAATACAATGAATTTGAATGCGATCCTTGGCTTCATATTTCCGACTTCAAGAACAAGATGGTGCTCTTTAGTTATGATGATGCACTCATGTGCAAGATGTTTCCTCCAACCTTTGGTATCAAAGCTCTTCGATGGTTCTCCGAACTTCCACTGGGTTCTATCCACAACTTCAATGATTTTTCTATCCAATTTGTCGAACACTTTAGGCATAATTGGCGTGACGTAAGGATGTCGCAGTGTAAGCAAAGAGATGGAGAGTTTTTAAGTAAATTTGTAGCTCGATATAGACAAGCCTAAACGGAAATACCCGATGTCTCAGATACACTTGTTATTTATGCTTTCAAAGAAGCGTTATTACATGATGACAAAGAGTTATATAGTTCCATTGTTCTTGACACTCCTGCTACCAAGTGTGAACTTTTCTCCAGAGCTCAAAAGTATATCTATCTTGAGGATGATACAATTCGCAAACAAGAGCACGATGACTCAAATCACGAGAAGTTTGACCCTAAATTCAATTTCACATCTCAAAAGCAAGGTCACAATAGGAACGAAAAGGGTGATTTAGGTTTTGGTCACCAATAGTTTATACTAATTAGGGTTCGGAGCTGGTTTTCTTTTTTATTAGGCTTTGGCCACCATTTTTGAACCAACCATTAAAAAAACCTGGTTGAACCAGATTTATTTTCTAAATACCTAAATTTTGCCCCTGTAAGATTGCATGTGCACTGCACATGATCATCTTCTTCATCATCTTTTTCTCTACCACCACCACCCCTGTCACCTGGTTCTTCTTCTTAACAAATCCATTTCTTTAAATCATAATTTTTATAACCCAACCCAAACCAATCCAATCAAACCCCAACACAATCAAAAACCCTAACAACAATCATGTCTCAACTTTCTTCTTCCATAGTAAGAAATCAACTCCAGATTTTAGTACCAATCTCTTATCCAATGTTGATTTATTACAGTAAAAATCAATTCCACATATTTCTTAATCAAACAAGGAAACAACTTCAAATTCCATTGCAAGATATTTCTTGATCAATAAGAAGCTACATCTGATTGAAAGAGCAAAAATTAGTGAATTTTGATAGGTTTGATGAAGAAGCAATGTGTTGTGTCTCTGTGTTTTGAAAAAATCAATTAAACAGTTTCATCAACCAATTCAAAATTTTTTCTTCTCTATAAACCCCAATTTTCAGAAATTAGATATGAATTTGAGATTTTTGTTTTCTTAATTCAAAAGATTGAGATGTAAGAGAGAACTCAGAGAAAACCAGAAATTCATAAAGTGGAGAAGAAATATTACTTTGTCGAAAAAAAAAAAGGGATGAAGAAATCTGATCTCTCGCTCTTGAGAATGGTGTGGGTTAAACACAGAGAGAGAGAGAGACTTTCTTGATTGGAACGAGAAGAAAGGGTGGTGGTGGTTGGGTGTATAGTAGAAAGGTTGGGGGTGATGATAGATTATGTGTACAGTAGATTTTGTTGGTTGGAACGAAAGATAGATGTATGCTCTTTTCATTTTTCAATCAAAAAGGTTCTGCACCGAGATCTGTGTAGATTTTGTGTATTCACGTGCTATTTTAATAGGGGTATTTTGGCCTTTTTGAATTGTTGTTTGGTTTAAGTTCCGGTTGATAGCCAAAGCCTAATAAAAAAGAAAACCAGCTCCGAACCCTAATTAGTATAAACTATTGGTAACCAAAACCTAAATCACCCGAACGAAAATCCTAATAACAATCAAGTCGTTGATTGACAATCCAAATTTTGAGAAGCTATTGGTTCCTTGATCTGTTTCTTCTACCAGAAAGAAAATTTACAACATATTTCCAATAGTGTATACTTCAATCGTTCAAAAGAACTTTAATTTTACACATTTTCTCAAATTTGTCTGACTTTTACATGTTCGTCACAAAATATATCTACTTCTTCGAAGTTGTTTTCTTCAACCATTTAATTCATCCAAAGAACAATTTAAGATTTTTGCAATAGCAAAATTTCTATTTACTACGGTTTCTCCTAGGATTCTAGGGATTTATCACCAATCAGGATCCAAACTAACATTTTCAACTAGTTAATGTTCAAAAAGTTAGAGATTCTAACGATTTACAATAAATCAGAATTTAAGCTACCATTTTTGAACAACTAATGTTGACAAAGTTAGGGATTCTAAATATTTGCGACAAATTAGAATTTCAAGCTCACATTTTCAAGCAATTAGTTAGGGATCTTACGAATTCGTTAACTCAAGTACCACTTGGGGGCGTCAACCTTATGGTTGCATTAGATCAAGATCCACCCTACAAGACTTGATGTCATTGCTAAGGGTTCCACACGTGGTACTACCATATGATAAGTCAACTCAAACTCGATACTTTTGTTCACCCCTCTATCACACAAATTGGGGCCGTTACCATCTATCTTCATCACACGTTTAATGGTGTCATTTTTATGGTCGAAATGTTTCTACATCATACGCTTGGGGGCGATTCCCTCTTTCACCGAATGAATCACTACATGGGGGCGTATGCATCAATATCAAGAGTGATCTCTCATGATCACATCACTTTCAATGTCACGAGTGATCTTTTATGATCATATCAATATCAAGAATGATCTCTCATGATCACATCACTTTCAATATCACGAGTGATCTTTTATGATCACATCAATATCAATATCAAGAGTGATCTCTCATGATCACATCAATTTCAATATCACAAATGATCTCTCTCGATCACATCACTATCAACATCAAGAGTAATCTCCAACGGTCACATCCATATCAATATCAAGAGTGATCTCTAATGGTCACTTCAATATAAATATCAATCTCAATACTGATCGACAACCGATCACATCAATCTCAATATCAATACGTGATCGACAAATGTTAATGACAATTTCAATTTCAATATGTGATGTACATATATCACACCCGAGTTAAAGTCCACACACGCCTGCAAACAAATCGCCTACATGTTTATCATCTTATAGTCATACATGTGGGGGAATGCTTTGCATCAACGTCTGAATGAGCATTCCGGATGATTTGTCTTCACAGTTTCGAAATCTCGGTTGTTACGCTCCTTGCTTGGCTCGGGGCTTGCCGACTTGTGCATGGCTTGGCGACAAGTTTCTACCGCCTGTCCATGGTCTTTGCTACTAAATTCTCCAGCAGCGATACCTCCCTCCGTAACACTTTCAACACTTAGTATTTCGTGCCTCCCTACATGTTTGGACCAATGCCCAACAACTATGGACCTTGCAGCACTCTTGTTAGACTGTATTGAGTCTAGACCAGCCTCTCGGCCAGCAGCTGTGACCCCTACAAGCAGCCTCCTACAAGCAGCCTGTCAGACTGGCCTATGCTCATTTCTGGACTTCTCCTAGCAGCTGATGTGCCACCAACAACCACCTTGTCAAGCATTCCAGACCCCACCCTTGCAGTGCTTCTTCCAACGTCAATGCTAGCTCCCAGCCCAACGGTTGTGGCACCAGCAGCTACCTTGTTAGCCTGGCATGAGCCTGTCTAGGCCAGTCTCTTGCCCAGCGGCTGTGGATCCAGCACCACCACCTTTCCCAGAGGCTATTCCCCAGCCACTCCTGTCCGCCAAGTCTCCATCCAGCCTACCAACTTGCCCAGCGGCCATACCCTCAACTGTCTCCTTCTCCAACCTACATGCTTCCAGGCCAGCAACTACCCCCTCAGCCAGAAGCAATCTCCTTCTCCAGCCTTCCCCCTTTGCCCAGCGGCTATCTCCTCCTCCATCCTTCCACCTTGCCCAGCGGTTGTCTCCCCTTCCAACCTCCAGTCCAGCGGCCATATCTTTCTTCTCAATGATCGTAATGTCGATCTGTTTTCTGGGTTAGCAAGAGGACTCTCTCATCTTTCCAATGGTATATGGCACGTCCTCTGGAGATAGGTATTTTGGCGGGAAAACAGCTTCAAAGTTATGATAATTATTTGAAGGATGCATAGCCGCTAGCGATGTCGGAAAATTTTGACAGTCTGTATTTTAATGGCCATAACGTTCTTCTCAAAGATCGGAATGTCGATCTGTTTTCTGGTTTGAAAGAGGACTCCCTTAGCTTTTCAATGATATATCGCACATCTTCTGGAGATACGTACTTTGGCGGGAAAAAGGCTCAAACATTCTGAGAGTTTTTTACCGGATGCATAGCTGTTGGGGACTTTGGAAAATTTGGCAAAGTATGGAATTGCCATCTCCATAGCTGCTGGACACATGTTTTGTCAGGTCCATTGCTGCTGGACACATGTTTTGTCAGGTCCATCGCTGCTGGAGTTTTTGATACACTCTAGGCTATCACCTTCCCCAGTGGCAACCGTCCCACCAAAAATCTTGTCAGGTGACCTTTCTCTCAAATGGGTACCCTAGCCAGCGGCTATGCTGCTGCCAGGTACCTTGTCCGGAGGACTAGCTAGCAGCTGTGGGCCCTGGCCAGTGGTTGTACTATTGCGAGGCACCTCGACAGACAACTTTTTGTGCCCAAGTCGACACCCAAACCAGCTGCAGTGGCCTTGATAGACTGTGTTGGCTGCGTCGTGTCGACTGTTGATACTCCTCCTCCAGCGACAGTGGACCCCACAATGGGATTTTGGGATGCCTTGGGTCTTGTGCATGTCTCGTTTGCACCTCGATGTACTCATTGTCCACCCTTCTTCGAGGTCGCGCCCATTTCCACAATACATCGTAATTCTCCAAATCCGTTTCTTCGTCATTTGACATCACTCAAATTTTATTTAATTCTACTCGGATTTTAGTCGAACCCATTCTCATTCTCATTTCTTTCGCTCAATTTATTTTTCTATAAATCTCCATCACTTGTTTCTTCACTCAGTTGAGTTCAATTTATTTTTCTCTAAATTTCTATTGCTTGTATCTTTGCTCAGTCGAATTTAATTTATTTTTCTATAAATTTCTATCACCTGTATCTTCGCTCAGTTGAGTTTAATTTATTTTTCTATAACTTTCTATCGCATGTTTCTTCATTCTGTCAGTTAAATTCAATTAATTTTTCTATAAATTTCTACCACCTGTTTCTTCACTCAGTTCATGTTTACTTTATTTTTCTATAAATTTCTACCGCCTGTTTTTTCACTAGTTCATGTTCAATTTATGTTCCTATAATTTCCTACCGTCTGTTTCTTCACTCAGACTGCGTTCGTTTTTTCTTCTTTACCCAACGGGTTTCACCCATCGGCTAAAGAGGGGGCGATGTTTTGACCCCCTTAACGGGCTCAAGCCCAAGTCAATTACAAGTCAAAACCCAAGACTTTAGTCAATAAGGGCCTAAGCCCAATTCAGTTAGTAATAAGGCTTAGGCCCGTTACTACATTCAATATCAATCATGGGCTTTATCAATATCAATCATGGGCTTTATCTATTTAAGTCCATTATATTTAATAAGGTTAATATGGTAATTCTACATCTTTGTAGAGATTTCCTTAACCTAATCCAACTACAACTCCAATATCTCTACAACTCCTAATCCAACTACAACTCCAATATCTCTCCAACTCCTAATCAAATTACAATTCCAATATCCTTACAACTCGTGTTCCTAATAGGACATGAGGTACATTATCTTGTCAATATATAGTTGAAATATATGGGACTACAACACTACAATACATTAAGAATCATTGGATCACATCCTAATCCTAATCAAACTCTACATTTGAACTACGTTATAAAAGGCTTGATTCTATCTCTCTTATGGATACGTAGGCAACTAAGAAGCAACTTAGTGCAACCATTATCAATCACCAAAACTCTATTCCTTCATCTTCAACATCTCTAATACCTTAGATTAACATTAGGGGTTTCTTCTTGATCTTACATCACATTGGTGTGAAATCCGGTTGAAACACAACCCTAAAAAAGCTCACAAAATTCAACTATGAAGCAACAACGACAGTGCTACACAGACCGCTATCAGAAAGCTCAAAGTAAGCATTGGAGAGAGATTATAAGGTCTCAGAACTTATATTTGGCTATTGAGTGGCTAGTATCTTAGATATATCGTTTTCCATGCGGAAACATGTGTGTTTCGTCCACTTATAAGTTCGGATGAAAAGTTGAGTACATACCAAGCTGAATGTCTGGACAAAACCCTGTTCCCATGGTCCAAATGTTCTATATTGGCCTTAAAACGTCCGGCTAAGCCTTGTCGATCTTGAGGTTTTAGATTCAAAACAAATATGTTTCATCCATTTTCAAGTTTGGACCGAAAATAGAGTAAACACCGACTGAATGGATGAACATAAACCTCGTTTTGATAGAAGAAACATTGTTTTTTTGCCTTAGAACGCCCGAGTTAAGCAATTGAGTGGCTAGTCTCTTAGATGTATCACTTGCCATGGGGAAACATGTGTGTTTTGTCCACTTATAAATTTGAAACAAAAATCGAGTACATACCAAGCCAAATATCCAGACAAAACCACGTTTCCATGGTCCAAATGTTCTATATTGGTCATAAAACGCCTCTGCTAAGCCTTGTCGATCTTGAGGTTTTAGATTCCAAAACAAATGTGTTTCCTCCATTTCCAAGTTTGAACCAAAAATCGAGTAAATACTGACCGGACGGACGGACATAAACCTCGTTTGATAGACAGAACATTGTTTTTTCGCCTTAGAACACCCCGAGTTAACCTATTGAGTGGCTAGTCTCTTAGATGCATCGTTTTCCATGGGGAAACATGTGTGTTTCATCCACTTATAAGTTTGGAACAAAATTCGAGTACATACCAAGCTTAATGGCCAGACAAAACCCCGTTCCCATGGTTCAAATGTTCTATATTGGTCATAAAACGACTCGGCTAAGCCTTGTCGATCTTGAGGTTTTAGATTCCAAAACAAATGTGTTTAGTCCATTTCCAAGTTCGGACAAAAAATCGAGTAAATATCGACCGAACGGACAAACATAAACCTCGTTTTAATAGACGGAACGTTGTTTTTTCACCTTAAAACGACCCTAGCTAAGCTATTAAGTGCCTAGTCTTTTAGATGTATCGTTTTCCATGGGGAAACATGTGTGTTTCGTCTACTTATAAGTTTGGAACAGAAATCGAGTACATACCAAGCCGAATGTCCACACAAAACCCCGTTCTCATGGTCCAAATGTTCTATATTGGCCTTAAAACGCCTTGGCTAAGCCTTGTTGATCTTGACGTTTTAGATTCCAAAAAAAGTTTGTTTCCTCCATTTCCAAGTTTGGACCGAAAACCGAGTAAATACCCATGCGAGAACGCCCTGTTGTTTTTCGCCTTAGAACTCCCCGAGTTAAGCTATCAAGAGGCTAGTCTCTTAGATATATCGTTTTCCATGCGAAAACATGTGTTTTTCGTCCACTTATATGTTCGGAACAAAAGTCGAGTATATTCCAAGCCGATGTCTGGACAAAACCCCGTTCCCATGGTCCAGATGTTCCATATTGGCCTTAAAACGCCCCGGCTAAGCCTATTCGATATTGAGGTTTTAGATTCCAAAAAAGAGGGTTTCATCAATTTTTAAGTTCGGACCTAAAACCGAGTAAATACCAACTGAACGCTCCGAATTGACGGACGAAATGTACTTTGATATAATCCTCGTTTTGATGGACGAAACGTTGTTTTTTTGCCTTAGAACGCACCGAATTAAGCAATTGAATGGCTAGTCTCTTAGATGTATTGTTTTTCATGCAGAAACATGTGTGTTTCGTTAACTTATAAGTTCCGAACAAAAATCGAATACATTCGAAGTCGAATCTCTGGACAAAACCATGTTCCCATATATGGTCCAAATGTTCTATATTGGCCTTAAAATGCAGCGGCTAAGCCTTGTTGAACTTCACGTTTTGGATTCCAAAACAAGTGTGTTTCATCCATTTCCATGTTCAGACTGAAACCCAAGTAAATACCCAACGAACGGACAGACATAAACCTCGTTTTTGAAGACGAAACGTTTTTTTTTTCGCCTTAGAACTCCCCGAGTTAAGCTATTGAGTGGCTAGTTGATCGAACCTCAAAAGTGTATATTTATCCCCCCGAATAACACATTTTTTGTATAACACTTAGCTTATATTATTGTATTATATCTATTGATTAGTGCTTCTTGTCTTTTGTGTATGTTTCATGAGCCGAAATGCGAATATTTTGTAAAAGCCCGTGAAAAGTCAGGGAAAGCAAGCAAAAATGTGTTATTTGCACATGAGAAGGAGAATCGATATTTGCACCCACAAGATCTGCTGAGGGTACTCCACGGTCAACTCTGTTGATTTGACTTTAGGTCAAAGTGGGGCGGTCCAGTTCTTAGCCCAAACCGGGTCCTACTTAAGCCCATAAGTCAAAATTTCTATTTTAGGCCTTATTTAAGTCCAAACTTAAAAGGCTCCACGAGAAGATCCAAAAGTCTGATTTGGGCCCATGAGCTATCAAACTGAAGGTCTTGGCCCAAGCTACAACTCAAGCCCAAGAGAATTAGGTTTTGATACTTACCTAATATCTCTAGAAGACCAACAGCAACAGCCACGAATTTGACCTAATTTGGAAGTTTTTTCATGCAAGTTTCACAAAAGCCTTTGCCATTTCTAGCTCTTTCCTAAGCCAAGTTACAACCCATTACTGTCTTTTATAGATCTAAGCTGATATGGTAGGATGTGGCGAGTAAGTGAGAAGGTGCTGAGGTGAAAAACCGGACATCTCAAACAAGGCTAATTTTCCATTCTTTGAGACTAAGTTCATTCCATTACACTAGTCCGTTCTTATTGATATATGTGAGATGATTGTCCATCTTCTTTCCTCACATAGAGGTAAAATGATAAACACCATCTCTGAATGATTTTATTTCTGAGTGTATGTCTGAGAGGCAGAAGTCAAAACGACCTTTCCAAAGGCGACTTAAGACCCGTGGTAGTATGGGTACATGCATGTATTCGATGCATTTGAGACCGTTATGCTTGGTTTATATTTAATATCTTATTCATGCATTGGTAGTATGTTATCTCATATGAACGGTTTTGCAACACTTATCCTTATCCTTGATATGACCATTTCTGAGGTAAATGGTAGAAAATCCTATTCTTGGACTAGTCATTGTAGTAAGTTTGTCGGTATCTTCTCTGGAAAACCCACAGGAGACTATAACTCCTCCATATGGGAAATTTTTGTGGTTAAAAGCCTTGATGCATATGGTTAATGCAATCACCTTAGTTATACTTCTCTTTTGAGTCATTTATTCTTTCTTCTCATCTTTGCTTGCGGACAAGCAAAGTGTTGTTTGGGGGTATTTGATCGGACCTCAAAAGTGTATATTTATCCCCCGAATAACACCTTGTTTGTATAGCACTTAGCTTATATTATTGTATTATATCTATTGATTAGTGTTTTCATGTCTTTTGTGTAGATTTCATGAGCCGAAATAAGAATATTTTGTAAAAGCCCGTGAAAAGTCAAGGAAGTTATTTGCACATGGGAAGGAGAATCGATATTTGCACCCACAAGATCTGACGAGGGCACCCTACGGTTAATTCGGTTGACTTGACTTTAGGTCAAAGTGGGGCGATCCAATTCTCAGCCCAAACCGGGTCCTATTTAAGCCCATAAGTCAGAATTTCTATTTTAGGCCTTATTTAAGTCCAAACTTAAAAAGGCTCCACAAGAAGATCCAGAAGTTTGATTTGGGCCCATGAGCTATCAAACTGAAGGTCTTGGCCCAAGATACAACTCAAGCCTAAGAGAATTAGATTTTGCTAATTAACTAATGTCTCTATAAGACCAACAACAGCAGCCACGAATTTGATCATGACCATCATATTTTGCTTGAGCATGGAGATTATTTAAATCAGATGTGAGATGATGTGTAGCACCACTGTCTGTTATCCAATTACTATCAAGGGATCCAGGTGCAGCAACATATGTCGTTGGTGCCGAAGATGGACCTTGAAACTTCTTATCATAACGATACCAACAATCATTTGCAGCATGATTTTTCCTTCCACATATTTGGCATGGTCCAGATGCATTTTGCGCTGGTTGAGGCCGATTGTTGATCGACCTGAATTACCTTGGTTGCGGTTTCGATTCGTATTGTTGTAACTAGAATGAGTCTTATTTGAATTAGAACCAGACCTTGGAGACATGTGGCGATGATGAGTAGCTATGTTAGCAACAAAATGTTGTTGTAACAAAGCATTTTGGGCTTCAAGTCGCATATCAAAGGCAAGGAGATGAGAAAAGAAATCATCCATGGTAATATCAATCATGGTTGCAGTGAGTGTGGTCACAATAGTATCATATGCGCTATCAAGAGCTGCCAGAATAATTTGTTGAAGGTCAGAATTAAGCACTGGGTCTCCAGCGGTAGCAAGATTGTCGGCCAATTGTTTGGCATGGAGAAAATAATCCTGCATAGATTTGGAGCCTTTGCGCAAGGTTTGAAGCTCGCGTCGAAGCTGCATAATACGTGCATGTGATTTTGAGGCATAATGCTTCTCTAGAGCAACCCAAACATCACGAGATGTATCCAATCCCACAACTTGAGCAAGAACAGTTTCGGAAAGCGAAAACAACAACCAACCGAGGAGAACTTGATCTTGCTTCTGCAATTGCAAATAGCCTGGATTAATAGTTGAATCAGTAAGAGATAGGTAACGAGGAGGACATGGCAAAGTCCCATCAACGTACCCTTGAAGGTCATAGCCTTTCAACAGTGGCTTAAACTGTGTAAGCCATAGTAAATAATTGTTTGTGTCTAGTTTGACAGATATTGTAACGCCCCGGGATTTCGTCCTCGCTCATCCCAGTGCGTCGAGCACCATACCACTCGCTAATATCAATATTGTCCACCTTTAGTCACTGCGGATATCCAGCAGTATAGGGTTTTGGATCAGGGCCCACCCATGTGGCTTACCCCAAAAGGCCTTGACATTAGTTAAAGTATGGTTAAGCTCTATATACTACCAACACAACCACTTCCTTGGTAATGTGGGACTAACACCAACTCATGGGTGTTACAATCTCACCACCTTAGAAATAGAGCCGTCCTCGGCTCTGCAGTACACTCAGTACAGTCCTAAAATCTCCGACGTTCCCTGCCAAGTGAGACAAGTACCTGGCGCTCCCTGGGCCTTTCCAGCGTACTTTCCCACCTGCAACAGGCGACCCGTCGTCGGCTCTGATACCAACTGTAACGCCCCGGGATTTCGTCCTCGCTCATCCCGGTACGTCGAGCACCATACCACTCGCTAATGTCAATATTGTCCCCCTTTAGTCACTGCGGATATCCAGCAGTAGAGGGTTTTGGATCAGGGCCCACCCATGTGGTTTACCCCAAAAGGCCTTGACATTAATTAGAGTATGGTTAAGCTCTATATACTACCAATACAACCACTTCCTTGGCAATGTGGGACTAACACCAACTCATGGGTGTTACAATCTCACCACCTTAGAAATAGAGCCGTCCTCGGCTCTGCAGTACACTCAGTACAGTCCCAAAATCTCCGACGTTCCCTGCCAAGTAAGACAAGTACCTGGCTCTGATACCAACTGTAACGCCCCGGGATTTCGTCCTCGCTCATCCCGGTGCGTCGAGCACCATACCACTCGCTAATGTCAATATTGTCCCCCTTTAGTCACTGCGGATATCCAGCAGTAGAGGGTTTTGGATCAGGGCCCACCCATGTGGCTTACCCCAAAAGGCCTTGACATTAGTTAAAGTATGGTTAAGCTCTATATACTACCAACACAACCACTTCCTTGGTAATGTGGGACTAACACCAACTCATGGGTGTTACAGATATAAGATGATGAATTTGAGTGGTTTGAAGGGTAGTAGGTGGAGGGGTTTGAGCGGGTGGAATGATAGGAGCAAGTAGTTGGGATGAGTTAGGGGATGTAATTCCAGCCATTGGAAAAGAAATATGAAGAGTTATGATCGTAATAGGCCTGATACCATGTGAAAGCTACAATGCTTTGGGTGAATTCACTTATCAAACCAATCCGTTGCAATCCTCAAATCATCGAATCCTTGACCCATATCTCATTCATCCTTCTGATAATCCTACTGCATCTCTTGTCTCACCCCACTTAGAAGGAGACAATTATGCAACATGGATTCGCGGCATAACCAAGGCTCTCAATGCAAAAGGAAAGCTAGGATTTGTTGATGGAAGCACCCCACCGCCTTCATCTGATTTGCCACTCTTGAACTGTTGGAAGCGATGCGACGATCTTGTTAGCAGCTGGATTATCCACTCTGTCCATCCAGATCTGCGTTCCAGTTTAATGTATGTTGATTCTGTACGAACAATATGGAATGATCTCAAGGTACGGTTCTCCCAATCCAATGCCCCGCAGTTATATCATCTCAAAACTGCAATCACCAATCTCAAACAAGTTGATATGACTGTTACCAATTATTTCACACGTCTCAAATCTCTATGGGATGAATATGACTCTCTTGTCTCCTCTGAAGCATGTATTTGTGGTGCTAGCAAGGTTCTCATTGAGCGCCATGAACGTGATCGCGTTATGGAATTTTTACAAGGGCTTCATAATCGATTCTCTAGTATTCGAAGTCAGATATTGCTCATTGAACCCCTTCCATCAGCTCAGAAAATTTTCAATCTTGTTAAACAAGAGGAGGCCCAACAATTCATTAGTATGCCTCCAGCCATCTCCACAGAATCTGCAGCACTTCAAGCTAGAGGAAATCCATCGCAGCGCCAATCATTCAACAAAAGGCAACGTCCTTACTGTGATCACTGCAATAAGTATGGACATACACGTCAAACATGCTATCTGATTCATGGTTTTCCTTCTTCTAAGTCTAAAGGAACAACCCCAATACCTACTGTCGCTGCTGTCACATCCAAAGACACGCATGACCACCAAATCCTTCCATCTCTTTCCGCTGATCAGTATAACCGTCTCCTTTCCATGTTGTCCACTCCAATGGCTGATGATGATATCTCTCCTAAGGTGAATCTCACAGGTAATACCACCAATAATTTATTCAATTCGATTTGGTATGTTGATAGTGGTGCTACACATCATGTTTGTTGTGATTTATCATTGTTTAGTAAATACTACAATCCTCGTAAACTCATAAATGTTGAATTACCAGATGGCTCTCACGCCACTGTGAAGCATATTGGTGAAGTAATCTTCTCGCCTACCTTCAAATTAATGCATGTTTATCACATACCTGAATTCAAATTTAATCTAATCTCAATATCTCAAGCAACTAAATCTCTTAGTTGCAAAGCAGAGTTTCTAAACTCTCGTTGTTTATTTCAGGACCTACGCTCAAATCAGACGATTGGTCAGGCTGATCTCATTTCTGGTCTCTATCAGCTCCGGTTTCCTTCTGCTACTTGTTTTTTCAATAAGACGCCAATTGATATATGGCATTGTCGCTTAGGCCATCCTAGCCAAGCTCGTTTTAAATTTTTATGTAAAACAGTAGATTCTATTCATTCCAAATTTTCTTCAGAATGTAATGTTTGCCCCCAAGCAAAACAAGCACGTTTATCATTCAATAAAAATGCAATTTCTTCTTCTCGTTGTTTTGAACTCTTACACTGTGATATTTGGGGACCTTTTTCAATTCCATCCAAAGATGGCCCCAAATACTTCCTTACAATAGTTGATGATTTTTCAAGGTGCACATGGATCTATCTAATGTGTGCTAAATCTGAAACTTTTAAACATCTACAACATTTCTACAACTTTGTCATAACTCAATATGCACAAAAAGTCAGTTATGTTTCCACTGGAGCTTTATCAATTTTTCTGCCCCAATTGCAAAAAATTAGAACTGACAATGGTGCAGAATTTTTATCAAAAGAAATTCAATCCTGGTTTCACTCCAATGGAATCCACCACCAAAGGAGTTGTGTCTATACTCCTCAACAAAATGGTGTTGTTGAAAGAAAACATCGTCATCTCCTTGAAATAGCACGAGCTCTTCGCCTTCAATCAAACTTACCACTAAAATATTGGGGTGAATGTATACTCACAGCTGCGTATTTAATCAACAAAATGCCGACCCCAGTATTATCAAATCGATCTCCTCATGAAGTCTTACTTCAGTCACCACCTAAATATGATCATCTTCGTATTTTTGGATGTCTTTGTTTTGCTCGAAATAATTCAATTCGATCAAAATTCGATCCTCGCGCCAAACCAGGAGTTTTCTTAGGATCTCCTTTCAATCACAAAGGATATATAATTCTAGACATTGAATCAAAGAAGAAATATGTTTCAAGGGATGTTGTATTCTCTACACATCTTTCCGTTTCATGATGATATGCCTCCTGTGAAAGATTTCTTTTCCACCACAGAACAATCAGAATTTTTTTATGATGATGAGATTAGTTATCCAATAGATACACCATCTCCAGATTACCCCATTTCTCATGATCATGCATCTTCTCCTGCATTAAACTCACAATCTACTTCCTCTCCACCTGAGACTAGTTCACCTACTACATCTATCTCACATTCTAGTCCTAGTTCAGAACTAGAAACACATACTAATTCTTCTACAACTGAATCAGTTTCAGAACCTCTTCGTCACTCTGAACGTTCTCGACAAGCTCCTGTCTAGATGAAGGATTATGCCTGCTCAATCAAAGGTTGCACTGCAACAACTCCTTATCCCCTCACTCATCATTTATCCTTCGAAAAGCTTACTCCTACTCACAAGGCTTTTCTAACTTCTGTTCTAACCACCCATGAGCCAAGAAATTTCACAGATGCCATGAAACATGCTCATTGGCGTGAAGCTATGTCTAAGGAAATCTCTGCCTTGGAAGAAAATCATACTTGGACGCTTACCCCTTTGCCCCCTGGAAAAACCACAGTTGGTTGCAAATGGATTTATAAGGTCAAGTTTAAAGCCAATGGCAGTATTGAAAGATACAAGGCCAGGCTAGTCGCAAAAGGCTACACACAACAAGAAGGTATTGATTACCATGACACTTTTGCCCCAGTTGCTAAATTAGTAACTGTTCGCGCTCTTCTCTCACTTGCTGCAATACGAGGTTGGACTCTACACCAACTTGACGTTAATAATGCATTTTTACAAGGAGATCTGACTGAAGAGGTCTATATGAAAGTTCCACCCGGTTTTCACAAACCAGGAGATAATCGTGTCTGTCGATTGAATAAATCACTTTATGGACTCAAGCAAGCCTCTACACAATGGTTTGCTAAATTCTCATCTTCTCTCTTAGAAGAAGGATTTACTCAATCTCGCACAGATTACTCCCTCTTCTCTTATAGACAAGCAAATATCTTGGTTTTTGTTTTAGTCTATGTGGATGACATCATCATCACTGGAAATGATATTTCCACGATATCATCTCTCAAGTCTCGTCTAGAATCGAAATTCCCCATCAAAGATCTAGGAAAACTACAATACTTTCTTGGTATAAAAGTTTCAAGGTCTTCCTCTGGTTTATTTTTATGTCAACGAAAATATATAGTTGACATCCTTCAAGATTCAGGCCTTACTGGTGCAAAAACATCAGCTTCTCCTATGGAACAACATCTCAAACTTCTTCCAACATCCGGGGAATTATTAACAGACCCTAGTGTTTATAGACGTTTAATTGGGCGTCTCCTCTATCTAACAGTTACTAGACCAGATATAGTTTATGCTGTTAATTATCTTAGTCAATTCATGCAACAACCTCGGACTGCTCATTATGATGCCGGGATACGTATTTTACGCTATCTAAAAGGCACTATTAGTCATGGAATTCTTCTGTCATCATCCAGTTCTCTTAACCTGCAAGGGTATACAGATTCTGATTGGGCTGGATGCCCAACAACTCGACGGTCAACAACCGGTTATTTTACTATGCTTGGCAGTAGTCCAATTTCTTGGAAATCCAAGAAGCAACCGACTATCTCTCGATCATCTGCAGAGGCAGAGTATAGAGCCATGGCCAACCTCACTGCAGAGTTACAATGGCTTCACTATCTACTCAATGATCTTGATATTCAAACCACAAACCCAATACCATTGTATTGCGATAATCAAGCTGCAATTCATATTGCAGAAAATCCAGTTTTTCATGAACGAACAAAACATATCGAACTCGATTGTTACTTTGTACGTGAAAAACTGTTATCTGGGTTGATATCTCCGACCTATATCTCCTCCGCGAACCAAATCGCAGACATATTCACCAAGCCACTTGGAACTGATCAATTTCGCCGACTTTTATCCAAGTTGGGCATCCGTTCTAATCCTACTCCTGCTCCAACTTGAGGGGGGGTATTAACTTTCATATCTGTTGCAGATTGTCCGAGTCTCAAGGAATTCAACTCTACGTCAAGATGAAGTCCAAGTTGTTAAGATACTGTAAATCTTATCTCCTACTAGTTAGGAATGTAGTTTAGGGTTTAGGAATTTTGTTTATATATACTACTGTAAAACAACAATTGTATTATCAGAGAAATAAGAACTCGATCTATTATTCATTGTAATTTTCATTTTATAATTCTATTACTTACGTTAATAGGTTTAAGTGATGTATCTTAAAAATAAAATATATAGTAGTGGTCTACTCATTCTAGTATTTCCATTGTACAAACAATATGTAATACTGTAGTTTTTCAAGATTTAATGAAAATTGATTTTATAAGTATCTACTGCTTGTGCATCCATCAAATGTGGTAGTACTGTTGATACAAATTAGTAGATTTTTTGTTGTCTGCAAAATACACTATTGGAAGTTGGTTAACTACACCAGTAATTTAGAAGACTATAATGATTCTAAAATACCTCAAACTTGCAACTCTGTATGCAGAGCTAGTGTATCAGCTTATTGGTTGTCCTACATATACATGTGTTGAGCTTTTTTTTTTTCCGAAGGCAATTGGTTTGGATTACAATATCTTGCACAAAACATATTACTGTGACTATGATGATATTGGTTGCCTGCAGAAAAAATGGTTTGTTAACCCAACATAAAACAAGTTTGTCGGCCTATGTTTTCTGCTTAGTGCTCTAATGAAGAACTGGTACAATCTGTTATGAAGTGGCTGGTATAAATGGTATTCACTATATAATGTGTGTATCTGATGACACCAACAATCTGGCTCCTCCTGGTTTGGTTCGACTCATTGTTGACAATTGTTTTAGAAACATTGCACACCAAAACCTTCTGGATACAATTTTCTAGTCTGTTTGTAGGATAAGTCCTTCACCTTGGAAGTGCTAACAATAATGTTGTATTTACATATCGATAATGTATTAGAATATGGTGTACAGGTCTCCTGTACTTTCTATGATTCCACTGTGACCAAATTCATATACAGCAGCTGTGACTGCAGTTTGGTAATTGGTGCATTTGTTTCTACTGAGCTGAGAGAATCATCCTTGAGAGATTCAAATCTCCGCCGCAAAACTGAACTTATTGCTATGTGCAATGTTGGAGAATGTTAATTAATTCACATGTTCATAGTGCATAATCAAAGGTGGCCACATCTCACATGGAAAAAAAAAAAAAAAAAAACAGAATGACTAGAATTGCTATATTTGGAGCAGGGATACAATTCAAGGGTAATATAAGGGATCACTTGAGAAATAAGGAACAGCAACTTAGCTGTTAAGTTGTTTTCCCTATACTTTCTGGAGGTACGTGGGGAGCCTTGGGTAAAAATCCCTGGGGGTAAATGACCACAAGGCGCGGTGTGGTTGGAACTGGCAGGTTTGGAGCCCCACACCTAAAGCTCATGGTGCCCCTAAAAATGGTTGTGGCCTAACCATAATATGACCAGAAATTCACACACAAGTGCAGCAAACACTGTTGAACTCCTCTCAGTGTGTGTTTCACTTGTTTTTGTTGTTGGAAATGTTGTTGTTGCTGATGCTGTTGCACTTGTTTGTTAACCATTCTTGGGGTTTTAGATGTGCGTCTGTCCCTCCTTTTAGTTTTCCTCTTCTTTGTTATTGAGAATCAAGAGGTTTTTAATTGATATGATTTTATAACTGTACGTACATCATAGCCCTGAGGCGTGTTACTAAGTGTATTCCCACCCTGTTATCCATGTTCCTTCTCGAGATACATTGTTGGCCGCCTTGATTTCAGCTCAAGCTTTGGACATTTTGTTGAGCAAATGGATCATAAAGACAGTGGCAAGATTGGAGTAGATCTCGATCTTGACAGTCTGTTGCGATACTTTTGCTGTGTGTAAACTGATGCGATGTAGTCCTCCTTTAATGTTTAATACTTTCCTGTTTCAAATGTGTTTTATGTGGTAGAATATCTCATCCTACACAGTTCGTTTATTTATGATAGTAACATCATTGAATAAACCAGTTTATTTATTGATTAGTTATATAAGTTAAGTTTAGCACAGCCTGGCCTCTATACTTGTATAGGCCTTTGAACGTAGGATTCATTAAACTGGCAGAAGGATGTTTTTTATACTTAATTTTAACATATAATGGAGATGATCCTTCTTGACTAGTGGCTTTACTTCCTTTCATTATATTATTACCAGAAAAGTGTAGTTGTGACTTGTTTATTTCAGAACTTGGAAGCTGCCATTCAAGTAATTGATGTTTTCTTCTTTTGTTGATTGTATTAATATTTAATAGTGATCCCCACCACCCCCTTGGTAACCATTTCCGCCAGCTCCTGAATATCCACCTCCAACACCATCGCTTGAGAAAGAAAGGAAAATTTTGCTTGAAATAGTTCCTAAACAAGCTTCGAGGCTAGGGGTGGGTAAAAAAACCGAAAAACCGAAAACCGAACCGAAAAAACCGAGTCAAAACCGAGTTGACTAAAAACCGGTCAAGACCGGACCGAAACCGAACCGAACTATATAGCTATTGGTCCGGTCTCGGTTCTTGTTTTTATAGAACCGAGAGAACCGAACCGAACCGAAATAAATAAAAAAATATTTTTTTTATTAGTAAATTACTAAACTAGACATAGGAATTAGGAATTAGATTTGTTTGATTTTGTAATTGGTTATGGACTTATGGTGGATCCATGGTTGGTTCATTGGTTTTGGACATTTTTCCTATTTAGTACTTGATTTGGTGTATGTCTTATTTTGTTTAAAGTCCAAAACTTAAGAAAAATCATCTAAATTATAGTGGACTAAAGGCCCAATAAAAAAGCCCAGGACCGAGTTTCGGACCGAAATCGGACCGATTGTATTTGGTCCGGTTCGGTCCGGTTACATTCAAATAATTTCGGTCCATGGAACCGAAACCGAACCGATACTTTCAAGTCGGTTTGGTCCCGGTCCTATTACATTTTAGGACCGGACCGGACCGTGCCCACCCCTATTCGAGGCTGGTAATAAGTGTGAAAGCTACATTGCTTTGGGTGAATTCACTCATTATAATCTTCTGTGAGTGATGTGCTTATATAATAGTTACGGATGATTCTAGATACAAAGTTCTTACAATGAAGACTAGCTGTGGACCCCGTGCTACGCACCGGGATTAGAGATTTTGTAAGAGAAATTTTCTATAAATTTTAAACTTATATAATTTTTAATTTATCTGTATTAATTTTTTTTATTTATATGTACATATAATAAATTATTATGTTTGGTTATATTTGATTATTAATTTGTGTTTTGAGTATATTTGTTGTTTTTATTTTATTTTGATTGAAATGTTTGTGTTTATACTTTATTAGGAGAGTGGAGAAAGTGGGTAGAGATTTTTTTTGGTTTATAGTGAAAAATATGGAAAAGTGTAGAGAAATACAAAATTTAGTTAAAAAACCAATTAATATAATTTTTTTTTAATTTGTTTTATAGAAGAAAATTTGTGAGAGCTTGATGATCATATAGAGTGCCACATAAGAGAGAGAGTGTGGGACCCATTGGGTCTAGCTATTATATAGATACTAGTTGTGGACCCCGTGTTACGCACCGGGATTGGAGATTTTTCAAGAGAAATCTCGTATAAATTTTAAATTTATATAATATTAAATTTATCTGTACTAAATTTTTTTTATTTATATATACATATAATAAATTATTTTATTTGGTTATATTTGATTAATTTACGTTTTGAGTATATTTGTTGTTTTGATTTTATTTTTGTTGAAATATTTGTGTTTATAATTTACTAGTAAAACCCGTGGCGCTGCCATGATTGTCAATTAATTTTATACTACATAGTAAATTTTAATTTAGATCAAAATATTTTGTTTGTTCGATTAAAATTTGACGATCATATTTTTATTTTTTTTTTTGATTAGTTGATATATGATTTAGAGTTGGTTGAACTTGAAGTTGCAATCCCGTAGTCTGCACTCTTGGTAATAATTGTACTGGGAATTCTACTACTGTCAAGGATGTTTTAGAAAAATAAGAAAGAAAGCATTAAAAATTAATTAAATATTGGATATATCATTATACTTAAAATATTCTATATCAAGGCGCAAACTCGGAGCAACGTGTTTGTAGTTTGTATTGACAGTTTACATAACATTGCATTTTTGTTGTATGTATGTTTTTTGATTTGCTCTAAGTATTGAAGGTCGTCTCTGTAGCTTTTGAGCAGCCATAATTAGTATTTCCAACAATTTAGGGGGAGGGCCCCCGTTAAGTTAACCTCGCTTACCAATAATAATAATAATAATAATAATAATAATAATAGAGGCTTACAACGTAGTTTGTAGCTCGTTTGTCCTCTAACTTTGTATAATTTCTCAAATTTTTATCAATAAAATTTGTTTTTGATTAAAAAAAAAAACATCATTTGTATATTTTCAGGTTTTTGAAATTACATCTCAATGATCATATAGTAACAGGTTCTATAATAAGAGGTAAATTGATGAATACAATATGCATCCCAGAACGAAGCCAGAGAACAAAACTGAAGACCAACATCCAAATTCGGAATGACTAAAACTAAACATATATATTCAAAACCAAAACAAATACTTCCTCAGGGACATATGGAACAAACATATAATAAACATCCTTTGTGGAGTTATTAACTGCACTAACACCAACAGACATTACAAAAGTATGAACAAAATAGGGGCAGTTATCATTAGGTAACTGCCAAACATATAATAAACCTTTTAATTTTTTAGTTCAGCTTCAGTCATGGTATTTGCATAGTTCAGTTCAGTTTCAGATATTGTATACTATCATAATATATACATATAAAGATTTTATTATTATTATTATTGAAAGTACTGTAATAAAATGAAATTTCTTGTCCTGAAGAATAGTCTTTTAAAAATACGTAGTTAGAATTCTAAAGGAAGGAAATATAAATATTGTAAACAAAAATCAATTCAAACTCAAATTAGAATTTTGTTCCATATCGCAAAGGGTTCTGCATGATTCTTGTTCTATTATTTTAGATTTCTTCCCCCGCTTCTTCTTAATATATAATATATATCTTTGTACATTATACCCTTTCCTTTGTAAGTTCTGGAGGCTTACAACTTGGAATGTTGGTTGTAAATTGGTGGACCCTTTATCAATACCAGTGTAGCAAACTCATAAAATCAATGTACGCAACCAAAGTAGATCTGGTTTTACCTTGATCTGATTGCACTTTGTAGTGGAAAGATTAAGTAGATATGGAAATATAAAAAGTTCAACAAATCTGCAATTAACATCTATCATTCATTTTTTTTTTTTAAATTTAATTTATTAATTCATGTTGGTTATGTAAATAAAATAGGTAAAGGACGGTCAATTAAGCTTATTTTCTACATTTGTCGTCTACTAATTTAAAAGGATCACCTTTTAATTAATTCTTATTATAGTGTCTACCAAACCCATCCAAGGTCATACAAATCTGTGTCCGGAGGAAGAATCTGGGATAGGAAAGGATTTGAATAGCTTTCAAAGTGAAGCTGTATTTCTATATATAAACACACTCCTGATAGTTCTATCACGCGGGGCATATGCTATGACACTATTTTGCCCAATATAGTGCCTGATAGTTCCAAATGATTAGCATAGTGATATGTTCTTCTCTATAACAGTTTTGCTTCTTGAAGAGAACTCCACCGTTATTTCTTAATTCTGCAAGCTTCAATATGTGTGCCCATGCAACCATCAACATCTTCGTCACAGTTTCATCCCCTAGTTAACCAGGTGAAGTAGATTTTCTTGTTAGGCACATCCATATTTATTAGTAATCACAATATAGTTTTTGTTAGATTTGAAATATATTATAACCATTATGCTAAGTGCCAAAACTACAATAAGAACGTAAAGATGTTGAAGGAAGGACTTGAACCTTCGACCTTGTGCTTTAGAAGCCACACGCTCTAACCAGCTGAGCTACTCCTGCTTATTATATATGCTATGTTAAAAGTCAAATTTATTTTCAAAACACATGACTCCTATAAATTAACTATTCAAATATATATATATATATATATATATATATATATATATATATATATGTATTTGCTTCTTTGCAATTGCTTCTTCGTCACGCCTTATTTGTCTTTGCTTCTTTGCAATTGGTTCCCTGCATTTTTAAAGTAATAGATTTAGTTGCTAAAAATATTTCAAATCAATAAGACCAAGGAAAGTTAAAGGTTTTAAATTATTCTATATAAATTTTTGGAAAGGTATGTGATTTCACTGATTGTCTGACATGTGTTCTTTAGAATTTGTTCATCCACAATTCTACAATCGTTCGATAAAGTTTGTGACATTTTCAAACTAAAAAAATGTGTAGTATTACTCAAACAAATACCTAAACTATGTTCTTGTTGCGGGAATTCTAATTCTAAGAATAACGAAATATATTTGGTTACATAGGGAAACATATACTACAAAAAAAAAAAAAAACGAGTTACTTACTGATATATTGAAAGAAAACCTTAATTAATGTTAGTATTTTTTTGTATTTAATTAATAATGGTAGCCACATTGATCAAGATAACATTATGGTGTATTTAGATTTTGTGATTTGTTATTAAAACTGAGTAAATTAATCTGATTTCCTAGGATTTTAACATTTTTTGAAACAAACATAGACTTAAGACTATATGATTTTTAACTTTCAGTTCAAAGTACTAGTAGTAGTACTTACTTGATAGGGTATCGCCTTTGTGTGCTATTTTTATTTAAGCAATCTCCGTTTGTTCGACTATTATTCATTGTGATTGCTAAACTGTTTTGGGGAAAAAAATCAATATTAGTAAGTAATTGAACTTACCTATTTAATGTTAATTCATGGTGTGATGCTGATTCATGGTTCTTCTGTGACGTCACTTTTTCATTGTCGCTGCTTCTTTATAACTGATGAGCTGCCGTCAATAAAAAATAGTGGTTTTTTTTTTTAGATATTTGAATTGAAATTTAAAATTTTAAAAATACATACTAAATCGAACTTAATTGTTTAGGGCAGGTTCATCCTTTTCTCTTTCTCTTCGTTTTCGCTGACTTTCAGAACGATTGGATATCCCTTCATTTGCCTTGCACACATGTTCCATTTGGTTCTTTTGATTCATTTCTCTCTCTCTCTCTCTCGTCTTTTTTGTTTAGCTTGTTTCTGTTTAGTTACTGACATATCATTCAGAACATTTGTTATCAACGAAATTGATTTGTCTTGAACAATTCTGTTGGAAGTGTCAGTTGCCTGTAAAACATAAGATTTTAACACGTGAAAAGTGTTAAAATAGAAGGAAACAAAAAATAATAGTAGAGTTGAGGTTTCAAAGTCGTAATTAAGCAATCCTGACTTACTCTAGTTCTTTGCAATCCCACAAAGTTCTTATGTTGATCTTGAACTACCATAATATCTAAAGGTATTAAAATTACCCTTCGACCACGCAATCTGAGAGTAAACAATGAAATATTTTAATACAAAGTTTTCATTAACATAACACATTTTAAGTCAAATTAAGCAAATAAACAGTTAAAATGAAAGTAAACAATGAAATAGGCAGGTCTTGGTTCACTTGTTTATTACTGCTTTATCTGCCAAAGAAGTTAAACATAAATCTTGAAGTTCTAATCCTTGTGAATGCATTAGAAGCAGTACACCAATTATTCTAGAAAATATTTATTCCAGTTGTCTGCAAGATGTAAAACAGACTTGCAATTAGATTGTTCCGACTGCCATTATAGGAGGTTAAAGTAAATCATAATTCAAATGAAATAGGCAGGTCTTGGTTCACTTGTTTATTACTGCTTTATCTGCCAAAGAAGTTAAACATAAATCTTGAAGTTCTAATCCTTGTGAATGCATTAGAAGCAGTACACCAATTATTCTAGAAAATATTTATTCCAGTTGTCTGCAAGATGTAAAACAGACTTGCAATTAGATTGTTCCGACTGCCATTATAGGAGGTTAAAGTAAATCATAATTCAAGTGTTTTACAAACGTTTTTCTTTAGGAAGTTCAATTTATAATGATTTAACCTCTCTGCTTCCAGTCCAACAAAAAAACATTATGTATTAGGTTTACAGAAGGGGGGGTATGGACACTGAACATCATTTGAGAAGATAAGCTAAAATAAAGGGAAAAAGGTTGTCGAGGCCTCGGGGGTCCATGTGTGAATCTCTTTTATCATCTAACCAAACTTGTATTACAAATGACTAATGATGGCAGCCAATGTAAATTTGTTTGTTTATTAACCATCAAACTTATAATATACAGTACATCACAAACCTTCTTCCCTTTAATTCCTTTCACCATATTATTTTTTATGCTTTACACACATTATCAAGTCACTGACTATACACCAGCCATATAGCAGCCTTACTAACATGCATAATATCATGGGATTAAATTTTTATAATAGAAAGCGAAGACGATATATAGTTCATCAGAAATCCTTACTCACATGCATAATAGCATGGGATTAAACTTGATTAATTAGCACACGGAAATGGGCATCTTTTTTCTGTTTAAAACAATTACAAAGCCAGATGGTACAAATGTGAAGTATAGAAGTACAACAAAATTAGCCTTGATTACGTGCGGGGATGGAGCTTTGAGTAAAGAACTAAGAACGGCCAGTACAGAGGATGCAACGGGATTCACATGCATATCCTCCTCAAGTCCTGATAATTTCTTTGGTGATGTTAACATAAGTTATTAATAAAATGATAATGGAAAATTCCGAATTTAGGGTATTCAGTTCAGGGATGAGTTAGGATTCGATAGTGTGGAAAAAATAATAGATGCACCCCTCAAAAGTAGTTTGAAAGGGTGAAGTTGCAACTCGACAGTAGTTTTTATAATGATAGTGCAAAATAATTGTAATTGATATATAGCAACTCAAATGTGTCTTAAAATTCACTAATATAAATAATAAAACCTCAAAACGCTAATCAACTAAAGGTTGTTAGTGTTGCAACAAATGTCGCTACCTAAAAGATCCTAAGGCTTCATGCATATTCCTTAGAGTCTTAGACTTCATTTACGTTTTTGAAAAACTAAAACAAACTGAAATCAGTAGTTTCTTTATAGATACGTTCATACAAACTAATTAAAATTGATTGCTCTGAATATTAGCCAATTTCCGATCCGCAACTCCCAAGTGCTAATACTCTGAACAATTTTATTGCTAGAGAACAATAGAGTCGTAATACTCAAGTATTAACACTTTAAATAATTTTATTGCTCTAAATTAGCAAATTGACGTAGAATAATTTAATAAAATGTCTTAAGAATGAGTGAGGCCTAAATAAATTTACAAAGTACGTTTAAATATGACGTTTAAAGTTTTGTTCTTTTCTTAGACTGAGAATACTATTCTGTACATTTGCCGACAAAATAAATTCTGAGATATTGTACTTTCCTCATGTTCTTCCTATACATCATGGACTTGTTCTCGTTAAATAAGAAAATGAGTTCACTATGATATTGTTGACTTTTACATGGTCGAAATCCATTGTCATTGGACTTTGATAATGGGAATGGATAATTTCAAAATACTATTAATCGTTTAATATAAACCAAAGCTATTAATCCAGTCAGAAAAGAGTTTATTGGTGAATGAGATGATCTCTCAATAACTTCAATTGGTATATGGTATAGAAAAAAAATGGGAACAGGTTAGTACTTCTGTATACTTCTAAATTCAAAGACCCAAAGTAATATTATGCACCAATGTTATGTTGATTATATACAGATGAATTGAAGACAGATTGTATATTTTCAATTCAGATGAATTGAACCGAAAACAGTGAAAGCATACCCCCATACAATAATAAGAGCAATATGTTATCTGTTCAGTATTATATTATTTGTGGAGAATTTTATTAGTGCCAACTGCCAAATAAGTGAAGAATGGGGTATGGAATTACAGAAAGATTGTAAACTACCATACAATGGATTGTGAAGTTTACCTGAAGAGTTGTGTTACAAAGAGCTTCAACATAAAGGTTGTGAACTTCAACACTAATTTGAAGCCTTTACTGCTTTTATGGATTTTGAGTGGTTCAATTTAATTCTGCAATCAGAGTTTAACAGGAGAGAAATTGAGAGGAAAAGAGAGATTAAGCAACCTTGATAAACACAAAAAATTATTTAAACTGAGTCCTTGGATTAGTTTTCAAATTATTGAGATAATCGCAGTGTCTTTGCAACCCTGAAGACAAATAGTTTTCAAAAGGGAACTTAGAATCGCAGACCTTGAAACCAAAACCTTGATGAGGAACTCAGAAGAAATAAAGAAGATGAAGAGGATGACAAAGTGCTAATCTAAATGAGTTTGTCTCCAATCTAATCACAGCTGCAAATCTAATCTACAACTTCAAACTCAAGAGAATCTGGATCGCTACTTATAACCCAAACTTATCTATTTTATTACACTAAGTTTGGTGTTTTTTTTTATTTTGGATGAATACATTACACATTCCTGTCAATGAAGCAACATTAAATATGAAATGGTGCAGTGGCGTCAAAGGTTCAGTTTGTTGTGCAGAGGCCTTGAAAAGTAGATTTAATTTCAAATTATAGCACTGAATTCTCTATTTATATTTCAGGAGAAATTGAGCTACTTTAATTAACCAACTCACACCACTTATGTTTTAATTTTGGTAGCGACCATCTGTGATAGCATTCACTTAATCCACACGCATGATCTACCCATTTTTATATAACAGATCACCAAAATTCAACCACACATGAAGGATTATAAACAGCTTAGAGGGCCCATTGTGCCTGAAGGAAGGTTTCTTTAACTGACATTTTATGTAATTTTGATAATCTGTCGTTACCATTAAAAACCTTTATTCAGAAATCAGTTCCCATATATATCTATGCAACTGCTTCTCTGAATTATAACCCCTTCTTTTTAATGCAGGTAAACATCCAAAACTTCACCAGATAAACAGTTTACAAGCAAGATACGATTATCTTCAGATATGGTCTTATTCTTCTATTATATTTTTGTATTATATTATTTCCAGTAGTGTTATATGTTAATGGAGTTAACTACAAAGTTGGAGTTGGGATCAATGATTTTCGTTATAATGTATTTGGATAATAAGGTTTTTGACAGTCATATATGAAGAATCGTAGAATTTTTCTTCTTTTTTTCCTTCTAGAATTTTGCTGCCTACTATTGCAAATCACAGAAATGCCAGATGAGAGATATCAATTGAATAAAAGTCATATATAAATAGTAGTAAAACCCGTGGATAATAAGGTTTTTGACAATCATATATGAAGAATCGTAGAATTTTCCTTCTAGAATTTTGCTGCCTCCTATTGCAAATCACATAAATGCCAGAGAAATGTCAGATGAGAGATATATCAATTGAATAAAAGTCAATTGGATACACTGTTAATGTTGTGAAAGAGGTTTTGTTTATTAGGTTGGGGAGTTGGAACAACCTTTTAGAACACCTCCTTCCGTATTCAATTTGAACCCATTTTTTTTAATAAAGTGATTGAGACTCTTGATGTTTTTCAAGTGAGTATTTAGCGTATTTAGCCGATGAGTAGATATAATGGCATGGTTCAGTGCATATCCATTAACAAGAGCCCAAGCAACATATTCACTTTCCCTGGGACTCCAAAAACCAATTAGTAAGATTCCCAGCAGTACCCAAGACCTCAACAGCAACACATTAGCCATCCCTGCCTTAACCCTGAACCTGAGCTCTGTTAGCACCTGTCAATCAACAAATCTTCCCAACTGTCCAGTAAAGCAGTCACCTGCAAATTGTTCTTTACATCAATTTACTTCCCCATGATATCTAGCCATGACCGTAGACTCGTAGAGTAAGCTTGATTTGTTTTACTGCATTATCCAGGCCCAACAATCCATTCTCATAATCAATTTAATTCCTGTTATACCATACAATCAAAATGACTGCATAAGGTACAATGTTCCATGTAACTTTTCTTGAAACCTGGTTTATTGAAATATATTTATAATATACAATGTTCACAAGTCTACATACTCCTATTCATCATACTCCTACTCAGAAATTTTTATCTTCATTATATATATACATGATTTTTTTTTTATTAATATTTTGAATGCATATACAAGTTCTCAATGAAAGTTACATGGTATTCGTTTATGCAGTCTACTTCTAAATCTATTTGGAAGTGCAAACTGAATTGGTTAATTAATGTCTATGCTTACCGCTTGCCGTTGTTAATGTAGTTAGTTCTCTATGTTGTTTGTAATTTATTTCTGTGTTTGTTTATCAATTTTTGTGACCTTTGAAGACCCAACAATTATGTTCATCTTTATTTTCTATTAAATTGTTTGATTTGCTACTAAAATTGTTTGTTTAATTTGACTTAAAATGTGTTATGTTAATCAACGCAGATTGCGTGCTCGAAGGGTAATTTTAATACCTTGAAATATTATGGTACTTCAAGATCAACATGAAAACTTTAGAGTAAGTCAGGATTGCTTAATTATGACTTTGAAACCTCAACTCTACTATTATTTTTTGTTCCCTTCTATTTTAACACTTTCCACATGTTCAAACCTTATATTTTAAAGGCAACTGACACTTCCAATATAACTGCTCAAGACAATGATATTTCGTTGATAACAAATGTTCTGAATGATATGCCAATAAGTAAACGGAAACAAGCTCAACAAAAAAGACGAGAAAGAGAAATGAATCAAAAGAATCAAATGGAACATGTATGCAATGCAAATGAAAACTTTAGAGTAAGTCAGGATTGCTTAATTACGACTTTAAAACCTCAACTCTACTATTATTTTTTGTTCCCTTCTATTTTAACACTTTCCACATGTTCAAACCTTATATTTTAAAGGCAACTGACACTTTCAATATAATTGCTCAAGACAATGATATTTCGTTGATAACAAATGTTCTGAATGATATGCCAATAAGTAAACGGAAACAAGCTCAACAAAAAAGACGAGAAAGAGAAATGAATCAAAAGAATCAAATGGAACATGATATGCTAATTCAATTAATATACACACCATGAATCAACATTAAATAGTTAGAGCTCACCTAACAACGACGCCTTAGTTTATGAAGCACTCAACACCTCCATGGATATTGCATCTTTTACGGTTCTGATTGCATCAGGAACATGCTACCCTTATAATGAGTTCTAATTGTTAGTTGTTAAAAGATAACAATCACTCTTCTTTAGTTCTTTTCAATCTATCGTCAAGTACCATGTAGTGTTGATAACACTACTGTCTCTTTGAAATTTTAAATTTTGTAGGTGTATCCACGTTTTCTAGCAGTGGGAGCAGTTGTTGGTATTTGCGGCTATCAACTCATAAGGGGGAGCTTGAGGTGAGGTAATTTTATTATTATTATTAAATTCCTTTTTATTTTCAAAATAATAAGCCAGTAATCAGTTGCCGATACATTTAAAACGAATTGGCCTTATTTACAACTAAAGTCTTAGGTTATACTTAACCAAATCCGGCTAAAGTGTTCAATGTCGTTACGCACAAGTCATAGGCCTTTGCTTTAGTTAAATTGTTTTGATGATCATCTGTGACTCTTCTTAATCACTCTTCTTTCGTTCTTTTCAATCTATCGTCAAGTACCATGTAGCCTTCCTGATCATAGCTCTCATATACCTCTCTTTCTCATAGAAAGATAACCCCTGTACTAACACTCCTATACTATGAGGCAAACCTGATGAGGCTCGAAATTGAGAAAAAAAAAATGTGTGTATTGTACAAATTATAAGAACTATTACTTTAAAACTTACAAGATAGACTCCTTACGAGTATGACAAGATAAAGATTCTTAACACAAACAAATACTCGCCTCCAAGAATTGAACAAGAAAAAAAGAAAATAAAAAACCCAGCAACTATCACAAAATGGATACCAACATGTTCTGTTTAATCAAATTTAATGTTACGAGCCCAAAAGAAGATACCAAACAATCATAAAGTCGACTGAGTGGTTTATAGTAGAGTAGTTTTTGGCAAAAGAAAAAAAGACACCAAAAGTATATGAATGATAATTAGTGTAAGTCAGAGGTGTACTCAACATTTATCAGCAAATTTTATACTTATATAAAAAAAAAGGTCAAAAGTAAAGACTGGATATTTTGGACTTGCAAGGATTATTTTTTCTGTACCTGTAAGGAGAACCTCAAGATAAGTGGGTAATAACAGTCTGCAGTATTTGAACTTACTGAAATGCCTATTGACATTGGGCGGAAGTTGTTGACATACTTCAATTTCAAGAATTCTATGAGAAGCTAGCTTTGCAGCTGATTAAACTACTGAATAAGTAATCAACTGACTATGAATGTGTTTTACTAGACCACCCTAATTTAGAAATGTGAAGTTCGTAATCTCACCAACTGTCACTTTCAGTGATGTGTTGTCCATAGGAGATGAGTTCATGCAACTCTCTTTACAACTGTAAGACTTTGAGCTCATTTGCACCTAGCACCCGAGAGATTGATCAATCTATAGGATCGAACAATTTGAACCTATCTTTATAGTTGGGGTAACAAAAATCTAGGTTCACATCTTGGAACAGGGGCTTAGTTGTAGAAAGTTTTGTAATTAGCTATCAATCTATACAACGAATAAAGTTAGTTTTATCATTGCTCATAATTTTTATTTGTGACTGCAGACTGTTTAACTCTATTGGATGTAGAAAAACTAACCAGAGATTGGTTTAAAGCTTATAATAATCAGGTATACTTTCTACCTAAGGTCATTGTGGCTCTGGTTGGGAGAAATATAAGAAAATCCATGAAAACACATTATGGATATGTAGGTATAAATGAATGAGGTTGTGAAAACTGCCACGGATGATAGATAATTGTATAATAAATCATAATTATGTGTATGCATATCCATAAACCTCATCAGTTATTAAGGGTTTTTGAATTCATCTGACATCAGATGTGTTTAGTCAATAATATGGATTGATTAATAAATAATTAGAATCTTTTGTTGCTGAGCAGTTTCACATTTTAAGTCGCTTATAAAACACCCTTTTCAGACAGATTTTAACAAAGGGATACTGTAGTGTAGTATTTAGTTTTTGAATTCTGCATTTTTGTCCTCAAAGTTTCTACTTGCCAATAGTAGAGAATATCGTCTAGAATAGGGGGAAGTTGAAAGCCACATTTGGTTTCAAAATGACTGGCATGATTTACGAAAAGCAATTCAAATAGCTTGATAGTTGAATTATCATTTCTGATACGAAACAAATTTACACTTCAATATTCTTATATATGATTTGATAGAGTTGCTTATGGTATACAAATTGTTTAAATGATTTGATAACATTATGCATTATTTCCAACAAATGTACATGGATTGGCTTGCAATGATTTTCATTACGTATCTCAAATCAATGAGACTACGGATGAGTGGAAGGTGAAGTTTGTGTCTCTATAAAATGGAAGTGAAATATCTCGCCATAATATCTCACCTACAATAATTTCCAATAGTTTTGTTTAATATAGTTGAATATAAAGAAAAATAAAAGTGAGATAATCTTAAAGACTTGGGTATTGTTTGCTGCAATAGAGCTATGTTTAGTTTTAAATATTTAGCTTATAAGATATGGGCATTTCATTGTTGCAATGGAACTTTCTTAATACTCGGTTTCAGACTTTGGATTAGTTAGATACCATAAAATGTTGGTTAGTATTTAACGCTATCAAAACTTATGTGCTCAAAATTATTTATGCACAAGAAGGACCAAGATTAAAAAATATGGAAAAGCAGAGGCCTCACTTTCTCCTTGAAAGATGAGGGCCAGAGGATGAATGAAGTCGGCTTCACTACCGACCAAGTAATAACTACTACTAAACACCCACCCAGATGGCAAAGTTGATGACTTATAATTCCAAGGAAGCAGTTGGGAATTCATCTCTCTTTCATAGCATAAGAGGGTTGTCAATTTGCCAAGTGTTGATTATATAGAGAGCTAATTGCAAATTACCATATAAAATGTGCAAGTTCAAACAACAAAATATGCTCAATGGTATTAGAGGTATGTCCACAAGCTTCAATTTGCAACTGATGACCAACTGATACAATCTTGAAACACATGTAAGTACTGTGACACTGGGAGGTATGACAATTACACTCGAGGTCAAAAGATCAGTGTTACTGTGTTAGTAATGCTAATGAAAGACGAACGCGGCTATGGGTTTGCTTCTTAGTCACTATTGGGCATATTGATCAAGATTTATTGTGTGTGGAACATAAAGTCAAGTCAGTAATGAAGACGGGGATTTATAGAGAAGAGTAATAGAAGAAAAGTATGAGAATGGCAACAGCAATTGGTGGCCAAGGAAGGTTTCGCAACCATATGGATGCAGTTTATGGCGTGGAATCTTGGTGAAATTACGCATTGTCAGAAACGTCATTTCTTGCAGACTAGGTGATGGATATAAGATTCAATTTTGCAAGGACCTGTGTCCTGTGGCTTGGGAATCAACCTCTACAAACACAATTTCCACTGCTATATAGGCTGTCAAGGAGGAAGAGAGGAGTAGTACAAGAGATGGGTTCACAAACATACAATTTAGTGGCATGGAATCTGCACCCTTTAAGCCAACCAAGAGGAAGAGCAAGAAGCAGCTAAAATGGCAGCATAACAGTGGGGTACTTGAAGATGGTTCACAGTACTGATGTTGTGGTTTTTCCAATCAGGACATTTGCTCAGAGACGGATCCAAATTACAGGAAATGATGCTGATACTTGCATTTTGTTTTCCTGTACACAATAACGAACTTACAGTTTGCCTAGCTGTTGAACCAAAGAATGCGATAATATTAAATGGATTGTACAATTTTTTGAGGTATACCTGTGAGACCATAAGTCTGTTTTCAAGAATGACTTCATTGCGGAAGGGAGTTCGAATGTCTAAGCAACAACGCTTGGATTCACTAAGGAAACCCCCATGGGATTGCCTTGACCAAGTGAAGATTATTTTTTGCACAGACCAATTTATTTTCTGAAAAATTTAAAATATTTTGTATGAAACTTCTGATTACCTTGCTGAACTAGAAGTGAGTAACACTAAAGCAATGATGTATTTTTATTTAGTTTTCCTCTCGCGGATATGTTACCGAATATTCTACAGTGGAAAAATGTATTATCCATACAAGCCTGGGTCTGTCTAGCCTTAGCAAGGTGTAGTTAAAACAGAATCAATAAATATGTTTGTTTACCCAAAATCATGTTATAACATTGTATTTTGTGCAATTCTATCATGCATCATCATATTTCATATTGCAACATAATTTTCTAAAATCACTACCTCGGCTAATGCTGATCATACTCTACCAAATTCACAATGGTCACACAGAATTATTTTAACACGCATCAATCCCTTTTTGCACCTTTCAACACAATGGTACTAACAAGAACAACATTTATCTACAACCCTGCACCTAGGCCGTGAGTGCCGAAGGCACGGGTCAGCTGCTATCTATATCTATTAAACAGCGATTGAACATCTCGAGGCTTGGGAAAGACATCGGGCGATGGAAAAGGTGTTCCCAGGAGACAAATTGAGGACAGTTGCGTCCAGGATCGAGCGCCCCGACCCGACAGCCCAGGGTCTTTGTGTACGTAGACCTGGGCTCCACGGGGAGACGAGGAGGGTCTGGGATCTGTCGCACTGGACATTCTTCTCATAGATAACATTCTTATCTTCTCATATCAACCGCGAAACAAATCAGACAATTTCCAACCCCGCAACAACCCTAGGAGGCTAGGAGGTCTACCCGCAAGTGCCGAAGGCACGGGTCACCTGCTAGTATAGATATATAGATAGATAAGATAAGTTACAATTTACAAAGAATAATCAGTTTTGATTTTGGTTTGACTGGAGTCAATCTTATCTAGGGGTGGCAATCGTGTCGGGTCGTGTCGGGTCTTAACGGGTTGATGTGTTTTTTCTTTAAACCCGAACCTGACCTGTTAACCTGTTTAGTATTTTTTTTCTAAACCCGAACCCGACCTGTTTATTAAACAGGCCGGGTTCGGGTTAACCTGTTTAAACCCGCTTCAGATTTATTTAATATAAATTAATCAACTTAATTTCATCAAAAATTAAAACTACTAGTAAAAAACAAAATTAAAAAAAATATTTTTGAAAAAACAAGGAGACGGTGAAATAAACAATTACTATAAAGAGCATAGAGATGAAAAATGTTAACATTAAAGCCAATTATAAACATAATTATGAGCATCAAACTTGAGTTTTAAAAATAAAAAAACACCGATCTGGTTTCAATTGATTAATTAAACCATCATGCTCCTTAAACCCAAAACAAATTAATTAAAAAATAAGAAAAATATTTACACAATCTCTAACTTTGATATAGAAAAATAAGAACCACCAGCAAACAAGTTTTTAATAATCAATTCATTACTACTATATATTTCTACATAGTTAAAGAAGAAGAAAGAAAACGATTGATGAAAAGAGATGAAAAATGAGGGATGGAGAGATGATTTCAAAACTTGAAATAAAAAATATTAATTTTTAACGGGTTTCGGGTTGACTCGACCTGTTAGTGGTCAAACCCGAACCTGACCTGTTTATAAACGGGTCTAACAGGTTCGGGTCAAAATGACCCGAAAACCCGATAAGACTAAACCCAAACCTGTTTATCTCAGGTCGGGTTCGTGTCGGGTTAACGGGTTGTGGGTCATTTTGCCACCCCTAAATTCTTATCACTTCAACAGAACTTGGATTAGTCATGTAACAACCTTGGGGTTGTTATCTTAACTTGGCTTAACAATAAGCACTATTCTCCATTTCTCCCTAGTAGACACAAGTGGAGTAAGGATCAGCGCGCTAGTTAAAACTTGGAACTCTTCTCCATCCTATGTAATGCTAGGCCTCTGTCTCAGCTCAGTCTTAAGTTTGATTCTGCAACATGATAGTGTTACCACCTCAGCCTAGGGACAGAAAATTTCATGATTTCAAATGCTTTTTCTTATAAAGTTGTGTCTGTGGTTTCTCGATGCCTTTACTGAATTTATTCTTGGGGAATTTTTTTTTTCTTTTTGCATGGAACTAATTAAAGAACATCTAAGAACCCTATGATAATGGATATTTAGGACCCTTCTCTCTAAAAGCTGGAACTCATATGATGTTTAGTTTTTGTGGACTGAATTTATGACGTCGATCGTCTTTAGCAAGATATAGACAAAATGGTAGCTACAATGTCATGAATTGAATTGATAAGGATACAAGACGATGTTTTGTTAGAACTATTGCCCTTTGGAAAATTAAAAATATCACCAAAGCGCCAAAATCTTTTTCAAACGAGGGGTAGTCATTGATCGGTGGTAACAATAATTATAAGTAATCTCTTTTCTACATATAGGCAGTTATTGACAAGTGTGTACTTCAAAATTTGATAGTATATCATATGGAAAGTGATAAGTTTTGGATTCAATTTTTTTCTTTTGTGTTATAAAATGTAGTAATGTATTAACCATACTGCACCTACACCCCTGATCAACGTACTTTGGTACTGTCAGGTCATAAAAACCCATGGAGACAGACCTTCATATAAGCAGCTTCCCGAAGGTGTGCAGGCCTTAATTTGTGCTGCTGCTGTAAACCATGCTGCTCGGCTTCAATTGATCGGGGTTGGAACTTTGAACTTCCAGAATTGGAACTTTGGAAGGGTTCGAAACATTGGTAGTCAAGATTATCCTACGACATCATATTTTCTATAGAACAATTCAAACACATTTACAGAGAGTCAGAACAAGCTTGCTGATGCTGATGCTTAGAACATAAAATTTACATCACCCTGTCCATAGCTACTTTCTTCACCTCTATTTGTTGTTTAAGTTTGGTTGATGGTAATTGACATGACATTACAATAGCATCAGGAAACACTAGATTGACAGTACAATAGTGTTACAACACATCAGCAAAAACCAACGCAAGTGCTTCACCAAAAGTTCACAGCAAAACATAAAATCACTTCACAATTATTTGGATTCACTAATATATTTTCCAGTCCATCTAAGTTAATCAACTGAACATTTAATACTGAATAATAAGTGAAAAGATGAACAATGAACCATATAGAAGATGTGTTGCCTATTCCCATCGAAATGGTTTAAGAAAGAGATATTTTCACACGGGGAGCTACCTTCGCAAATGCCAACATCATCTCACTTTCCTTCATTTGGCTCTCTGCACTTTGCTGATTATGAGCTTTGCTGAGATTCATTTTCTCCAGAAAGTTGGCATTCTCAAGTAGGTATCTCACGAGTTCTATTTCACTGTCACTTCCTTCAAACTCTCTGATCTCAAGCATTCTCAGGCGGTCCAACGTATCTCCTGGAGCCAACTTTTTCAACTGCAAATGGTCTTCCATGCCAGTTAGGTTCATGGATGTTGATGTTTCCAAGTGCCAGTCATATTCCTACATGAATGGTGAGAACTTCACAAGTTAAACATCTTAATATTTTTCATAAGAAATTAAAGAAAATTACGATTACAACTATAGTTACTTGTTAACAAAACGTTCTAACACTACCTCATGTTCCACGGTAATCACCAAAGTTTGTAGGTGAGGGTAACTTCTTAATAATAATTTTATCACTTGGATATGAATACTGCTCCGGAACAACAGTCCGAGGGACAAATGTTTTAGACTGCAACAGGATAAAGGCAAAGATGCTGGTAATAAATCTCGACCCCTGGAGAGAAACTGAAAACATACAATATTACAATCGTAAGTGCTTTCGAAGCAATGCGAACTTTCATACAATAATAAAGAAAAACCATTAATTGAAGAAAATTATCATACCTCAATAAAGGTACTATCCAACTCCAGTGTCTTCACATTGTGCAACCCTAACAAAATCTTGCTCACAGAATTAAACTGTGAAGCAACAACGGCAGTGCCACGTAAATCGCTATCAGAAAGCTCAAAGTAAGCATCAGAGAGAGATGATAAGGTCTCAGAACTTATATTTGGTGGTAGACACCAGATGCACTCAAGTTTATGAAGAGTTGAGACGGATATGTTGATATTAAGTTGATTACCATCAAATATTTGCAAATATTTAAGACTAGGATTACAGATGGAAAGGGTGGAAACACCTAGGTCGCATTGTCGTAGTACCAAATCTTCAAGCATAGGACAAGTACAACTTGAGAAGAGTTTGTCAATTGTGTTTTCATATTGATCAAAAGAAAGACCTTCAACATATAAATATTTGAGCACAGGAAATCTAACAGTTGTGGGCCATTCAATTTCATCACAAACTAAACTCAATACCCTTAAGGTCATGCAAGTAAAAAATCGAAAAGGAAGGTTTGTAATTTTTCCATAGTACATCCACATTTCCAACTCTTGGACATTATGTTGTAGAGCAAAAGAGACCCACGTTCTAACACGAGAGGAAGATATAAATTCATCATCAAGTCTAGTCTTTAGACTAAACTTTTGTATATCAGACCCGTCGTGACAAATGACAATCCTATCCACAAAATCTCGAAAATCAGCTGCCTTGTTAGTGAAATCATATTGATCGAATTCCAAACGGGAAAGAGAATAATATATGTGGCTCCATTGCTTTGAAAGAATGCTAGTTCTGATTGCATCTCTCATTGGAAGGAAGGAAACAATGTGACTTCGTACTGGGTCTGGCAAATAGCTAATCCTATCTGGATTCTGATTAGAACAACACTTTTTCATATTTGCTCAACCCGGAGAAACAGAAAGAAAGACGACTTGAAACTTATACCCACATACCAGAGGACATTGGAGCCTTATGAATAGTATAGTATACCTACAGGTGAGGATGATGATTGAACCAATAGCTGAAAGGTTTGTTGAAACCTGCAAACAACAAAGAGTTGGAAACTGAATTTTAATATTACCAATTTGTATCTTACAAACTTTGGCTTTTGGCCTTTAAATAGTACTCTAAGTTGAAAGAGTTGTTCAAATTCTAATTGTGAGTTTCTATTTGCAAATTCCTTTTATTCAAAATTGCTTTCTAATTATAAGTCTGAATGAAAAATCAATCCACAGATAAAAATCAAATCTTTATTTAATTATTAACTTTAGAAAAGTGTAACAACTAGAACATTACGAAAACATCAATTGGCTAAAAAGGTACAACACATTACGAAACCATCAATTGAATAAAAAATTCTTTACCTTTTTCAATTCTTCAAGCTCCTATTTATGTTATCTAAGTTGATGGAGATTCTGAATTCTTCATTAATCGCACAACTCCAACAACGCTCTCTCTAACTACTCAATCACTCATGTTGGCAAATCAACAAGAAATTAATAGCAATTAAAGAAGAAGAAAAAGGAGAGTTATGAAGATTGAGAAACGCAGCAGCACCAAAGTTAATGGTGAAGAAAAAAATTTTGCAAAGAAGATTGGTTTTTATCTCCTGTAATTCCTTAAGCGTCCTTATTCTCCTTTTAATATAAAGAGCAGCATCCAAGGGCAAAAAAGTAAAACAAGCACTTACAATCTCGTTTCCAATCTTATCCCTATAGTCTACTAATATTACTTTTATTAGTTCTATTATTTGACAATTCATCGGAACTCTTCTGAACCAAATTGTTTCGATCAAGTTTGCAACTCTTCGCTGCTCTCTGCCCACAAGTCTGCAACTACAATAATACAACATTTGTTGTTATTTAAACTATGAAAATTAATTATTACATATACCATGTTTGTCTTAAATTTTCTATACCTAAATAACTATGGAAACTGATAGTATGATTTTAGTTCTGTGGTAATTGTAAAGAAGTTCTATTGGCACAGATGACCGATGGCATCTTAAACTTTAATATAGATTTGATTTTTCTGCCCATTTTTTTTTTTTTTTTTTTTACTGATATGATTGGAATTTACATTAACACTTCAACTTTATTCTGATAATTCATAATTGCATTCTCCTTCTTTGAACACAAGTAGATTCTCCAGAGGGTACCTCTTCTAAGAAGACCTGCACCAGTAGCAATTTACCACTACTGCTTGATGCTTCCAACGAGGATCATGTAATGGACGTACACTGTTCGAGTCATCTGTGTTGACTCTGAAGGAAACGTAGCATCAGGGTTTTCAAGTGGTGGTATTGCATTCAAGCTGATGGATACTTCACTTCTTACCTCCTTTTTTTGTGTTTCTCTTGACATGAAAAACTTTTAACCTACACTGCTACACATGTGCTGAACACATTCACACATGTTTTTCACAGGTTAGTGGTCGTGTTGGGTTAGCAGTAATATATGGTTTTGGTACTTGGGTATCCTCTAAAGGTTCTTTTAGGGCTCCATTCATAGTCGGCTGCTGTGTTTAGTGGTGCTGGAGAACACCTGTGAAAGGATTTGCAGCGTGTGAATGTTGCATCTGATCATCAATGTATGAAATCCTTTGATAAAGCAATACATCGTCCTTCGTTTAAACTATCCTTCTGTACGTGCATCATTTCCTATATGTACTAGTTGGGATAGTTGGTTAATGTTGTAAATACTGCTTTCACAACCTGAATTCTGATGAACATGCTTAAATACCTTACCATTTAAAAGCTGGTAGTATTAGATATGTAGTGTGTACTTAAGCTTTTGAGGATTATGTGTAGCGTGTACTCAAGCTTCTTTTCCGATCCTATCTTTTTCTCGTTCACATAATGCTTTTGAGGATTAGTTTTCATTCAAATAATCATGTAATTGACATAATAATGTGGGTGTAGTGTGTACTCAAGTTTTGAGAATCAGATTTTGCCAAATAGATAACTTTGTTATGTTTCTTTCTGTAGATCGCAGGCAAGTCCAGCTTCTGCTTGTCTGAAAGTATTGCCCTCTGTTGGCGTGGAGATAGAATTGCTGGAATTTTACTGATTCAGGCTGATGCATCTGATATTGTAGGATTCATAAACAATGCCTTCTAGTTGTTCTATCCTGTAAGAGCCATGGATAAAAAAAAATGTTTTGTTGTAGATTCCAGAGAACTTGTCAAAGTTGAAACATGTAGAGAATGTTGCTGTTTACTCTTGTCTTTTGGAGTAGCCCGGCTATTTTGGAAATTTAATGGTGGACATAAGGTATAACTTATTGCAATATTTACTGTGTATTACTATCTATTTAGTGTATGCTATTCACTGTTGGCTTAGTTCTCTAAATTTTTTTTCCAAGATAGAGGTATTTTTAGCTATTTTTCATGATTCAGTATGAAGCTTTAGTTCTAAAGTGATTTTAGTTGGATTCTGCCCTTTGTCTTTCTTCAGCCATTGGTCCCAATAGACTGACTCTTGCATAAGTGTCCTGCTAGTACCATAGTGTACACGTAACTAGTGATGAGGCCATCTGAAGTAACATACAAAGAGTTCAATCAAGTACGTGGATTTCTACATAAAAAATTTGAAACTAACATTGTAATTTAATATATGTCCGAGAAAGCATGCATAATAATAAGGTCTGTGTACGTGATTTATGAGATGACTGTCTGCTAGAAATAGGCTTGATTGAGATGAGTCTTATAAAGTCTTTGTACGTGGTATATTATGTGTTTCTTGCAATTGAAATTGTGGATTACTTTTTAAGGTCGCTGTACATGGTAAACTGTATGTATCTTGCAATCAAAATTGATATGGAACTGTGGATTACTTTATAAAGCCTATGTACATTATCAACTATCTATTATTGATGTTTTCGTTTGAGTTTCAGTTAGTTTTTAGGCACCTCATAGCATGTGGTGTCACAACATTCCAACTGTAATATTGAAAGTATCCTCTCCAATGTCCGAAGGAGGTCTTGGTATTAGAAGAATCAAAAGCTTCAATAAAGCTCTTCTAAGCAAGTGGATTTGGAGATTTCACAAGGAGGAGAATGCGCTATGGAGGAAGATGTATCAAAGTATGGCATAGACACGAAAGGGAGTTGGCCAAGGTCCACATCTCGGCCACATGGATGTGCTTTGTGGCGAGGCATCATCGCTCAACTGCAGGCTTTCCAAGAGAAGATACTGTCCAGAGCTGGAAAAGAAGACAAAATTATATTTTGGCATCGTAAATGGGCAGGGGAACACATACTTGCTGTGAGATATCCTAACATATACAGATTTGCTATGAAGTATGATTTTTAGCCGACCACATGACCCATGGAGATGACAGTATCACCTAAAACCTACATCTCAGACATGAGCCAAGGGACTGGGAAAACTGCAGTACACAATCTACTGCTGGATTTACTCAGAGTTCAGAGCCCAGATGCTAAAGAACCTGACGGTTGTAGATGGTCTGAGAGTAAGGTATGTTCACAGTTAGAAACATGTATACTGTCATTGAGACTACCACACACAAAGCCCATAACCTGCAGCTGTCAACCTTCCCATGTAACCTTGTCTGGCATGAGGACATTCCTTCCAAGATTAAGATATTCATGTGGGGAGCAATACATGAAAAGATTCTGACAAGGTCTCAGTTACATCAAAGAGGCATGGACAAAAATACTGAGTGCATTTTATGCAAGCGACATGAAGAGACTGTCATGCACCTGCTATTCCATTGTGAGGTATCCAAATTTATATGGATTGAGTTAACTGATGGTGTTGTGGACTATATAGATATGCATACAAATGTGAATACAGTTTAGGATTTCTTTGGGAGATGGCCAACCCGAAGAACTGATGGATTGGGAAGTAAACTATGGAACCTACTACCCTATGCTATGTTGGACTATATGCAGTGATTAATTAAATCCTAACAACGCCAACAACCCGCAACCTAGATATTCGTGAGAACATCTCCTTTGCAATACAGGATCCGTTTTGTCAATGAAGTCAAAGATTACCAAACAATAAACAATAGTATAAGAAGAATAAAATAATAAAGAACAATAACACCAAGATATACGTGGTTCGGCAATGCCTACCTCCACGGGGAACAATGAGAAGATTTCACTATAAGAAAAGAAACACCGATTACAATTGTCTAGATCTTAATCTCTCACCTTAAACCCAATACACCCTTGGCTCCCAAAGTTCCCTCTCACTTACTCTATCTATCTCTATGTTTCTATTGTTTTCTACTCTCTTGTCTTCTCTTGTTTTCTTGTCTTACAAATACCAAGTTACTTGGGTATTTATAGCCCATGGATAGAAATCAAATCCATATAGAATTACTAATTCAAACTAGAGATAAATAGGAAACCGAGTCCAAATAGAACTCCTGCACATATATGGTTTCCTTAACCAATATAGGAAACTGATCTTATGGATCACACCTCTTATAAGGTATGATCCTGTGCACCCAACTATGGCGAGCCAATATACAACAATCTCCACCTTGGCGAGCCATCGACCAAAAAACAAGATCATTGCAGCTTGAATTTCTTCAAGCATCGTCACATTGGCAAGAATCCTCTTGCCTCAACACATCTCAAGTGAGGAGGTGTTCCACCCAATCTTTAGCATGTAGAAAGATTGAGCAAGTTCAAACAATGTCTGAACTTCTCAACTGAAACCGACTTAGTAAGACAATCTGAAGCATTCTCATCTGTGTGAACCTTCTCAACTGTAATTTCACCTGAGTCCAACCAATCCTGAATCCGATGATAGCGAATATCAATATGTTTCGTTCTTGCATGAAACATTTGATTCTTCGCAAGGCAAATAGCACTCTGACTGTCACATCTTATCATCATAGAATTTTGATCTAACCCGAATGTGCTTACTAATCCCTTCAGCCAAATAGCTTCCTTGCAAGCTTCTGTTACTGCCATATACTCCGCCTCAGTAGTTGATAAAGCAGTAACGGTTTGGAGCATTGATCTCCAACTAAACGGTCCTCCACCATAAGTGAAGACGTACCCTGTGGTGGATCTTCGTTTATTTAAATCTCCTGCATAATCAGCATCCACATAACCCGAAACACATGCTTTCCCTTGTTGTCTTCCAAACAAGATACCCAACGTCTTGGTGCCCTTCAGATACTTGAGAATCCATGTCACAGCTTTCCAGTGTGGCTTTCCTGGATTCGCCATGTATCTCGATACTACACTTAGTGCTTGAGCTAAATCAGGTCTTGTGCATACCATTGCGTACATGAGACACCATACTGCGCTTGCATACGGCTTCTTCTTCATCTCCTCCACCTCAGCATCTGTGGAAGGACATTGACTTTTGTTTAAAACAAAACTGTTGTTCAAAGGAGTTGACACAGGATCTGCATCAATCATATTGAAGCGCTCAAGTACCTTTTGAATGTACTTGACTTGTGACAGCCATATCTTTCCAGCTTTCCTGTCTCTCCTTATCTCCATACCTAGGATCTTCGGTGCAGGACCAAGATCCTTCATGTCGAATTCCTTGCTTAACAACGTCTTCAGCTCCTTAATTCTAGACATATCCCGACAAGCAATAAGCATGTCATCTACATAAAGTAGCAATAGGATCACCATCCCATCATCAAACACATGAGTGTACACACAACAATCATAGTCACATCTTCTATACCCAATTTTCAGCATATAAGAGTCGAAATGTTTGTACCACTGTCTTGAAGATTGCTTGAGCCCGTAAAGAGTAAACCAGATTTTCCTTACCAGCTTCAACAAAACCCTGAGGCTGAGCCATGTAGATGACTTCCTCTAATTCACCATGGAGAAAAGCAGTTTTGACATCTAACTGCTCAAGCTCCATATCCTGCTGAGCAACCAGTGATAGTAACACTCTAATAGAAGTATGTTTCACTACCGGAGAGAAAATTTCATCATAATCAACTCCTTCCTTCTGTGAGTACCCCTTCGCCACCAAACGTGCTTTGAACTTTGGTGGTTCTTTTGCATGCATTCCTTCATTCTTCCTGTAAACCCACTTACAGCCAACAATTTTTCTTTCTACAGGTTTAGGAACCAACTCCCAAACGGAGTTCTTGTATAGAGATTCCATCTCTTCAGCCATAGCTTCAATCCACTCTTCTCTTTCGTTACTTTCAACTGCTTCACGATAAGAAGTAGGATCACCTTCACTAATGCTTAAAGCATAATGAACTTCTTCCTCGAACCCAAGTCTAATAGGTGGTTTGACTTGTCTTTGGCCCCGGTTCTTTGCTATGCTGTAAGGTTGTTGCTTATCTTTATTAGATTCAACCTCCTTTTCACACTATTGTTGTTCTGGCCCATCCTCTTCAACCTCTGCATCTGACTCCTCCACCTGAATAGGAGTCTTCCCGTTGGATACCTTGGTAAGAGGAGATATCTCTGTAGTTGCTTTCTTAACAATAGTGTTTTTCTCACCATTCTTCATGTCTTGATTCATAGGCATAGTCTTTTCATCAAACACAACATCTCTACTAAGGATTTTCTTTCGGTTCACTGGATCCCATAACTTATAACCCTTCACTCCCTTCTCGACGCCGATGAAAATGCATTCATGAGATTTGGGTTTAAGTTTAGTTCTCTCATCACTAGGAATAAGAGCATATGCGCTATATCCAAATACCTTCAAAGTAGAGTAGTCTACCGGTTTACCTGACCATACCTCTTCTGCACATCTGAAATCAAGCATCTTGGATGGTGAACGATTAACCAAGTGACAAGCATGGTTAAGTGACTCTGCCCAAAACATCTCTGGCAGACCTGCATGAAACCTCATGCACCTCTCTTTATTCATAAGAGTTCTATTCATCCTTTCTGCAGCTCCATTTTGTTGGGGATTCTTTTTCACGGTAAAATGCCTTGCAATACCTTCATCTTTGCAATACTGTAGAAACTTCCTATCCTTATATTCACCGCCATTGTCAGTTCTTAGATACTTGATTTTTTTGCCTGTTTGATTCTCTACCTCTGCCTTCCACTCCTTGAATTTAGTGAAAACTTCGGATTTCTCCTTCATGAAGTAGACCCAAACTTTCCTCGAAAAATCATCCATGAAGGTGACAAAGTAGCGAGCTCCACCTTTTGATTGAGTAGGTGAAGGCCCCCACACATCTGAGTGAATATAGTTAAGTACTTCTGTACTTCTGTTCTTTGTATCTACAGCTTTGAAGTGTACTTTAGTTTGCTTTCCCATAATACAATACTTGCAGAACTCAAGTTTATACTCTCCTACACCCTTCAACAATTGTCGCTTGTGTAGTTCTTCCATGGCTCTTTCACTCATATGCCCTAGCCTCAAGTGCCAAAGCTGAGTGTGATCTTCTTGTGTAGAAACTGCAGCTCCACCAATTACTGTATTTCCTAAAAGCTTATATAAATTGTTAGAAAGTCTTACTCCTCTCATAACCACAAGTGAACCCTTTGAGACTATGAGATTCCCATCTTTGGATTTGTATGTGTACCCATTCTTATCCAAATAACCTAGGGAAATAAGATTCTTCCTTAGTGCAGGAACGTATTTCACGTTACCCAGAGTCCTAACAATTCCATCATGCATCTTCAACTTTACCGTACCAATTCCACAAACTTTACAACTGGAATTATTCCCCATAAAAACTAGGGTAATTTCCCGAATAAGTACAACATTATGCACAACATTCCCAAATAAGCAACTAGTCTAAACTCTTTCCCAAACAAGCACAAAGAATCTTTTGTTTCCTTTTCTACCCTTCTTACACATTCTCTCTCTTAAGTACATAACTTTTAAACATCACCATCATTCTCTCTCCTACGTACTTCAACATTAAACATGATATGACATGCAAACCAACACTATCCGTTAGATCTCCTTTTTTCATCTCAACCGTCCATCACCAACAAAGTTTGAATGCTTTTTCATCTTCTTCTTCTTCTTCTTCACTGATTTTTCTGTTGTTCTTCATCTGCTATTATATAAAAAAGTTTTTCTATTCCAAGGTTTTAATCTATCACTTAGTTGTTAGGTTGTTGTGTTATTATCACCTACAATTTCGGTTTTTCCGTGGTACCATCACCAACATTTTGACACTTTGGTACTGCTTTAATGGGGAAACAAAAGACAACCAAGAAGAAAGTTAATGTTCTCGAGGAAATACCCATACCTGGTATGCATTTAAACCCAAAGCCTTAGTGTAATGATTGATATTTAAGAGGGCTTGCTATTCAATTTCATACTGTTTTCAAATTAAATTCGCATTAAATTTCGGTTTCAGTTTGGTAACCCTTGGTATTGTTTAAGTTAGTTTGTATTTGTTCATTTGAAAAGGTTTGATTTTGTATTTGAAGATGAAAGCTTTGATTTTGAAAGATTTTAATTGATTTTTAAAGTTGGTCGGGCCAAGATGCAAGATGCAAACTTTGCTGTTGAATTGATTTGATTTCTATGTTTGTTATAGATGCAAACCTTGTTGTTGAACATGCAATTTGGTTTAAAGATGCAAACTTTCATTTTTAAAGATTTTAAGATTTCAGTTTGTAGGTAGCAGATAGATTGGCTATGTAAACCAACAGTTCTTGCCAGTAGCAGATACGATAGAAGCATGTAGCAGATACATTTTAGAATGCATGAAACACTTTGAATAACTACTATAACACTGTGATACTAATCAACATTATTAACATGTGGATACTTTCAGCGAATACTTTCAATGTAATTTATCGATTTGGTGGTCTGTTGGAGGTCACAGCTGGGGGGGAAGAGGTTGGATATGTGGATGGAGAGTCAAGAATAAGGATTGTTGATATTCAGACGACCTATACAGACTTCCTCAAAAAGGTATCTTCCTTATGCAATCCTCCAAAAGGAACATGGTCACTTCGAGCAGTAGTCAACCTCAGGGTATCCAAACTTGAATGTGAAGATCATTATAAGACAATGTTAGCTTCCATATACAATTCAGCTGCAATGTGCATATCTGTTTGGATTGTTGATCATAGAAAACCACCTATACTAAAGATTGTGCCTGAAATAGCAAGGAGTGAAGAGAAGGAAATACCATTTGTGTTACAAAATGAGGCTCCCAAAAGCAAAGGGAAAAGAAAGCTTTTTCCGGAAGCTATTCCTTCTTATACACCTTTGAGTGAAGAGAGGGAGATACCACCAATGCAGTTACAAAAGAAGGCTTCAAAAAGTAAACCCGATTACTCTACTTATCATACACCCACCAAACCTCTTAATGTTCCAGATGAATATAGGTTGGAGACTCCTACTCAAGATTTAAGTGCTGATATGATAGTCAAGGGAATGGGGCATACAAATAACCCTGTAGTTTTAGAAAACCCCTCCACCTAGTGGTGTCTATATTCCTAAACCTCCAATCCAACATACTCCCACATCTGCTACCAATCCATTATCAGAAACTACTTGTACACCCCTATCCGTAAAAAGCAAAGGTTTCATTTATGCAGCTGGAATTCTTTCTGCCATGCAAAAAGATGATGGTTTTTGGGATTCACTTTCATTACAAGAAGTTGATGATGTTCTTCAATCTGCACAGAAGATACAACCGACATTAATAGATGATGATAGTGAGGAGGACTCTCAATCTCCTAAGTGTGAGGAATACCATTGGGATACAGATCCAGAAGTTTTCGACTCACCTGCATCTTGGAATACTGAAGATGAGCTCGAGGATCAAATGTGGGATGATAGTCAACCAATGTTTGGTCCTTCTAGACCAATCTCCGAAGAAGGCAACCCAAATGTTGGTGATAACGCAGACACGCAGCAAGGTGACAATGTGGCCGATGTGAATGAAAGGAAAGAGGGAGTCAGGTGCAATCTAGCCGATAGGTTTGTCAATCTAGACGATATGGACAACAATCAGCCATAACAACACGATATGCCGTCACAAACCAATAATGTGCCTCCTCAGAACAATGTGCCTTTTCCTAGCAATGTACCACTGCAACATAATACTAGGGTTGAGGAAAATCGTGATTTCGATCAGGTAAAACGCGAACTTAACAATATTTTTTCCTCTTATATTGCGACTAAAAGGGCAAACGTAGGTTGTGCACCTCACACAGAGCTTGCACACAACGACTATGTGCAACCTAAACGAGGAGTAATCTACAACAATCGTGATGAGCTTGAAAGGGATGTCCAAACATACGCGATCAAAATGGAAAAAGATCTAAAACGTGTAAACACAAACAGTAAGAGGATGATTTTTAGGTGTCCAGCTGGTGGGTGCAAATGGTATCTGTATGCAACCCCAAATGGTTTTGATGGAAGTTGGATTATAAAAACACTTATAGATGACCACTCGTGCGGTAACTTTAGGGTTGGAAGTAAAAACCGCCAAGCAAACAGTGATTAGGTTTCAAGAGTTTGTATGAGAAGGTTGAGGGACAACCCAGACTTGCCACCCCTAAAATTGGTGAGTGCAATCAATGAAGAATACATGGTCAAAATTTCTTACAAAGTTGCATGGTTAGCTAAAGAGAAGGCAATGAGGAAGGTAAATTAAATCTATCCCTTAGAAAGACGAATCTATCTGTTACAGAGTCATTACAATCGTCTATAGTTTGTACTATATCGTCTTCAAAGAGCTTAACTGTTTATTTATTTACAGATAAGAGGAAGCTACAACCACTCATACCAAATGCTTGAAACATACTGCAATGAGCTGAAGAAGGTGGATCCAGATGCAGTAACAGACATTCTTACCAATCCATTGGGTAATTTTGAATGCATATTTTGGACATATGGTATTACAATTAGAGCTTACAAGAGGACTCTACGTCCCATAATCTTGGTTGATGGAACTTTTCTTAAGGGAAGATACCCTGGCACAATTCTTACAGCAATTGCAGTTGATGGCAACAACCATATCTTCCCCATCGCTTTCGCAATTGTTATGAAAGAGAAAAATGAAAGTTGGGACTGGTTTTTCACAAAGTTAAGGGACCATGTTGTTGGAGAGGATCATGAGTTTATTTTGTTATCTGATAGGCACAAAAGTATCATCCAGGGTGTCCCTAAAATCTTGCCAAAGGCTATCCATATGTACTGTTCTTATCACTTGAGTGGCAAGTTTGGTAACAAGAAAATCAAGTTCTTGGTCCAAGAAGGTGCAAAAACTCTCAACCAAGATGAATTTTGGGGAATGATGCTTAGAATCTGGTGTATGTCAAGCAAGGCGCATGAAAAACTTATGGATGTTGGTCCTGTAGAAAAATGGGCAAGTGTGTTTCAAGAAAAATCAAGGTCAGTCAATATAAATATATTTCGGCTATTGTGTCGTTTCTATTCTCTACATATGTCGTTATATCGCCCAGACGTTGTCATATATCGCCTACTTTATCCTTTGATTATGTGTTGCAGGTATGGCATTGTGTCCACAAATCACGTGGAGTCCTGGAACAAAATGATTGTTGGGGAGAGAATGATGCCAGTTACTACTGTTTTGTCAATGATAAGAGACAATGTGATTAGGCATTATCGCGATTACCACAATGACTCCCTGAAGTTCAACTCACCAGTTACAACATGGTGTCAAGAGCTAATAATTCACAATGCTTCCACAGCAAGAAGATGCACAGTCGAAAGAGTTTCAACAGGAATTTGGACGGTTACACGGCTGGTTAGGTCATGTGTAGTCGATCTTAACAAGAGAACATGTACATGCAAATGGTTTCAGCATATGGGGATCCCATGTGCCCATGCCATGGCAGCCATAAAGGATGTAGGCCATGATCCATACAAGTTTGTTGATGTTTTTTTCTTGAAAGAAACATACATGGAAACGTACAAGGAAGAATGGATTCCCACTCCTGGGAAGGAGTCATGGCCAACTGCACGACCGACAAGAAAAATATTGCCACCACTTAAAGTTTGCATGCCAGGTCGACCTAAAGTGGTCAGGAAGAGAGGTAAAGCTGAAGGTGTCCCAGTCCAGAGTAGGAGATGCTCAAGGTGTAAACGGAGAGGTCACAACAAAAAAACTTGCACTGAATTCATAGATGACTATGATCTTTTCACTCCAATGCAGTTTGGAGAAGGACCTCCTCTCTCTCCTCTCAATCAAACAACATAGTAGGGGGAAGAATATTTGGCTATGTATACACTTTTGCTATCTTTTGCTATGTACACAGTTTAGACTTCACATATTATCTGCTACTAAGAGCAGTCTATCTTTTGCTATGTAAAATCTCAGAATCCGTACTAACATGTTCAACAGAGTTAAGAAGAGGGTAATCCAATATACTATAAGTTAAAAGGATCATAAGTTGATGAATACAAGAAATTCAGAATACAAAACAAGAAATATACAAGTCTTCACAAAACATGTCAATAGAAGATAAATCAGGTCTTTCTCTTTGGTGGTAGCTGTCCACAATCAATTAGGTCTTTAGCAATGCGGTAGCGCATCTGCAAAGGATCTGCCTCAAATTTCGGTGGTATTCCTCGAAGGACACATTCGACGAATGCAAGAAGGAATGCCCCAGAAGTACAAAAGTCTGGTTGTGTAACACAGGATACATACTCACGCTTCCACTTCCTTTCCAAATCAAGTTGAATCTGAGATGGGTCTGCAGCATAAATAGCATAGGGCAACATCTTCTCCATGTTTCTCTGTTCATTAGTTGCCCTTTTGTAGCCCAACGAATCATAGATCCTAACTATACTCTCACTGAAACTAAATGAGAGCAGAATCCAATGATTGTTTTCCACCTACATTTAATAATAGATATAAAAGATATGGTAGATGAAATATACATTATAAACGATACAGACAAATACATAGCAGATAGTGTATCACAATGTGGCGGATAAATGTAGAAGATAAAAGAGTGTCTATTATGAAGTAGTAGATACTCATCCTTATCTAGCCAATAATAAGTACCTAATGTAGCAGATAAGGTGGTATAAATGAACACAAATACCTGTAAAGGAACAAGAAGTGCCTTAGCTTTCACAGGGTGTACTTGATTGCGGAGGCCTATCCATGGATCAACAAGAGAAGTAATATTTGATGGAATCCTAAATCTCCCAGATAATATTCTCTCTTGTGGCTTCATTTTGGCAAAAATTTTGTCCTTCATTAGAGCATCAAACTGAGGCTTCATATAAGAGGCGATTTGGGTCTAAACAGACGAAAGCAATAATAAGAACTTGCTTACATGTAATAGAATTACAAGAACATAACCATGGAAGAATAAATATTCACAAGAATATACTTACATGTAGAAATACATTTGGAACCACAGCATATTGATCTTTTTCCTTGTAATCTTGTGGCCTCCTTCCAATCATCCAACGAACCAACAACCTCAAATAAACATCAATAACCTCATCATCAAGCCAGTTGTCTTTATAGAGTGTGTTGAAAGCACTCACAGGGCATGATTGAAGATAACCATAAACCCTCACATACTGCCTAAGCCTCGAAGGTTCCTTAGCTAATCCCCAGAAATAATGAAGAAGATCTGCTTGCCACTTCTCAACATGCCTAGTGAAGAATGGATCCCTCATTATATCTTGAATCTTTGCATCACACCTAAGACCAATCTCAACCTCCTCAGGTGACATTTTGGCCAAGTATTCTGCATCCTGTTGCCTCTTTCTATCCCTAAACAACTGAAGATCGAAGTTTTCGATAACATCATCATCATTTGAACAGACACCAAGATAAAGAATGGAGGTTTTATCTTTGTTGGGACTAGCTGAAATTTCTGGAGTTTCAAGTCTATAATCTATTGGAACTTTCCCCTTGTCAATCACAATATCAGTTATAGCATCAACCCCCCCTGTAGATTGTTCATAATCATCATCAGTGGACTCATCCTTTGAGTCTTCAGTCTTAGAGGTTGTAGATGCTAGTGGTGTTCCTGTTGGTGTTGTTGTAGCCGATGGAGGCGCATCTGAAGAAGATGGTTGACTTGATGTAGCAGATGGACGAACATCTGTAACCGATGGATGACCAGATGTAGCTGATGAACTACCTATGGTTGATGAATCAACCTTCATTGAAGCAAGAATAGAAAGTTGTTTCAACTTTGACATCTCTGTGTCAAGAGGATTACCTCCTTCTTTCAAATTTTTCACCACAACTTCAAAACTCTCACGATCACTACTATCATCATCATCCCAAAAACTCAATTTTCTTGCTTTCTTGGAGCTTGGGACATCATCATCATCCGATTGTGTTTTTCTTGTTTCAAGTGCCCTTTTCTTCCTTGCCTCATTTCTCCTTCTAATATCTCTCTTCCATGTCAGTTCTTCTGCTTCATGCTTAACCTTCCTATTAGGTTGTAGCCTTGAAGGCTGAACTCCAACTTCTGTTTTCTTCGTCTTTCTTTGTTTCACCTCCATTTCTGGAATCTTTGTTCCATCTCCATCATTATCATTATCTTCTTGCTCTTCTTGCTCATACCAGCCAAGTAGAAGGACTTCAGGGGGCTTGAATAATTCCATGTCTATCATTTCTTCACTCACATAAACACCACCCTCCTTCACTTCATCATCACCACTTTTCCCCATCTTTTTTCCCTTCTTACCCTCCCTTTTACCCTTCTGAACTTCTTCAACTTTATCCCCCACTTTCACCTTCTTGGTTTCCTTCTTATCTTCTTTATCTGATCTTTTCCTCTTCTTAACTTCAGGAGCTTTTGGTTCTGTTGGTTCCCTTCTTCTTAACTCATATTTACCAACTGTTGTAACATTATCCTCCAAGGATTTCCTTCTGGTAGTTCTAACTGAAGTTGGTGATGTTGTTGGCTTTGGAATATTCTTCTTTTGTTTAAGCTTTGATGAATCACTCTTAGATTTTGAATCCTTGTTGGGATTGGTCGTAGGGGGTTTCTTCTTAGGTGGAAGTTTCACTCTCCCAACTGGTTTGGGTGATACACTAGCTTTTGGGGTTGGAACAATGGGTTTCTTGGCTGCAGCATTTTTCTTAGGAGAAGGCTTGTGAGGTGAAGGTCTGTGATTTGAAGGTTTGTGAGAACCAAGTTTCTTGGTTTTAACTGGCAAGTTAGTCTTAGGATTGGCTTTTGGTGTTGCCTTTGATGAGGTACTTGACTTCTTTTCTGTTGTTGCCCTAGATTTGGATGCCCCCTTTCCAATCTGACCTAAGGCATCACTCACAAATTGTTTTGCATCAAGTTGCTGACCACTCTGCAGAAATGAGGACAAAACATTGTAGCAGATAACATTATAGAGGTAACAGATATAACACAAAATATGTTAACAACAGCCAAGTTTCTAGCAGATAGTAATTGACAAACACATTAACAATAGATATTGTAGTCGATATCACAGTTTAACACTACAATTCATCAATATAACAAGTGGCAGATATAATACAACAAGTCTCATACAAATGGAAGATATCATTTTGAAAGATTTGAAGATGAAAGTGTTGTTGTTGAAGATGCAAACTTTCCTTTTTAATGATTTTAAGATTTCAGTTTATAGGTAGCAGATATATTGTCTATGTAAAGCAACAGGTCTTGCCAGTAGCATATACGATAGAATCATATAGCAGATACATAAAAATGGAAAATTTTGTTGTAGCAAACAACATACCTTCTGAGTCATGCATGCCTTCACTACTCCACTCAGAATTGTCTCAAGAAAATCCTTGTTAATTGAAAGCAAATCTGAACCTCCACCACTTCTTGTTGAAGATGTGTGATAAGACGGAATGGTAGGCACAGATGGCCTAGAGGAAGCAGACTCTTCATGTTCTGCTTTGTATTGAGCTTCAAACTTCAAATAAAATGTAGCAGATAAGAGTTGTATTCTAGAAAATAGATAGTACAATATAACAGATCAACTTAATACAGAAAGGGGATTCATTGTTTTCTAGAAGATAAAAACAAAATTCAAGAGGATTTACCTCTGCAACCTGTTGTAGATTAGCAAGATCTCTTTCTTCCTGGGTGACATCTAATGGATATGCCACAGTACATTAATTTACCTTTCTTGGGAAACAGCCTCAAAGAAATTTTATTCCTAGTTTTGTTCCTGTTGAGCAACTCAGACTATCCAAGCATCCATGGAAATCCAACACTTCTATCTCTCCTAGGACCCAAATCAGGGAAGTGCAAGTATGCCCAAATCATAAAAGCTAACATACATCCATTGATGCAATAACTAGGATTATCCTCAATGACTTTGGGATAAATTTCTTCAAAAGAAGTCTCAAGCAATTGAAAAGTAACAGTACCCCATGGAAAATTATCAAATGCATTCAAATCTTCGGCTAAATCAATGTACTTTACACTCAAATTTTTTGATGACTCGGCAAGAAGAAAAATGCATAGAAAATACAACCTGTTCAAACGATGAATATCGTTTGGATCAGCTTCTCCCTTAGCAATAAATCTCCTTGCTTCAGTAATTGCACTTGAAATCTGCTCATCCTTTATGTGAAGGTTTGTACCGAAGTACTTGCTCCTGAATGTAGTGTAGTCTTTCGGCTTCCTCATCAGAAAATCAACTGGAACATTTCCAAACTTTAAAGGGCCTAAGATCATGGCCACATCTGACATTTTGAACTCGACAACTCTTCCTCCAATACCATACTTTAACCTACCTACTCTACATCTCACAATTTCTGTGATAACTGATGTTATCATGTGAAAATGTTCGGAATTGAAATCGAGAAATTGACCGAAGGGCGAACTTCTAAATGATTCTAACTCTTCCGGTGGAATTTTATCACTTGGATGTTGAAAGTGTTCAAAAAATTTAGTTGTTGAACACCTAACTGTGAGAGTAAATCGCCTACCTTTTTCGATTTCATCATCTCTAGTTTGCTGCTGCTTCTTCTTAATTTCCTTCATGTTTTGTCGAATTAGAACTTTGAGAATGGAGGCTTATAAATTGAGGTTATGACGGTTGAGGAAGAAGAAGAAGATGAGAGGAACAGTTGCGACGGTTGAGGAAGAAGAAGAAGATGAGAGGAAGAGTGGCGACGGTTGAGGAAGGAGAAGATGAGAGAGAAGCTGTTTGCTGTGTGAAATTGAAATTGAAATCCCTAATTTTAATTTTTCCCCAACTAAAAGCCCGCCTCTTTGTTACCTGTTAAACTTCTGCCACGTGTAGCTGATTAGCAGATTAGCAGATAATTTTGGTTTTCTTACAAATTAGCCCAACTAAACTCTACATCCAACGGTCACAGTTCATCCTACAAATCCAATGGTCCTTATTTAAAGAAGAATTTTTTTCTCACATGTCACATCAGTCATTCAAACAAAAAAATAAACAAAAACTATTATTTAAGTACTAAGGGTAATATCGGAAGAAAATTTAGCTAAAAGACAAAAAAAACTTTTTAAAGAGAATCTTTGTGCTTGTTTGGGAAAGTTTTTAGACTTGTTACTTATTTGGGAATGTTGTGCATAATGTTGTACTTATTCGGGAAATTACCCTAAAAACTACGTCGCCTTTTCTTTTCTCAAACGTGTCAAACCAGTCTTCGTTTGAACACATATGATAAGAAGCGCCACAATCTAAAATCCAAGGCGAAGAAATATCATTACCTGAAGAAGTCGCCAAAATTTCTCCGTCGCTATCATCTGTAACAACGCTGGCTGAATTTGAATTTTCGGCCTTCTTCTTCTTTTCCTTATATTTCTTACAATCTCGTTTCCAGTGGTCTGTCGCACCACATTCAAAGCAACCTTCTTTATCCCTGGATTTAGATCTGCCCCTGCCTTTTGATTTGCTACTTCTCTTATTTGTTCGGCCCCTCTCATTAGAATTCTTGACATATAGTCCTTCTGCTTGAGAGTCTTCACCTGTGTTCTTATTCATCTTCACATGAGAGATTATATCTTGAACAACTTCATCATACTTTAAAGTATCCTTGCCGAACATCAATGTGGTCCTGAAGTGCTTGAAAGATGGAGGCAAAGATCTGAGCAGGTACAGAGACTTGTCTTCATCGTCATACTTCACATCCACCCGTAGCAAATTTGTGATGCACTTATTGAACACGTTTAGATGTTCCATAAGATCACCACGTTCTTCCATCCGAAGATTCAAGAGTTCATCTTTCAAGAAAAGTTTATTTGATAAAGACTTACCCATATACAACTTCTTGAGCTTTTCCCACGTTCCTTTGGCACAAGTTTCCTCCATCACATTAAACATCACCTCGTCCGAGATATGTAGTTCGATGAAACTCATGGCTTTGAGATCTGCTTTGTTCCACTCGTCATCTGACATGTCCTTTGCCATAGTGTAAAGTTATCTCTACCGTCAAACGGTTTAATCTCAACTTTTACACCGCCGCCAAGAGTAGTAACCGATGGTTTCTTACGGTCACTATTTGCAGGAACACTTGTAGTCTCCGTCATCTTTGACAAAACCTTAAATCCAACCTAAGCTCTGATACCACTTGTTGGACTATATGCAGTGATTAATTAAATCCTAACAACGCCAACAACCCGCAACCTAGATATTCGTGAGAACATCTCCTTTGCAATACAGGATCCGTTTTGTCAATGAAGTCAAAGATTACCAAACAATAAACAATAGTATAAGAAGAACAAAATAATAAAGAACAATAACACCAAGATATACGTGGTTCGGCAATGCCTACCTCCATGGGGAACAATGAGAAGATTTCACTATAAGAAAAGAAACACCGATTACAATAATCTCCCTAGTATCTTTCTCTAGATCTTAATCTCTCACCTTAAACCAAATACACCCTTGGCTCCTAAAGTTCTCTCTCACTTACTCTATCTATCTCTATGTTTCTATTGTTTTCTACTCTCTCGTCTTCTCTTGTTTTCTTGTCTTACAAATACCAAGTTACTTGGGTATTTATAGCCCATGGATAGAAATCAAATCCATATAGAATTACTAATTCAAACTAGAGATAAATAGGAAACCGAGTCCAAATAGAACTCCTGCACATATATGGTTTCCTTAACCAATATAGGAAACTGATCTTATGGATCACACCTCTTATAAGGTATGATCCTGTGCACCCAACTATGGCGAGCCAATATACAACATGCTACTTGTTGGATCATTTGGAACGTGAGAAACGCTGCAATCTTCAGGGCAGTCCAGCCTAGGCTGGGTTCAGTATGCAATCATGTCGGTAGAGGCACCAGTAGGAACAGAGATTATAGCTTCAGTGATATGTTAACTAATTGGGAGATCTTGCTGCTACCATGAAGTCTGCATTGCACTGGAGCTGGTTAATGGACAGAATCTATGTTTCTTTTTCTGTTTTCTTTTGTTTGGGAAGGTGAAAACTGTTTCACCTCTCTGCAACATATCAACCCGACGCCACTCTTTATGACGTGGGCTGATCAGAATTGTAAATTTTTTTGAGATAATAAAAAAAAACCTCAGTTTATTTAAAAAATAAAAATAAAAAAAATTGCTGATTGTTTAGCATTTGCAAATGTTGGAACGGCAATAACTATCAGGCTTTTTATATGTGCAGGTCACAATATTAAGAACCAGAATGACCATGTTAAGAGGAGAGAGCTGTGGACATACCATGGTTACTTATAGGGGGCTTTAGTACTGTACTCAATCCTAATGAAAAGGTGGGGGTGCTGATGCTAGAGCATACAACTTTATGGGGTTTCTACAATGTAACAATGTCGCCGGGCTCGTTGATATGAAGTATAGTGGAAATTTTTTGACATGGAATGACAAGGAGGAGGTTAGAACCTGGTGTAAGCTTGACAGGTCTATGATAAACTGTGTGTGGTTAAACACCTTTGGTGACTATGAACTTGAGTTTCTGAATCCAGGCATCACCTCAGATCATTCAGCTATCATAGTAAGGCATATGCACCAGCAGTCCCACAAAGGAAAAATGTTTAGATTTTTCAATTTTTGGACCACTGAGGAGGGCTATAGTGAAGCAGTTACCAACGCATGGAGCAGCACAATAAGACGTAACCCAATGTATAGGTTCATGGCGAAGCTAAAACTGGTGAAGGCAGAACTTAAAGGCTGGAACAAAATAAAGGTAGGGAATGTGGTCAATAGAGTACAAGAGGCCAGGATAGAAATGGACATGAGGCAAACTGCATTACAACTGATCCGTTGAACAGTGAGAAGATTGCAGCAGAATCGCAGGCTATTAAGAAATTCGTAGAGGCTGCCAGGGCTGATGAGTCATACCATAAGCAGAAAATTAAAGATTGTTTTGGGCGCGATCATAACACAAATTATTTTTACAGCTCGATCAAGACAAGGAGAGTACATAATAAAATCACGTGTTTGAATGATAGTAGTGGTGCAGTAATAGAAACATTGAAGCTATTGGGAACGAATGTGTCAAGTTTTATAAAAAGTTGTATGCACGATGAGTTACCAGACATAGACTTCTCTGCATTTGAAAACCTATCAGGGAGAGCACGGATTACTATAGATGTAAGGGAGGCTTTGCAAGCTGATGGTTTCTCTTCGTGGTTTTTTAAAACACTCCTGGAAAACCATTGGAGATGATTTTGTACAGGCCGTACAAAACTTTTCAGAACAGGGAGCATGCTAAGGGAGGTAAATGCAACATGTATTACTTTAATTCCCAAGAATGCAATACATTGCCTGTTGTGGTGTTGTTTACAAATGCATCACGAAAATTATTACTAACAGGATGAGGATGTTTTTACCAGATATTGTTTCTTTGAATCAATCTGCTTTCATAGCAGGCAGGTGCATTCAAGACAACATTTTACTATCACAAGAGCTTCTTCATAATTATCATAGAGATCATGGTAGCCCGAGATGTGCAGAAAAGATAGATTTGAGAAAGACCTGTGATTCTGTGAGGTGAAACGCTGTGGAGTTCATACTTCAGAGGATTGGAGTCCCACACGGGTTCATACAATGGATTATGACATGCATTACCACCCCTATGTACTCCATCATGCTAAATGGTGCACCACATGGCTACTTCAATGGGAAGAGGGGAATCAGACAGGGTGACCTTATGTCACCATATCTTTTTGTGTTGGTCATGGATCTATTCACTGATATCATGATGCATAATGTTCGAGAAGGAGAATTCAAATTACACTCTAGATGCGATGATCCAGTTAGTACTCATCTATCTTTTGCAGATGATCTAATTGTATTCATGCATGGTGACATCCAAACTGCTCAATGCCTTGTCTTTTTTTTTCCTTTTTTCTTTCCTTTTATTTAATTATTAGAGTTCAGTTTCCAAAATTTTTTTTTATATCAAATTCTCTCAGTTGATGGTGTTTCTAAATTTATCTAATTGAATGCGATATTTTTAGGCATTTGTCAAAGTTATTAGTCGTTGTTCAAGGCTACTTGCAAATTCTACAGACATGGAGATGTTGGAATCATCTGAGTTGGATTGTGAAATCTCAAACAACATTTGCACAACCAATTCTTCTCAACCTATGGCCTCCAAGGCTCCAACCCATCTCCCTGTGCAGCTAAAAGAGTGGAAATCAATAATGATGAACTAAATAGATTTGTTCGGAATGGTGGAATCCCATAAAAGCTCCTTTGCCATCTGGGAGAGGCTTGCATCTAAATAGTTATAAACACTGCAGCAATGAGTTGTACTGCATCATTGAGCAGAAAGCCAAGTGAAAACGATTATCCAAGTGCACAGAGAGAAGCCACCATCTGTACCCGACCAGTACATACCTGCCGAATCTGGGTCTGTTTGATTCGGGCAGGAAAAGAGTTTACCGGGAAATAAATTTACCATGTGCAAATATTCGGGAAATAAAATTTTGATAAAATAGTTATAATGCTATATTGATCATGAATTTTTTTGGAAAATCATTTAAATATGTTTGTAGTGAGAGTTCGACAAAATTGAGCTCCAATTTGTCCCAATATTTTAACTTATCATTTCGTTTTAAATATTTACCGCTTATTTTCCATTTAATCAAACATGGGAAATTAAAATTTCCCGGAAAATCTATTTCCCGGACTCGAATCAAACAGACCCAAGAGTTTCTCAGTGCCAGAAATGTGTTAAGAAAATTTTCAGTTAAGAAACTTGGCTATGAGCTAGAAGCAGTCTATGGCAGAAAATTCAGCAACCTTCTAGTTTTTTTTTTTTTTTTTTTTTTTTTAAAAAAAATTTGGTATATTAATCATGGCCCGAAGGCTTACAAAGACAGGGCCCAAAGGGCTTACAAAGACAAGGCCCGAAGGCTACTGATGCTACTACCTAAGTGTCCACACCGCCACCTTGCAACTCGAGCAATTCGCTGAAGAACACCTAGCCACATCATCATCATGGGAGAACACCTAACCACATATCATCATCATAAGAGCATGGGCCTCCTAATCTCGAACCAGGCCCGAAGGCTGACCCACCTAAGAATTACATGAGAAATTCCCCAAACACTGTTGATGGGAATTGAACTCACAACCTCTCACTCGTGGGAGTGTTTGAGAGGGATAACAAACCAACTCAGCTAGCAGTTGTTTGTCAGCAACCTTCTAGTTCCCTAATGGTATGATCTTTTTAAATGAATACTATTGTCCATGTTATTGCTTACTATGTTTTTCACGACTTCGTTAGTGAGAGAAGTTTTTAATTTACAGATAAAACTGATCAGACTCAGGAATTTAACCGAGTCCCCAAAAAAAACTGAGAACCTTTGTACTAAGGTAACTGAAAAATGTTTACTACTGGTTGCAGATAATTATAAACCAGGTTAACCGAACGAATATTAAAGTGATTATGATTTTGCAGGTTTTAGAAATTGAGGCACAAAATGTGAAGGCGCTCTATAGACATGCTCAAGCCTAAATTCAGCTGGTTGACTTGGACCTTGCAGAGTTGGATATCAAGAAGGCTTTAGAAATTGATCCCCACAACAGGTATGCTTTAGTTTGCCATGTATTAGTTTGCTCATCTCTGACATACTCTCATCACTAAATTAGGTCAATAATTGACTTTCTTGCGGAACCAGGGATTTGAAGCTAAAGTACAACGTATTGAAGGAGAAAATAAAGGAGTACAATAAAAAGAAGGCCCAGTTTTATGGCAACATATTTGCTAAGATGAGCAAGTTAGACACACTTGAATCTAATGTGAGTCCATGATTTTTAATTGTGAATCATGACTCCTGTTGTATTGGGTAAAGTGGCTAGTTTACTTAGGTAGTGTTTGTTTCAACAAGTGCTCAGCAATAAGTGATTTTTAAGTGGTGGACCAGGCTAATAATAAGTGAAAAGTGATTTTTATGTTGTTTGTTTAGAACCAGTGTTCAGAACATAATGGACTTTTTCAGCCATTTTGAACCAGCACAAATCTCATGCTTAATTTATCTTCTTAATGCTTATTATAATTTTATGACAATTATACCCATGTATAATACCTTTCATTATACGTATGTCCAAAGTCCACATAGGATTCCTTCTTCTCTAATCTCATGAGGAACCGACTTGCACTCTTGACCCTTCCAAGCTAACTGATTAATACATATTATATTTTATTATATAATCATAAATACATAATCTACTTATTGATCTTTATAAAATAAGGTCCTATCTGTTTGTAGATTGTGGATGAATGTGCAGTATATAAGTCAATAATAGTTATTAGTCATGAAAGATCCATTAAATGTGTTCTTTCTATGATAATTCATTAGTTATATCATATGCATTGGGTTTAATTATTATAAAAATGAAAATGATGTATATAAATGCAATTAATTGTCTCGATTTTTTAATATGTTTTTATTTTGTTTGATTTTTTTAACCATGTTTTCTATAAGTATTTCTTAAATGTTCAATTATTATTTCGTGATGTCATTTTTTCGCAAAGAACTTCAGATTCATGTTTTTCAAATTTAAAATTTCAGTTTCATTAAGATGCATCTAAAGACTAGAATAAAAGAGGATAAATTTGTCAAATTTAAAATAATCAATTGTAAAACAGAAGTTTTGAAAAATGATAAACAAACAATTTTTTCAGCATTCAGTCTTCAGCATCCAGCATTCAGTATCCAGCATTCAGCATCCAGCATTCAGCAACCAGTATTCAGCATTTCAAACAAACACACCCTTAATAAATATGTTTATTCTCATTGCAGAAAGCAACAACAAAGGCAGCAGAGCCCATGACCATTGATAGCAAGGCTTAACCAGTTGAACCAGCCAGGCACTTGGTGTGAAGAGCTGGATATCTAGTTTGATGGAAGCAGGTCTGCTAAATATAATTTTCCAGTGAAGAGTTGATTAGTGTCTTGTACTCTTGTTGAAGTCGGCCTTGAAACATATCTAATTGATTGATAAAGAAGATTTACATAATATGCCCATCTTCCTACTTCGTAGGTTTGAGTTAAAATATAAATTGAAGAATTTTAGTATTCTAATTCATTTTGTTCAATGTAAACTGTGTAAGATATGTTTGTTATTAATGATATCCCTTTTTAAGTAGTTCTTATTGTTTGTGAAATGCTTGGAAACGTTCCAAGCATAAATGTTGGAGTAAATTGTATTAGAGCATTTTCAATGATAAAAGGCTTTTAGGGGTGCCACATAGGAGAGAGGGAGAAGGTTTTAGGATAGATTTGATGTTAAAAGTAATTTATGGTTTTAAAGTTGCCAATGGTTGAGTGATAAAAGCTTAAAATTTCACTTTCCCAAAGGCATGGTGTATAAAATTTAACTTTGAATTAATTAACTAATCCTATGTGGCACTTTTAACTTGCCAATGAATTAAAAGTATTTTGCTTGAAAAGTGTGTTAACATCAACCATTGGCAAGAGTTTTTTACTAAAAGTTCTTAAAAGGGTTTTAAAACCTACCATTGAAAATGCTCTAAGGGTCTGTTTGATTCAAGCGGTAAATCAGTTTACCAGGGAAAATGAAGGACACGAAATGGAATTTCTAAAATAAGAGAACAGGGGAAGAAGAGAAGAGAAGAAGTGAAAGTGACGGAAATTAAGATCTCTTCTTGCTATATTGTGCAGTTACTGATTTGCCCCTCTTAAAATTTTACCAGAAAAAAATCCCACCCGAATCAAACAAACCTAAAAGTACTAATTACTTTTAAACCTTTCCTTTATCTCCTATGTGGCACCCTTAAAACCCTTTTACCATTGGGAATGCTCTAAGTGCATTCCCAGTGGTAGGTTTTAGCACGCTTTTAGTAAACTTTTAGTGAAAACACCTGCGTAGCTTTTAACACACTTTTCAAGCAAAACACTGTTAACTCATTGACAAATTTGCGAAGGAGTTAAAAGTGCTACGTAGGAATCCATACCCCACAATTAGTGTGGACTCATCTAAGGAAGATCCATCCGCCACAATTAGTGTGGTATGGATCCATACCACAGAAAGATTGTGGTTTCAATAATCCAACATTGAAAACATTAAAACCTTTTTATTGCTAAAACCATTGGAAACATCAAAATTCCTTAAAACCACCTTACATGGCACCAGTAAAAGTATTTTACCGTTGGGAATGCTCTAAGGTTTGGAATACAACTAAAGAAGGGCCATTCTTCAAAGGATGTATTGCATTTAACATAAATTGTTTTAATGGAATATTTATGTCTCTTGGGTGTGTACAAATCATGGTTAAATGTATCTCTTCTTGCATTATATCCAGAATTAGCTTGTGATTGTTGTCTCTTAATTACATTGGACCACAAAATTATGTCGATATTTGAGAAATCGGATATACAAAATTTTGAAATAGATTTCAAATGGCACAATTCGTTTTTTCAGGATTCAAAATTTTGTTTGAAATCAGCATTTTGAACTATGAATACAAACGGCCCGTACCAATTTCAGAACGTCGATCCCCACCCTATCACGGTTCTATACAATCTTTACACCGCAATTTTTACAATCTTTTTGCAAACTAGTCTACCCATTTCTAGCGTCAGTCCCCACCATATCACGGTTCTATATTCGACCGATATTAGGAGGTCCATTTAGAGTCGGGTGGGACTCAAACTAGTGTTTGTCCAATTTTTGTTTATTTTTAAATTGAGCTAATTAGTGATAAACCCTCGGAATTCAAGGCAACATAGCGATACCGTACCCCCCAACAAAAAGATTTGTGTCAACCCCCCAAATTATTTTTCGGTGAAAAATAGACTTGAACTGCCATAAATACCCTTATGCCACATCAGCAGTGGTTTAGGTCAGATTCAAAGTCTGATGTTGCATAGAGGTATTTATGGCAGTTCAAGTCTATTTTTTACCGTAAAATAATTTTTTTTTTTGGGGGGGGGGGGCGTGACACAAATCTTTTTGGAGTTGAAGGGGTATCGCTATGTTGCCTTGAATTCCGAGGGGGAGGGGGTACTACCAATTAACTCTTTCAAATTTGTTGTCTGTCCGTTTTATTTTGAAATTTTTTTCGAATTTTTTTTTCTATTCTTTTGACGTCAATCCTTACTGTACCGACTTTTAGGAGGTCCGTTATACTTCGGGTGAGAGAAAAAATAGTGTCCGTCTGTCCACTTTCAATTTTTTTTTCTCTCTCCTCTTTGTTCTCCTTCTTTTCTTCGTCTTTCTTTTATCTTCTTCTCATCTCCTCTCTCTGTGATCTTTCTCACTCTCAATTCTCATACTTCTCCTTCTTCTCTCTCTCAATTATTTTTCTTCTCTTCGTACCTCTTCCATTTTTATTCTAAAGTCGGTCCCCACCGTCTCACGGTTCTATATTATACACCAGGTCTTAATTGGGCCAACACGTATGGAATTAATTTTATCAACCGGGCTTTAGTTGGGCCATTTGTCTGTTGCGGACTCTTAGCGAGGTACCAGAAGTCCAGAACCATTTCCATAAAATCTTTCGCAGCACGTTGGCGGTGCAATCAGTTTTCTTTCTCATTTGAACGAAACCCTCTTTGCAATTCCCACCTCTTTCTCTTTCTATTCATCGAAGCTTCATTTGACCTCTAATGGCGCCTGGAAACCCTAATAACGCAGAAAAGATCGCAAAGCTAAACTCAACTCTTTTAACCATTACCGAAATGAGGTAAACGATTCGACTAGATTGTTTTGAAACTATACGATTTGTATATTTAGCTAATGAATCTGTGTTGAATGTTAGTGAGATGGAAAAATCTGCGTTCGTAAATCTGGTCACTCGTTACATGAGGTTAGGTTTCGTTCTTGTAAGATTTGTTTTTTTTTACTGAAGTATAGATTTTGATCGTGGATGTTGTGAATTTAAAATAGATCTTTTTTTATGCTTAGAATCCTATGTTACATCTTGTTTCATCTGTTCTTGAAATTTGATTTGATTCTTTTTAGGTTTTTTGTTATTCGGCTTTGTTTTTGGTGTGGCTTTGTTTTTGGTGTGAAGTGAGGGAGCACAAGATCTTGACTGGAGTAAGATCAAGTCTCCAAATGATGAGATAGTTATTTACGACAGTTTAACACCTACTACTGAAGGTAGTCAATGCATAATGGTATCTTGAATTCAGGGTTGAATTGTTATTCAATTTTTATCTGTTTGTATTTTTTATTTAATTCATCCAAATTACTTGCAGATCCAGCAGAAATCAAAAAGATTTTGGATAAAGTGGCGGTGCTAAAGCTTAATGGAGGCTTGGGGACATCAATGGGCTTTACTGGTCCCAGGTAATGTTATCATCCATCTTCTGAGATTGGATAGGTGTATTAAGAATTTTTAATGACAGATAGAACTTGAAATATGGAATATATTCTCTTGTTTTGGTCACACACACACACAGAAAATTCAGGTGATTTTTGCTTGGGTGTAACAATTTGATTTTACTGTATTAACATAAAAAAATTTCAATTGAGCAATTTTAAATATTTGTGGCTTCGTATACTAACTAACTTTTTTAAACAAACCCCATGTGCTAAATGTTTTACATTTGCGTATCAGTTGAGACTTGAGAATATTTAGTTGGATAATAAGATTCTAAAGGACTTTTTTTATTAGTTAAATTGAATTGACTTTGAACATTCTGTTTAATTTTTAAGCAAGAACTGTGTTAAAGTAGTTTGAAGTCTGAACCCTTGTTCTAGAGGGTTTAGAAACTTTCCGATAAGTGAGATATGAACTGGTGAAGATGTTAATAACATCATTGGTTGTTTACATTCAAATTTCTTCCGTTTATGATAGTAAACTAGTATTGCTCTTAGGTTTTCTGAAAAAACTAAAAAGTATAGGAACTTTGATCCTGTTTAATTAGCTTTTCCATTCATTATAAATCTCTATTTAAGGAAATAAAGACTATACGTTTTCTTGATAATGTGTGTTGTTAAGTGTTATTGACTACTGATATATTCGCTGCAGTAGATGTTTTTAGAATTCTCATTTTGTTATCGTATCAATTGCGATTAATATGTATACTCTCAGTCTCCCACGTTCCATTGTGATTCTATTTGCTGCTTGCATACTTTCTTAGGTGCATATTTCTTGTATGAAACCCCAGGTCTCTCATTGAAGTTCGTAATGGGCTGACATTTCTTGACTTCACTGTTGTTCAAGCAGCGGTCAGTTATTATACTATAAATTTCTTATCCTTTTTCTTTATTTTATAGGAGTATATTGCTTTTCCAGATCCACATGGATATAATTAACCTTTGGTATTCACACAGGCTCTCAATTCAAAGTATGGGTGCAACGTACCACTTCTTCTGATGAACTCTATTAATACTCATGACGATACCCAAAAAGTAAGAGTCCCAACCCCTTATCTCTGTCACAGTCTTTATTGGATATTGGACTGAATTATGTATATTGGCATATCTAATGTAGGCGTTGGAGAAATATTCAAAGTCAAACATAAATATTCATACGTTCAATCAGGTCTGTAAAATCTTGATAATTATGCTTTCTTAGATTATGAAAAAAATATCGTCATTAAATTGATTCTAATGACTGATGTGCTTTCTTTAGAGTCAATATCCCCTCTTGGGTGTTGAGGACTTTTCACCATTGCCTTCCAAGGGTCAGACTGCAAAATATGAATGGTACGTTATTACAATATGCAGAAAGAGATAAGGGGTGCACAAGGGGAACTTTCACTAGTGAATACCATTCTTTCAAGATCATTTAGTAGATGGGCAGTTATATAATGAACACAATCCAGTCATTAGTGACAGTTAGGTACTATTTTTTGATATCAAATTCTAAAAGACATTGAGTTTTACTGAATTGCTGAATTTTGGTAAACATGTTCTATTATCGTTTTGTATAACTCGAAAACAAATGTGAAGGTATCCGGCTATCCGCCTGGGCATGGTGATGTCTTCCCAGGCTTGATAAACAGTGGCCTGCTTGACACCTTATTAGGCCAGGTTTGGAACCTTGTTTTTCTTTAATTTGCATATGTTGGTGTTTTGTTGCATATTTCATACAATATATCTGTCTTATTCAGGGGAGGGAGTATGTATTTGTCGCAAATGCTGATAACTTGGGTGCAGTTGTAGACTTAAGTATCCTTTTCCATAGTCTTCTTCTGTCTAAAAAACCTTAAAATATTTCAATCTCTTTTGCACATTATTTTCCTTGACGGGATGAAAGATATTTTAAAACATTTAGTCGAAAACGAGTGTGAATATTGTATGGAGGTGACTCCCAAGACTCTAGCAGATGGGAAAGGTGGGACTCTTATTTCATATGAAGAAAAGCTTCAGGTATGTGGGCCGTCAATACTTTACTTATTTTATGTTTTATCATTTCATGTATACCTCTTCAAATATAATTGACCGACTTAAGGAGGTCCATTATACTTCGGAGGGAACCAAAATTAGTGTCCGTCCGTCCACTTTTTTTTTTTTCTTCTCTCGTCTTCTTTCTCTCCCCCAACTCTCTCTCTCTCTCTCTCTCTCTCTCTCTCTCTCTCTCTCTCTCTCTCTCTCTCTGCTTCAATGCCTCTTTGTTCTTACTCCTCCTCTCTCTCTCCTTCCCCATCTCTTTCTCCCTCACAACCCAAAGTTGGTCCCCACCGTTTCACGGATCTATATTTATATAATGTTTCTAGTAACAGTTATCACTTGATTTGAGATGTTATTATGTTGAGAATTTCTTTGATTACAGCCTTTTTATCACATATGATGATCATAGCAAAATCATCTAAATACTGCTGAAAATTTTATGACAAAGTTGGTTGAAGAATTTCAAGTATTTTTTTTTTAATTAATCTCAGTTTGTGTACTACAACTTGAAGTACAGATAGAGAGTATGTGAATCTCTGATGTATGATACTGTCATCTTATATTTTAGGGTCTGGCCCCAAGAAAACCTTTCGAGGAGACGTGCATAGGATTGCAGTGATATATGTATAAAAGGTTAAATGAAGTAGTCGTTAGTATTTTGGATGCAGAGTGTACTGCTTTATAGTGTCCTATAGTGAAATCTAGTTTAGTTATGTCGAAATTGAGCAATGTACAGCACAATCCTTACTACCTTGTGGATTAAAGTAGGGAAGACTTTTTTTTTTTTATTATTGGAGCAAGTGCTTCTATTTTTCACGAATTTTTCATATGCTGACCCTTGCTATCTACATAGACTTTAAATAATTTTAAGTTTCTTTTTGGGATCCTATATCTCCTAACGATTTAATTAAACAGTATATCTTCGGAGTTTAGACTTTTTCTTACTGCATAATGTATCTTTGCGCGAATGCATGGGGTGTTTTTCATATTTCTTTACATTTCACTAATTCTATTTCCGGGCTGAAGAGATGAAATTAGATCACCTTTGAAACAAATAGGAAGAGAAGCTGAGAGATGCTGCTCTCGTGGGAGAGAAAGCACACAGCTGTGCTTGAGTGTTGAAAAAAGACGTTCTAAAATCATTTCTTTTCGAAATTGGGAACCAAGCAGCCGCTCTTTTTTGTTGTTGTCGAAGTTATTATTTCTTTCTGAAATTTCTTTAGCGTCTGAATAACATATTTGCTTCATGTTTGTATTGCAGCTCATGGAAATTGCTCAGGTTCCTGGTGAACGTGTAAGTGATTCTTAATGTTTTGAAAGTTAGAAGGATTGTTTTTTGTATGTGATGCATGACTATACAGGCTTATAACTCTGTCTCAGGTTAATGAGTTCAAGTCCATGGAAAAGTTCAATATATTCAACACAAACAACTTGTACGTGCTTTCATACCTTGAAGGTGTAGATGTATTTGTGCTGTACCTTAACCTATATTTGGCAGGTGGGTGAATTTGAAGGGTATCAAAAGGCTTGCGGAAGCCGATGCTTTTAAGATGGAAATTATTCCAATCTTTAAGGCTAGTTTTCTTACACTAAATTTGCAGTTTTTTTGGTTGAATGCACAAGTTATTGAAATTGATTCCATGTACAGGAAGTTGAAGGTGGGAAAGCTCTTCAGTTGGAAATGGCTGCCGGAGCTGCAATTAGAGTACGTCATAGATATGTTGTATGTTTGCAAGTAATGTTTTCACCTGCTTAAGGTTCGAGCCCTAACGTTAATTGTTCATTTATTGCGCGGTCTCAACAGTTCTTTGACAAGCCTGTTGTCGTTAGTGTTCCGCGATCTCGGTTCCTTCCTGTGAAGGAAACATCTGAATTGCTCCTCGTTCAGGTTTTCTTAAGCTAAAAGCCTAAAATATATCTGGATTAAATTTTTATTTCCTATTGGATTAAGCTGAAATTAACATATGCTTGTATATGCAGTCGGACCTTTACACCTTGGCTGGTGGCTTTGTCGTGCAAAACCAAGCTCGAACTAATCCTTTCAATCCATTTATTGAATTGGGGCCTGATTTTAAGATGGTAAGCTCTGACAATGAGGCACCTTGAGTGGCCTCAATGTTGCTGTTGTTCCATACTGATTGACTATAATTCTTGAGCCTTCCAGGTAAGCAATTTCTTGAGCCGCTTCAAGTCGATCCCTAGCATCATTGAGCTTGACAGCTTGAACGTAATTGGTGATGTGTGGTTTGGTTCTGGTATAATTCTTAAGGTATCAGATCTAATGCTTTTATATTTCTATGATTGAATGTTAAAACTTAAAAAACAAGAAACTACAATCATTTTCTTACTATGTTTTCTTTTTGTTCTGCTTCCGCATAAAGCACACCATCTCACTCACATACTAAATAGACTAAGGAAATTGTAGCTATAAGTATGAACTGAAACTACATTGGATTGTGCCCTTGGTTGTTAGCATGTTTAATTTTATAAAGATTCCAGTTTCTTTCAGTAGTCTCTTTTACTGCATGGATGTGTGAAACTGCAAAACTTGTTGCATGCTCGAATTTACGTAAATTGTGACCTATGTATTTTCTAGGTATGTCCTTCTCACAATTTTTATTTATATGAAATCTCACTAGGGAAATGTAATGATTTCGGCATCTGTGAAATTTGAAATTCCAGATGGAGTTGTACTAGCAGACAAGGTAGCTCTCTCTCTCTCTCCTCTACATCTATTTTTTTTTTCTACCGAGTAAATCTTCCTTTTGACATGCATAGCCGTTTAGGTGATCAATTGTCCTGAGTGCATCTGATCTAACCAAATTATGTTCATTTGTTAGTGGTCATTTAGAACATAATTATGATTTTGAAACGGCAATTGGAAGTTACACTCAGTTTTTATATAATCGTAGCGTCCAATATTGTTCTCACTAATTTAAGTTTAATGGATATACCATCAATCTGGCTGTTTAGACTAATGTCACGTAAGATAATTAAAAAAAATCTACTGTCAGCAGGCCACCCTTGTGGCTCCAGTTGTGTTTTCTAGCTTACGATTATTGTGATTCTTCTCTTTGATGTATGGTCCTGTATAATCATTTTGACATTTGTTTATAATAGTGGGTGGATTTTTCTATGTACAGACTCTAAACATTGAGACCTTGTCTGAGGCTGAGTTAGCAAAGTCCGATCTGGTTTGTATTTTTGTTATTATATTGGTTTAATCCTGTCATTGTGTTGTATATTGTTACGATTATTTAATTCTGTTATTCATGTTGTGTATTGATTTTCTGTCTTTTTTTTTTTTTTGCTTCTTATATAGAAATGGATTCCTTTTACTTGGAAGCTCTTCATGAGCTTGAGAACGACCGCTGCTTACTTGTGAATGGATCTGAGTGGAATAGCTCTTTTGAGGTTTCAATGCCAGAGTTACTACCTGACAAGCCACCATTACCACAGCGTAAGACTATTATGCTTAAAGATCTAAGTGCGGACGATGTCAAAAAGGGTAAATGTGTTATTAGAGTGGAAGATTTAAAGGACATCGTGCTACATGTTAGCTATGATACTGAATTTTTTGCTTATGAAAGAGAGAAACTTGATGGAATTATGCTGAAGATGAGGAAGCTTTCTAAATATTCACAATTTGAAGGTGATCTTGGTACCTTTTTCGCCGAGAAAATGGCTAAAAAGGGAAACTGGCTACAACTGGAGGTCGAAAATGGGACAATTTTCATCTCCCTCCATAGGAAGTATGTTTGTGTACTAATAGTAATTTCTTACATTAAAATGTTTATGTTTGTTGTACTTTTAAGAATATTGATAAGTTATTTATCTTGCTTTTTCAACAGGAAACCTACTGAGTAGCCCTCTGTTAAAAATTACATGTAGGATGGAGTGACAACAAGGATATTGTGAGTAGATTGGTGAAGTGGTGATGTATGATCAGTCAAGGTGTTATTAAACTTGTTAATTGTACTATCAAAGAACCCAAGTGGCTAACATAAGCTGGGTGTAAGAGCTGAGCAGTTATGAACGAATTTTTTTTTCTCTTCTATTTCTGTTTCTTCACATTTTTCCCGTTCGTACATTATTGTGTGTTTTCTTCATAGGAAGCATTAAAAATACTAGGTGCTCATGATCCTCCTGCTGTCTCCCATCCACCTAATGATTCTTCTGGCAAGGTTGGTTGATCTTCCATCTTTTTATTCGGGAAGTTTCTTTACTGAAATACATATCCTGGCCATAAGCTTCCTCTAGACTTACATTGCTATGAAGCTCGTCTCGTCTTCTTCAATTATATGGTGAGTGTACTTCTTATAGTAATGATCATTTAAAGCTTTTTCTTACGATCTGTCAACAAAACACATTGAAATATTTCTGCTCATTTTGGGTCTTGAAATGATGCAAAAGGTGCAATGTTTACTGTTTATATAAAAAAAAAATAAAAAAAAGGTTTACTGTTTATATAAATATGTAGTTATGCATTTCTTCTTATTCTGCCTTTTATTCCATTTCTCTCACGTGAATCATAAGATCTTTTTGTTTTATCTTCCCATGGCATGACGATTGTCTTTTTAACTTGAAAGTTACCAATAAACCTGTAAGCATATAAAGATAGAACCGATAAGATGTAATTCTTTGAATCTTGCTTCCAAACCATGCAATCATAGATGATCACACCGTGGAACATCTTCGACCAAATAATTTCAGATTCCACAAGAAATGGTTGTCTTGAAAGTTGAAACCACAAAAACATAGAGAACCCCTGGAAATCTAATTCAATTGTCGTCTTGTTGGGTATCTTACAGCAGAGGATATTCTATTTCAAACACCATTTTGGAATAAAAACAATCAAATTTGTAAAGATGGTGGTCTTAGTTACATGGTAGAATAATACAAAAGAAACTGAAAATAACAACATAGATGGATTATGGGTTTTCACATTTGATTAGATTTGTTAGGCATCCAAATGTCCTAATTTGAATAGACCATAGTAAATGAAATTTAGAAGTTATTTACTAAAGTTTATGAAACCTCTATTTTACTGAAGATATAGGCTACCTATGAAAAAGGCACCTGGGTTGGCAGGGATCGTTATGAAGTCTTTACTACATGCTCCGGAAGGACTTGTGCAATATTTTTTTATGCTAATTACCTTTTCTTAATTTTCTGATGCCATGTTAAAGCAAGTTGTTGAAGTAAATAACGGGTCAACTGGTGTTTTTCAGAAACTGTTATGTTTTTAATAGAGATAGTTCCTGAAACTTTCCCTTAGTGGACTCAATTCTTGTTAGAGTTAATTTGATGATATCAATAAAAGTTGTATGTGAGGATGGATTTCGGGTCCTATGTACAAACTTCTGAGTTCTGATCCTGCATATAATTGCACCAATTCTTTCTCATCCAGTGTCCAAATCTTATGTGGTTTGCTTGTTACGATATTATGAATGGTAATATTTTAAATAAGAAGATAGATGTTGGATATTTTGCCTTAATTTCATACAATTCTATGTATTACTCGTATTTGTGTTCTAATTCTTGGTAATTAGGGGGAATATACAGTATTTGCACACCACAATTTGTGGTGCTATTCATTGGTAGTGACTGTACTGGTAAAAAGAAACGAATATGCAAGGCATACGTTTCCCAGTCCACTAGAGGCTTGTGATCTTTGCTAAGAGAACATGTTAGTGATTAGGGTTTCTGAGATTTGATTTTAGTAACCATGCTGACGAAATTCGAAACCAAGAGTAATCGAGTGAGAGGCTTGAGCTTTCATCCTAAGAGGCCATGGATTCTTGCAAGTCTTCACAGCGGAGTGATCCATTGTGGGATTATAGAATGGGATCTCTTATTGACGAGCACAATGGTCCAGTTCGTGGTTTACATTTTCACAAATCTCAACCTTTGTTTGTCTCTGGATGTATTTTAATTAAAATTCCCTCTAATTTAAATATTTTAGAAAATGTGGTTTACTGTCGGTTTTCACGTTGTGCCCATGCTTGAAATTATTTGGACATTATAGAGATAGTTGTTTGTGTTTTACTGGAAAATCATACATATTGCAGGAAATGATTACAAGATCAGACTCTGGAATTATATGATGCATCGGTGTTTGTTTACTCTTCTTGGACACCTTGATTACATCTGTACTGTTCAATTTAACTATGAGTACCCTTGGATTGTTAGTGCTAGTGATGACCAAACTATCAGAATACGGAACTGGTAGTGGTAATCCCTCGCGTGTGTTTCTGTGTTGACTGGTCATAACCACTATGTTAGGTGTGCCAACTAACATCCTAAAGAGGGCTTGGTTGAGTCGGCGTCCTTGGATCAGACTGTTCGTGTATGGGACATATGTGCGCTGAGAAAAAGACTGTTTCCCCAGCAGATGACATCCTGAGGCTCAGACAGATGAACACAGATTTGTTTAGTGGGATTAATGCTGTTGTAAAGTATGCCTTGGAAGGTCATGATCAGGGGGTCAACTGTGCATCATTCCACCCCAGCCTGCCTGTAATTGTTTCTGGAGCAGATGTCCGTCAGTTGAAACTATGGCGATTCAATGGTATGTATTTCATGTTTTTAATGTCATTATTACTGGCTTTACTGTTGCATGATTTATTATTTGGAACTTGATAGAATGACAGTAACACCAATTTTAGTAATCAATCTTTTTGGTTTTAGATGCTAAGGCCTGGGAAATGGACACATTGTGAGGACACATGAATAAAGTGTTGTGTGTAATGTTCCATGCAAAACAAGACATCGTTTTATCTAATTCGGACGATAAGAGTATTCGTGTATGGGATGTAACAAAGCGGACCTGTGTTCAGGCATTTCCTAGGGAGCATGACTGGTTCTGGATTCTTGCGTCACATCCTGAAATGAACCTTTTGGCTGCAGGCCATGATAGTGGCATGATTGTTTTTAAATTGGAGAGAGAACGACCTGCATTATCTGTAAACGGGGGCTTACTTTATAATGTTAAACACCGTTTCCTGCGCTTCTATGAGTTTTCTACTCAGAAAGATAGTTAAGTGATTCCAATTCGAAGACCTTGTACTACCAGTTTGAATCAAAGTCCAAGAACTTTGTCATGTAGTGCAGCGGAAAACGATGTCTTGGTATGCTCTGATGTTGATGGGAGTTCTTATGAGCTTTATACTATACCTAAAGATAGCATTTCTAGAGATGATACCATTCAAGATGCAAAAAGAGGAGTTGGAGGGTCAGCTGTATTTGTGACTTGTAATAGGTTTGCTGTGCGACAAGAGCAACAATCAAGTGTTAGTGAAGAACCTGAAGAACAAGATAGTAAAGAAGAGCATCCTACCTATTGTTGCTGACGCAATATTTTGTGTTGGGACAGGCAATTGTTTTGCAGAGCGGAGGATAGAGTGGTTATTCTTTATCCTTAGCAGAGGTTTGTTCGTGGTGATCTTCAAACTCCATTCATAAAGTATGTTGTTTGGTCAAATGACATGGAGAGTATTGCATCGTTGAACAAACACTCTATTGCTAATAAGAAACTTGTCCATTGATGCACTCTTCATGAGACAATCCATGTAAAGAGCGGAGCCTGGGATGACAATGAAGTCTTCGTATATAAAATCCTGAACCACATCAAGTATTGCCTTCCAAATGGAGACAGTGGAATCATCAAGACCCTTGATGTCCCAATATACATCACGGAAATTTTTGAAATACCTTATTTTGCTTGGATTGGGATTGGAAGAACAGGGCAGTTATTATTGATGCAACAGAATATGTATTTAAGCTCTCCCTTCTAAAGAAGAAATATGACCAAGTCATCAGCTTCATCAGGAATTCACAGCTCTGTGGACAAGCCATGATTCCCTATCTGCAGCAGAAGGATTCCCAGAAGTTGCTCTCCATTTTGTGAAAGATGAGAGGACTCGTTTTTACTTGGCAATAGAGAGTGTCAACATCCAGATTACTGTTGCTTTAGAGAATGCAATTGATGAAAAAGATCACTGGTATAGGTTAGGAGTGGAAGCCCTTTGTCAAGGCAATGCTGGCATTGTTGAATATGCTTACCAAAGAACAAAGAATTTTGATAGGTTTTCCTTCCTTTATCTTGTGATGGGGAATATCTGCATGCTGTCGAAAATGCTGAAAATTGCAGGGCTCAAGAATGATGTAATGAGTCAGTTCCGCAATGTCCTGTATGACTGTATCTGGGTGACATACACGAGCGTATTAAAATTCTGGAGAATGCCAACATTCTCCCCTTGCTTATATGACAGCTACAGTTCATGGACCCAATGATGTTTTTTTTTTTTTGAGGAAGTTCAAAGCTTTACAGTTCATGGGCTCAATGATGTTGCTGAACAATTAGAAGCTAAATTGGGAGACAATGTTCCTTCTTTTCTGCAGGGAAAAGTACCTTCACTTTTGATGCCCCCTCACCCATCCTATGTGGTGGAGACTGGCTCTTGCCCAGGATTATGGAGGCATTTTTTAGGGTGGAGTGGAAAATATAGGCAGGGGAGTACCGGAGGAAGATGAAGAGGCTGCTGGTGCTGACTGAGGCAAAGAATTAGATATTGTTGATGGTGAAGGTGCGCGAAATGGAGATGTTGGGGCAGTGGAAGTTGGGGAAACAAATGATGAAAATGATGAGGAAGGGGGATGGGACCTTGAGGATCTTGAGCTACCTCCTGAAGTTGATACTCCAAAGGTTTCTGCTAATACCCGCTCTGCTGAGTTTGTCATTTCAACTCCAGGCATGCCTGTAAGCCAGATATGGATTCAGAAATCATCTCTTGCGGGGGGGAATGCAGCAGCTGGCAATTTTGACTCTGCAATGCGCTTGCTGAGCCGGAAGCTGGGTATACAGAACTTTACTCTTTTGAAGCCCATGTTTCTTGTTCTGCATGCTGGAAGTCATTTTTATCTGTGTCCTTTTTGTTTGTCTCCAATAATCATTTTGGCGGTAGAGAGAGGGTGGAGTGAAACTTCTAGCCCAAATGTAAGAGGCCTACCACAGTTTGGAGTTGAGGAAGGAGATTAATTTCTTCCATTAATGTATGGATGGATTAGGCCCTCTATTTAAATTGGGTCCTCTTTATGGAGGCCCAAATCCAAGCCCATAAAGAAAAACTCTGTTTCAACTTTCAAGGTGCACCACCAACATTGAAATTATGTGTTTTTCATAGATAATGATGGGTGACACTTTGCGAAATCCTCAATGTTTTGCCAGAATTCTTTCTTATGTTCTTCACTTTGGGCCAGTACTTGCAGTTCATTAGTTAAGCAGTTGGCTTTCTATTTCTATTTCTCCCAGAGCAAAGCGCGTCTGCAACAAGGAATGCCAGAAACATATATTTCTGAGATTGGCATTCTTTGAAGTGCATGCATGTGTGTATATTCAGGAAGAGTCGGGTTATATTCATCGTATTGAAGTAAGTATGTACATATATACTTATTTGAATATTATGGCTGTGCTTGTTTACATGGAAAAGTAGTGGAAAGTTTAGGTGTGAAAAATTACTAAAAATTTTTTTTCTAAACTTTTCCTTTCATTACAGTATTAAGTGCTTGTTTAGGCAACAAATAAAATAGGAAACAGACACATGGAGATATTGAAAGAGCAGGGACCACAACTCTAAACAGAACAATGAGAGAGAAAAAATGGGGACCACGAGTTCTCAAAGTTTTCCTGAAATCTTGAACCCGTAGAAATAGCTGACGTGTTTTGTAATTTTTTTTTAAAATTTTATGGACCCCACAAGTCACCAAACAGCTGTAATAGTATAAAATTTGGAAAGTCTGATGTGTCGTTGTTTCCGTTTTCTTTTCCCCAAATTTTCCAGGTAAACAAGCACAGCCTATATAATCATTAATAGCAATAATCTGATAGTGGGTGTAATGTTTAAAATTTGGTGATTGATACTAATGGATGATGAAGAGAGAGAGATGACTTGATGATTACTTTGTTAATTGATTGATACTAATGGATGATCACCTCCGTGTGATTAAAAATCACCAACCTGAATCTCCAAAATCACAGACAGTTATGTTGGTGCAAGCTGACTTGTTGAATATCAACTTGTGCGAGCAAATTTACCTAGAAATAAATAAACAAACAAACAATTAGTAACAACAAAATAAAATAGTTTTTTTAAGAATAAAATTTGACCATACTTTATCCTAAAGGATTGATATACCAAGAACAAAACTTAAAATTCTACCAACATCAAAGTGAGTTACAACTTTATACCAATTATTCAATTTTATCAAATAGAGTCCTAATTGGGAGAAGACAAATTTTAGGTGATCTGAAATTTCAAAGTTGGAATTAGTAGACACATACAACCATAGTACAAAATATCGTTATCGACTAATGTATCGATCTCCAAAAAATAGATATATCGGGATATATTGGAATCTATCGGTGGATATTTTACATGGAATGTATCGACTAATATATCAATTTGTTATACAAAATATATTTAAAATCAAATTTGGAAGTATATTTTCATAGTATTTACCTAAAAAACATCATATCTACTAAAAATAGAATAAACAAATTATTTCCAAAAAAAAAAAATTTGAAAAAAAATAATATTTCCAGAAAATTTCGGAAAATATCAGTAAATATCGGAAAATGTCGAATATATCGGAATATATCGAAAAATATCGGCCGATATTTTACAGATACTTTAAGGCGAAAATTTCGGGAATATATCGTATCGTTTTATTTGAAAACCGATAAATATCGCGATATATCGCGATATATCGCGATATTTTGTACTATGCATACAACAGGATAAAGTTTGAAACTTGAACAATGATTCAATAGCAAAAGAAAGAGCAACAATAATACAATATTAATTTATCTGTAACATACTAGCATCTTTTATTAACACTTTTTCTTTGTGAATCAGATCAAGAGCCACAACCGGTCAATGAAGATGTATGGCGTGATCTTGCCTTTGAGACCCAATAGTGTGTTTAGATACACATAAATTTATGCGCTGGTTATGACGTTTTTTTTTTTTTTTTTCCAATAAGAACTAAAGTATTACAGAATATCAAATCTAGTTTGAGCTGTGGCAGTAGCCAATAAGGAGGAAAGTTAAAAGAAAAGGGAAGTAGGGAACTAAGATTAGCATGATGTGCTAGTAAGTGAGCAGCCAAGTTCCCCAATCTTTTACAAAAACTTATATGAAGATGTTCATATAACTGGCCAACATGTGCAACTTCATCCAAAATATTTGTTGATATCCACGATAGGTTAGATGGTTTCCCCATTATGTAGTCTACCGCCCCCTTGCAATCCGTCTCGAGTTTAAGATGAGTCACTCCTTGCTCAAGTCCCCATTTTGTTGGGTATAGTATTCCTTTACATTCAGTTTCTTCAGAGCTAGTTGCATGGTCTGAAATTGTACCTGCATAGAGAAAATTTTCATTAGAATTCCTTAGGATTAGTCCTACCCCCATCCTTGTGTTAGTATTAGACTATTAGTATAACTAATATCAACATTAATCTTTAAGTTGGGGTTCTTTGGTGGAATCCATATGGACTTTGGATGTGTTGTAATCTGTTCATCCAACTGTTGATTATGCCTCCTTTGCTTTGTCAATTTGAGGACTTTGGAATCAATGATTGCAACAAGTGTAGAGGGTTCTAACTGAATTTTTTTCCTTAAAGACAACCGAACATCTTTGTACCCAGATTTCCCAAGTTGCCATTATGCAGTAGGTTGTCCATATGTCCTTGACATTAACTAAGATCTTTGGTACCGAAAACCAGGTCACTATCCAAGATGCAGTAGTAAAGTTCTGAAAGTTTACAATCCTGAATTTCCACTGAGAAGCAAACCAAACAGCATGAGTGTAAGGGCAGTCCAATAACATATGTTAGATATGTTAGATATTTTATACATAACATGATCCCTAAGATCTTTGAAATACATGACTATCACATATGTAATGAACTCGGTCAGTTAAACATACCTCCAGACATCATGATGAAGAAAGTAATCTGATTGTATGTCTGGAACTACTGTAGTTGTTTCTTGAAAAAGCTTCAATGGAGGAAAAATAGTTTCTCTTTCTTTGTCTATAAGCTTAAGTTATGTGTTTTCATTATCATGATTTGAACAACCATTTGTGATGGACAAAAGTTGTTACTTATAGGTAGAAAGAGGACCAAATTTCCAGATCTTTAAGATTTAATCTTGACCATCCATCAAGGTCAATAATAAGGAAATTAAAGCTCTAGATTGTAACCATTTTGATTATTGATTAGCATATAATTAATAAGAAAACTGATTTCCTAATGATGACCATATAATGAGAAAGGAAAACCTTTGGTTTTCCTTACAGTCTCCCACTTGGTCGATAGGAAGATCCATTAGTGTTTTCGTATTAAGATCATAAGGCGCGCATGATATGCTAAACACTTCTTTAGTCGGTTATCATAATTGCCTTGGCTAATCTAGTGGTCAATGGGAGTCATGGCGTGTACACATTATTTTGCAACATGCTTACTTCCATGTACTACGACATTGACAACTTTCATAACTAGGCCGTAAATGAGATTAACTTAATGGTCACATAATGTCTTGCAATAAAGACTTTTATGTTGTCATCATCTAAATATAAATGTGTACACATTAGAAAACAGAAATAGCAGATGTGAAAAGTATTAAGAGCTCAATAATTGTCGTACGTAAGTACAAAATTAAATGACATAAAATTAAAATAATTAGGAACTGTCTGCAAGACCCATGCTTTCAGTATGTCTCTGAAAAGTCTTTGGAGGTAGTCCTTTCGTGAATATGTCTGCCACTTGTAAATCTGTACTTATCGACTCAACAACAATTTTCTTTAGTTTAACATCTTGCTTCAGTAATAGGTATTTTAGGTCCATGTGTTTTGAACCCTTGGTTATCCTATCATGCTTGGAGAAAAAGGTTGCAGCTTCATTGTCGCAGTATACAGTTAATGGCTTAGAAATAAAACTTAAAGCGCCAAACTGTGAGACAAAATTACGCAGCCATGTTCCCTGAATTGAAGCCTCATAACATGCCACGTATTCAGCCATCATGGTGGATCCGAAAAGCAACTCAGATTTCTGGCTTCTCCATGATATTGCACCTCCACATAAGAGATACACATAGCCAAGAGTGCAAATCCTTGTGTCAGGACATCCAGCAAGATCTGAGTCTGAATAACCAGTCACCTGTGGGTGACTTGATTTTCTGTATGTGAGCATGTAATTCCTTGTTCCCTTTAGGTATCTCAGTACTTTCTTTGCAGCTTTCCAATGAGCGATTTCTGGGTTACTTTGAAATCTACCCAGCATACCAACAGCATGACTGATATCAGGCCTAGTACAGACCTGGGAATACATCAAACTCCCCACAAGAGATGCATAAGGATATTTGGACATTTCTTCTCGTTCCATAGAAGTCTTTGGGCACTGCTCAAGAACAAGTTTGTCTCCTTTTTGCAGTGGGACAGGACTAGAGGAACAATTCGTCATGCCAAATCTCTCAAGAACTTTGTCAATATATGCTTTCTGAGACAATCCTAGAAGTCCTTGTGATCTATCACGGAATATTTCTATTCCTATCACATAGGAAGCCTCACCCATATCTTTCATTTCAAAGTTGGTTGAGAGATAATCTTTAGTTTCGTGTAATAAACCAAGATCACTGCTAGCTAATAATATGTCATCAACATACAGAACCAATATTATGAACTTGCTCCCACTGAACTTGAGATATATACAAGGGTCAACTATGTTTTCTTTGAAATCAAAGGCAGTAATGATTTCATGAAATTTTAGATACCATTGTCTGGAAGCTTGTTTCAGTCCATAGATTGATTTCTTAAGTTTGCAGACCATGTCTTCCTGTCCTTCAATTATGAAGCGTTCAGGTTGACGCATATAGACTTCTTCTTCTAAGTCTCCATTTAGAAAGGCGGTTTTCACATCCATTTGATGTAACTCGAGATCATAATGAGCTACTAATGCCATGATAATTCTAAGAGAATCTTTCCTGGAAACAGGAGCAAAAGTTTCATTATAGTCAATGCCTTCTTTCTGATTAAAACCTTTGAAAACAAGTCTGGCTTTGTATCGTTCAATTTTACCATTACAGTCATGTTTGGTCTTGAAGACCCACTTACAACCGACTGCTTTGTGCCCTGGAGGCAATTGAACGACTTCCCATACTTTATTATTATCCATAGATTTCAATTCATCTCTCATGGCATCAATCCATTTAGTAGAATTAACGTCCTTAATGGCTTGTGAATAAGAAATCGGGTCCTTAGTCCCTTCAGATTCTATTAGGTAAAACATATAATCATAAGGAATAGCTGATCTCCTTTGTCTGTGAGATCTTCTTAAGGCTGGTTCCTGTGGTGCTTCATTAACATTCTGATTGGTGATAATCTCATTATGGAGTTCTTGATCATTTATTGGGTTTTCCTCATTGTGAACGGGTTCAACAATGGGATGATTCCCAATATCTTTCGGAATAGAGGGTAAGAGGATGGGTACCCTTATTTCATGAATGACCACTTCTTGTTGTTTTGTACTCCCACTGAATTCACCATTCTCATAGAATCTGGCATTACCGGTTTCAACAATTCTCATACTATGGTTAGGACAATAAAACCTATATCCTTTGGATATTTCTGGGTAACCAATAAAGTAACCACTAATCGTCTTAAAATCCAATTTCTTTTCATGTGGATTGTATAGTCTAGCTTCAGCTGGACAACCCCAAATTTGGAGATGTCTTAAACTAGGTTTCCATCCTTTCCAAAGTTCAAAAGGGGTCTTTGGAACGGCCTTACTTGGAACTCTATTTAAGATATAAACAGCTGTCCGTAATGCATCCATCCACAAGGATATAGGTAAATTGGCATGACTCATCATGGATCTAACCATTTCCATATATGTACGATTTCGCCTTTCAGCTACACCGTTCTGCCATGGAGATCCAGGCGTTGTGTATTGGGCAACAATTCCAAGTTTTTGGAGAAGTCTAGCAAAAGGTCCAGGATGTTGTCCTGTTTCATCATACCTTCCATAGAATTCACCACCTCTATCTGACCTAATGATTTTCATTTTTCTTTCTAGTTGCCTTTCGACTTCAGTAATGAATACTTGTACAGCATCCACAGACTGAGATTTGTCATGCAATAGATAAAGATAGCAATAACGTGAATAATCATCGATAAAAGTGATGAAATATTTCTCTCCTCCAAAAGTTGTAACATCAAAAGGTCCACAAATGTCTGTATGTATTATTTCAAGAAGCTGGGTACTTCTTGTGGCTCCTTTCTTTGTGTTTTTCGTTGTTTTCCCTTTAATACAATCAACACATGCTTGAATGTTAGTAAAGTCTAGGTCCGGGAGGACACCATCTTTTACTAATCGCTTGATCCTTTCACTAGATATATGACCTAGGTTTTTTATGCCACAAGAAGTAAGAGTCATTTTTGGATGACTTTCTTTTTGTTTCCTTATCATGCAAGGTGAGATGGATTTCAACATCTTGATGTTTGAGATGAAGTTTATAAAGTCCATCAATTAAAATTCCAGAACCAATAAGGTTAGAATTTTCAAACAAACTGAAATTGCCATTTCCTACTTCAAATGAATATCCAAACTTATCAAGTGCGCTTACAGAAATCAAATTACGGGAAATAGACGGAACATAAAGAGTTTGACATAAGTCTAACTGGTAACCGCTATCTAAAATAAGACGAAAAGTTCCAACAGCTTCAACTGGAGCTTTGTCTTTATTCCCCATGAAAATGAAATTCTCACTTGGGTTTGTGGTTTGGATCGTAATGAATCCCTGCATAGAATTCGAAACATGAACGTTAGCAGCAGTATCAATCCACCAAGTAGAAGAAGGTACATTAGTAAGATTTGATTCGAAATGACTTACGAAACCCATGGGGTTACCTTTCTTTTCGAACCATGCTTTACGCTTAGCACAATCTGCCTGGTAATGTCCAGGTTTCTTGCAGAACTTGCAAGCGTCATCCTTCTTTTTCTTCTTGGATGATCGATTAGCCTCATCAGATTTGGGTGGTGCTCTTTTATGGGTTGAGTTATTCTTTTTTCCAGTTTGATTTCCAGCTCCTTGAGTGAAATGAGCAACTTTAATGCCTTGCGAGCCTTGCCTAGACTCCTCTTGAACCAGTTTGTTAGTCAATTCATTCAAACTCCACTTTTCCGTAATAGTGTTGTAATGAATTTTGAATGGTTCATACTGGGGAGGTAAGCTAGTCAGGATAAATTGGACGAGAAAGGCATCATCCATAATCAATCCCAAATTCTTAAGTTTGGCAGCAAGGTTAATCATTTCAATGACATGAGCACTCATTGTGCGAGAACCATCAAACTTCATGGTTACAAGATCTGCCATAAGTTTCCCAGCAAGGGATTTATCTGCAGTCTTGAACCGATCTTCGATGGCTTGCAAATATTCTTTTGCACTCTCAGTTTTGGGTAGGGAGGTTTTGATGTTGGTATCAATCACCATTCGCATAAACATCATGCTTAGTCTATTGGATCTATCCCAATCAATATGGAGTTTGTTCTCCTCAGGGGTACTTTTGTCAATAAGTACTGGCTTCTCTTTAAGGATAGCCATGTCTAATTCAAGTACTCCCAAGGAAAACTCAACTTGCTCTTTCCATTCTGAGTAGTTGGTTCCATTGAGTTTCATGATAGACGTAGCATACGAATTAAGGGTTGAGGGTATGTTAACTGCAAATAGAGGTACAAGGATTTAGGCATAAAATAACACATGCAATAATTTAGAATATAAACAACATAATTTTAGGCTCTCCTGTGGGTAGTCACCTAAAATTATAAACATGATACAGTATATACCATCTTAGGTCACTATATTCAAATATCATAATAACATATATGTTGAACAATTTCCTTGATTATTGCTCAAATGCTATTCGTCTGTGGACAAAAATTGATTCATGCATTTGACCAATATGTATTATTCACATAAATGGTATGTATAAAATGGCCCAAGTCAATATGGTAAACCCACTGTTTTGAGGTCTAACCATAAGCATGCAATGGTCCATATATATTATGTGATTTTTAGATAATGAAAACAACTATACTGCATTCTATCGTAATATATGAAAAAGAATATGAACAGTTGATGATCATAAAGCATTCCCAACAATTATAAAGGATATGAACAGTTGATGATTTCTTAATAATCATAACAATATGAACAGTAGTAATCATAATAATATGAACAGTAATAATCATAATAACATGAACAGTAATATAATTATGATAATCATCATATGAAGGATAATGATGAATATATGATCCAACTGTATGGCCTATTTTCATCCCTTTTCGATCATCTTCCTTCGTATTCGATTGCTTTGAGTCTTAAGATTTCTTTCTCCATAACTTTACATAATGATAAAATACTTACAAAATCACGATCAAACAACATTTCTATCTCCATAATTTTACATAATGATAAAATACTTACAAAATCACGATCAAACAGTCGTGCCCAAAATAAAATTGCGGAACTTTAATAAACATACATTCAGGCCATAACAGTTGGATCAAGATTTGCTGCAAAACAGAGTCAGTAATGGATCTATACATGCTGATTTGTTTCAATTTATATAAATCTTATTAATGCATAATCATGTATTCTAAACTAAGCTCTTGATACCACATGTTAGATATTTTATACATAACATGATCCCTAAGATCTTTGAAATACATGACTATCACATATGTAATGAACTCGGTCAGTTAAACATACCTCCAGACATCATGATGAAGAAAGTAATCTGATTGTATGTCTGGAACTACTGTAGTTGTTTCTTGAAAAAGCTTCAATGGAGGAAAAATAGTTTCTCTTTCTTTGCCTATAAGCTTAAGTTATGTGTTTTCATTATCATGATTTGAACAACCATTTGTGATGGACAAAAGTTGTTACTTATAGGTAGAAAGAGGACCAAATTTCCAGATCTTTAAGATTTAATCTTGACCATCCATCAAGGTCAATAATAAGGAAATTAAAGCTCTAGATTGTAACCATTTTGATTATTGATTAGCATATAATTAATAAGAAAACTGATTTCCTAATGATGACCATATAATGAGAAAGGAAAACCAAAGGTTTTCCTTACAAGATAGTTTCATTACATAGATCACATATAGGGCATAAGGTTGAAGGCATGTTTATATACTTCCCTATATAATCTCTAGTATCATGCATTTCCAAGCAAACAAAATAGCTCTAGGACTAGCATTACCCTTCCAAATTTTGAGAAAAATCTTTCTGTAATTGATATTAGTGTGTGAGGCATTACTAAGGTACGCATACAGAGATTTTACAGAGTGCTTTCCATTTTTTGTCTCCATCCATCTTAAAATATCAGTTGTTTGATGACCTCTGATATTTATAGATTGGATATTGTTAACTGTAGCATTATCAAAGAGAAGTTTTAATAGAGAAACATTCCACCTATTAGAATGGGGAGAAGAAGTTGACTTACCTGCGTAATACCAAGAGGATGATTATATCGGTAAGGTAGCTTGTACCTAGGGGTGCTCAACTTGCCCCGTGACCCGGACCCGCCCCGTTCCCCGCCCCGTATCCGCCCCAATGGGTAGCAGGGCAGGGATGGGTTTCATTGTATAGATTGAAACCCCGCCCCGTGCCCCGCCCCGTTCCCCACCCTGTATCCCCGCCCCGAACAAGGAAGAGTACAGAGTACTACTATTTGAGAAGAAAAGAAAAGAAAAATAAAGAGAAGAACCCAAAGAAGAGAAATCAAATAATATGGAGTTTGATGAACCATAGATAGAGAGAGAAGAAAATATATATGAAGAAGAGCAGTAGTTGCAAGCAACTTGCAAGAGTTATTGCAGGTGTCTGTTGGTTAAATGGGTTTTGATATACTTAGTGCATGTAGATGTAGGTAGTAAACATGTCTGTTTTATGGGGTTTTCTTTCATCATCTATAGAGAACTTTTAACTCAAAACTTTCTCAGATTTTTCATTAATGGCTGACGACCCATTTCTCAAAATACTCTCTTTTTAAATACCCATATCTTAGAAAATTGAAACTTTTGTTTCTTCAGTTTTTTTTTTTTGTTTTGGTGTTTTTACAAATCTGGTTGTTTTGAAGTTTAGATGAGGGGGAAGCCCTATAATCTGCAGGGGGAGGGTGTGTTTGAAGTTTCAACAACTGGGATTTCTCAAGCTGGTTTAGATAAGTGGAAGAAGAAGAATAATTGTTTCAAATTTTTGGAAAAACTATATAAATATTCAGTATTAAGCAGCATATATGGTGTCACATTCCCCGTCCCCGCCCCACCCCGTTTCCCGTCCCCCGACCTGTACAGGGCAGGGATGGGGGTGAACTTTCTTAAGCCCCCGTTCCCCGCCCCGCCTAAGAACGGGGATTATTTGGCCCCGCCCCGCCCCAATCAGCACCCCTACTTGTACCCCAACAAAGTAGAAATCCAATTATCTGTCCAAATATTAATAGATTCACCACTACCAATATCCCAACATGAAAGATGTTTAATAACTTGGAAAGAGTCAGTTAGAGTGTGCCAAATCCATGAAGAACTGGGTTTACATACAACATTAAGAAGATGAGTGTGCAAAGCATACTTAGTTTTAAGAATTTTGGAAGCCAAATTATCAGATACATTTAGAACACGCCAAGATATTCTAGAAGTCAAAGCACTATTATGCAAACACATTTTTTTTATTCCTAGACCTCCTAGTCTTTTAGGAGAGCAAATAAAGTCCCAACTTCTAATATACATCGGTTTCTTTTTATCTGTTTTGCCCCACCAAAAATCTCTTTGTAAACCATCAATTTTATCCAACACAACTTTGGGAATTTTAAAACAAGCCATTTGAAAAGCAGGGATGGCAGAAGTGACAGATTTTAAAAGCACTGTGCGACCAGCTTGAGAAAGCACCTTACATTTCCAACCAGTTATCCTCTGCTCAACTCTTTTGATAAGATTGTGAAACATCTCATTTTTCTTACGTCCTAGGAATAGAGGTGTACCCAAGTAAAATTCATTCTTATGCAAGACTTTAACACCCAACCTTTGAGTGATTTGATTTTGAAGTACAGTAGAAGTATTTTTACTAAACAAAACTCCTGACTTTTCAAAATTTAAAATCTGACATGTGATAGTACAGAAGGTGTTAAGAGTGTTGAGAACTTCATTTGCTTCATCAAGATTTGCACCACAAAAGATAAAGACATCATCTGCAAAAAGAAGATGAGAGATAGGAGGACTATTTCTACTGACTTTAATCCCCTTAATTTTATAATCATGACACTTTTGAAAAAGAAGTCGAGATAAAACTTCCTTGCAAATAATAAAGAAAGAAGGTGACAAAGGGTCGCCTTGCCTAAGGCCAGAGGTTGGTTTGAAGTAACCATTAGGGGTGCCATTAATAAGAACAGAAGAATGCACAGAAGAAAAATATTTGTAAACGAGGTTACAAAACTTTTTTTCAAACCCTAAAGCATGAAGGATCACAGTAAGAGATTCCCAATTTACTCTAGGCCTTGGACATATCAATTTTTAAAGCCATTAGACCACTTTTTCCTTGTTTTCTTTTCATGGAATGAAGAATTTCATGAGTAATAATGATGTTGTCAGTAATCTGCCTTTGGGGGACAAAAGCACACTGAAGAGGTGAGATGAAATTGTGGAGATGATTTCTAAGTCTCCCGGCTATAATTTTTGCAATCAACTTATAAGACACATTACAAAGACTAATGGGTCTAAAGTCAGAAGGTTTAATTATACTCTTGTTCTTAGGGATGAGAGAAATATTAGTATGATTTAGATGTTCAAGAGTTGAATCATCTTCCCAAAAAGTGGTAACCATGTCAGAAAAGTCTTTTTTAACAATTTCCCAGGAACACTTATAGAAAGGGCTGGTGAAACCATCAGGACCAGGTGCTTTAGAGGAGCCAATGTCATCTAAATGGTACTTAATTTCATCTATTGAAACATCTTCAAGGAGAAATTCATTTTCCTGGGGAGTGATTACAGGGGGGAAGAGGGTGGTGATAGTATCTTTGAGTTCTGGAGAGAAAGGGGTAATATTAGGACAAAGAAGATTTTGGAAATGATTTACAAAAATAGTTGCCACTTCAGATTTATTAGAAACCCATTCATTTTGCAAATTTAAAATACCATCAATTTTTGTGTTGTTCTTTCTAATGAGGGATAGAAGATGAAAATACTTAGTATTTTTGTCTCCCTCTTCTATGAAAAGATCTCCAGATTTTTGTTTCCAAAAGTTTTCCTCAGACAAGTAAATTTCATCCAACTCTAGGAGAAGACTCTCCTCAATTATTTTATTTTGACTTGTAGGGGGTTTACTCTAGATTAAAAGGATTTGATGTTTCAAACGAGCAATAGAATGGAAAATGTTTCCAAAGACTCTACGGTTCCAAGATTTTAGAGCTTTTTTGGTAGAAGCAAGGTGGAGTAACCAAGAGTTTGAAAGGGGAGTACAGTTAACTCTATTCCAAGCCATATCCACCACCTTATTGTAGTTATCATCTTTGGTCCACATGTTCAAGAATCTAAAAGGTTTAGGTGTATTGTTGAGAGGAGGATGAGTATCCATAAGGATAGAAAAATGGTCAGAGAAAATAGCAAGAAGGTGACTAATATTGGCATCAGGGAAGAGGAGTTTCCATTCTGGTGTAACCATGCCTCTATCTAGTCTTTCTCGAATGTTATGATGGTTGACTCTTTTGTTAGTCCAAGTAAAGGGGCTACCACAAAAACCAAGATCAATGATGCCTAATTCCTGGATCGAGTCATTTGCAAATTCACAGTCTTTTGCCTCAAACGGATCTCCTCCGTATTTGTCCTCTGACGAGAGAGTAACATTTAGGTCTCCAATAACCAACCAAGGGAAATTACTGTTTTCACAACCTTTATGCAAATCTTCCCAAGTTTTGGGTTTCAAGTCTTGGTAAGGACTACCATAGTAAAAAGACACACTCCAAGATCTATGCGGACCATTTAAAATATCAATATTAATGATATTCCTGGTTGAAGATAGGATAGTCAGATTAACACTTGAATTCCATAGTAAAAGCAAACCGCCAGCTTGATTAATGGGTTATGACGTTATATGCAGTAGTTTTGGGTGCAAAACTCAATGGGACTTCAACTGGAGTTGTTAAAATTATTTTTATGCTGATTTGGGGACATGTAATTAACATCATCTGTGTTGAACTTGGCATGACAAGTGCCTCTATTGATTCTGACTAATCCATGCATTCCCAATAAGATCATGGACCCCTACCCAAGATTTCTACATGATTGTGTTTAGCTCAACATTTTCTATCAGACAATCAGTGGATGAAGAGGAAAACTGTTACTTCAGTTATATTCTCATTGTCAAAGAAGCATTTTAAATTCGTACAGATCTAGCTATGATCATCCTAGACTCAAAATGAATTTTGTTTTCTATACAGATAGATCTTTCATGCAAACCAACAAGCATAGAATTGAAATGAGAAATGTTCACTGGATGGTAATAAATAAATAAATATTTCACATTGCAAAGAAAATGAAAGATTAAACAGTTGAAACTGAACTACCATCGAGACGATGAGGTAGTTCTACTCCTCCACCAGTCAAGGCTAGTGTTGCTGGATTTATTATTGAACAATCTATGATACCTTCGCCTACCAGTTGATCTGTACCTGAGCCTGAAGTAAAACTTCTTCGGTGATCTAAGCCTAAACAAGATGATGATCTGTTTGCTAACACGGATAAAAGATGCCTTAATTCTATCTGCAACAGTAGTTTTCCTACAAAAGTGATAGCTGTTGAGGAAGACGCGTCTTTTCTCATAGTAACATTCGTCAGATAATGTTAATCCTCCTCCAGTGAAACTAAGATTACTACTGCTACGCGTGCTCATACTGCGCCAACCCATGTCCATAGCTCCTAAAGTAACCATAAGCATAAGAAAGAAGAGAGTTTTTAGGATCTGAAGTTTTTAGGATCTTAAGATGAAGATAACCTGTGAAGAACTTCCACACCTAACTAACAAGGTGCAAGGTGGGAATGCGAAGGGTGATAACTCTGAAGAAGACTTTGAATTTATTGGTACTTTCTGGTTGTAATAAAAAAGAACAACTTTATAACTTTTCAACATACATTACACATGAACAAATGGGTAGATATCACGTTTCTGTTTCTCATTGGTGTGCTTTCTTGCTATGTATCTTCTACTGACTTCTCATCTTCATGATCCATTCATTCATTCATTGCATAATGTAAACAAATAATTTGGCTTTCTTTATTTGACTTTCAAGCTTCTTAGAAGTTAATTCAGACTTAATTAATAGAATATGAAAAGAATCTAACCAGTTCAGCTCCATGGCCGCGTGCTATGGCGTATCTGAAGCAAGTACACGAGCACATTGGCAGATCCATTAGTCTTGTTTACATCTACTGTATATTGCAAGTTAAAGTTTAATACATGTAATGTGCAAATTCAATAACATTTAAGTTCATGAATCACCTTGATTCATATTGGTTGATTGGTCTATAATAGTTGTAGTTGAAAATTCCGATTTTGTGTGTGCGGATATCCGATTTCTGACTATTATATGAAACTTGCATCATTAGCTTAAGCTGGTGAGAATTTCTTGATTAAGATCAGAACCTTGTTAATTCTATAAGGAAAAAATAATTTAAATATGAATTAGAAGATTACAGGTATAACCAACCCTGCATTTCTTTTGTAGTTTTGTTTGTTGTTTTTTCTTAATAGGAAAGAGCACGTTATCAAGTTGCATGTCACCTTTGAATCCTCTTATGCAAGCAAACACTTTTCTAAATGCTTGCTTACCAACCCTATCACATTGATGATGATATCAAAACTCATTCTTGGCACACCACACAGCACACACCTATGCAATGGATGAGAGTTGCAGTTGGCAATATATGAAATTGTATAAACTTATTTGGATACTGATCGAAATCAGTAAACAAAGTTTGCTTTCCTTTCTTGTTTTCCAATGAGGCATTATTGTACTTAAAAGGGCAAGGCAAGTGAATGTACACAAGACTCGATAAGCTACTCGCAGGATGACAGAGAAATGCCGCATTTTCTAATCAGAACATGTCAGCATGGTGGCTGCTTTACGCGTACAGCCGAATATAATAGCTCAGACATCGATGTATTAATGCAAACAGTAATTCAGCATGGCTTTAGAAAACAGCAATTCTACTTGCTATATATTTGTTGATTAAATTGTAATGTGGCAGTAATCAACTGACCACCTTGTGTACATTGAAGGTTTATTTTAAACCTTGTATCATTCTTTTATTCTAATATAAATTACCATTAGCAAAAAAAAAAAAAAAAAGCATAAATGCAAAGGGCAATCAGAGAATGGCTTCTCAGTTCGAGCTTCCCTGTGACAAATGGATTCCAGAAATATTTTGCTAGATCCTTTAAATGAGACAATTGAACCATGAGGCCACTTTTTGTTTCAACCGTGGCTCTCTTCCACATAGGCATAATAAATCATTTGGTCCCTGACAAATACATTAAACCATTTCAAGAAGAATATGAGGCATTATAGGTCAGGTAAAGTCCGCTTATTAACTAATAGGGTTAAGTTTAGCCAATACCAAACGACATGAGAAACATTGCATTTTTGTTCGATGATTTTAAATTATGCGTGGAAACCCCACCACCATCTAAGGCAGGTGCCTGACCAGACAAACCAATAAACTGATAATATAAATTGGCAATGATCTCCCACTATTACCATTGTCATATACCAACCCAAACTGCAAAAGTAAACATCACATTGTAACTCTTGTGAAATTTCATGGGTTTAAGTTTAAACATTAATAATCCTAATAAACGGCCACGTCGTTTTGTAGTTAACATTTTGTTCAGTAAGACCACATAGCAAGATTGTGGATCTTCTGCTCAATTTACATTATATAATGCTACTTGAATGAAAACTTCCATACCTCACGGACATTAGAGGAACCATCCGCTACTTCTGCAATCAAGGAACTAGCCATTACACCTACATAAAAATGGAAACTTAATCAACAATCTCATATATCGTAACGACCAAAAAAATTAATGTTATTGGGAGAAATTAGCAAACACCCGAAAAATTAATCTGTTGCTCGGAGAAATTTTTATTTTTTTTTGGTTGGCATTGCTGGGAGAAATTAGCAAACACTGCATGTAGAACTGAAAATATATCGAGAATGATGCACGTAAAGAACTATAGGCACTATGTGAATGTGCACGCACAGTGGCTGTGCGTGTCTGGATTAAATAGGCCTGTTTAATCAAAGAAAGCCCAGCCAAGAACCATTAAATCATACCTAGCCCAGAACTACTGAATCATATTTTTATTTTACTTTTGTTTGTGGGACCCGCCAACAGATATATTTTAGCACAGAGAAAATCGCTGAAAATAAAATTTATTAAACATGTGTCTATATAGTACTGGCCAGACCGCAGTCGAACGAATCTACCTTCTCTCTTATCCAATAGAATTCCGCCACATACCCCTTTTACTATTGCTCCGTTCTCCTCCCTTATAAAGTAGTAAAGATATGTAAAAACCCCCAGTTTCATTCAGAAACAGACTCATTTAGCCACAGGACAAATTAAAACTGCATCTCACAGAAAACCCGGACTCACCATCATTCTCAACCGTGGCTAGGAATTGTCTGCTTCCCCCTCCTACTCCAAAGTAATGCTTCTTTGCTGCCATGTAAATAACTCCATGGGGGCGGCTTAAGCACTGCAAAAACAAAAATTGAGAAAAGAAATTCTTAACGTTGAAAGAACTATCAAGCAAAATGATGAAAAGAAAAGAAGCAACAATAAGTAACTTACCTTCTTAGTAAGTTCATAAAGGGTTTGAAGGGACGAGATAGAGTAAACTGTCTCTGCCATTAAGATAATATCATAACCAGCACAAGGTTCTCCCTCAGAACTTGAATCTGACGATTTAGGATTCTCCTTTTCCCATACATGTGGCAGAAGTTTATGAACCTCACTCCAGTCACCAGAAAAGAAGCGAACTTCAGCTGGGATATTGCTTTCCAACTCATTTGTTGCTAAAGGTGCATGCTGTTCCTTTACAAAATTTGCCCTTACATTTGGTATGGTAAGGCATCGCAATACCTCAGCATTGAAATCTTGGAAATGGACTGCAGATGCACCCTAATTAAGAATAGATTAAAAGCAGCTAAAATTTAAATTTGAAATGTAGAATTTAATAAACCACAACGCAAAGAACCAATGAATCCTAAGCACTATATGACACTCATGTGGGAAGATTTACCTCAAGGCACATATAAATTCCAGGAAGCCCGTGCCCGCATCCAAGCTGAAATAAAGATGAAAAGACTACATGAGAGGATTGAAGGTTGAAATAAATCAACTCAGCAATATTTACAGTTCTAAAATTATAGGATCAACTCTGCTTCTATTTACTCACATGGATGCATTAAGAAAAAAAAGCATATTCTATGAGAAAGCAAGAGAAGGGTTAATAAAAACATACACATCACACATAGAGAAAGGAGAATGCAACATTCACTGCCCTTCCTATCCTCCCAATATATTTGTAAATTACCTCCTCGGGGATTTGAAGTCATAGCATGTCACATGGAAGTGCCGTTTTTTATAAAGTCACAGTATCCCACCTAGAAGTCGTTTTTTATAAAGTCACAATATCCCACCTAGAAGTGTCATCCGCTCTCATTCCTTTTCCAAAAAGAATTGGTTTTATAAGGTGTCAAGTGGGTCTACTGGTCAAGGCTTGGGAGTCTAGGCTCAAGATCTTGTGATCAAATCCCACCTTCACAGGAAGAAAGGGATTTAGGGTAATAATTGTAACTATCAAAATAAAACAAAAACCCCTCGAACGAGCCCCCTTTTAGCCCTACTCTCTCTAATAACAGAGTTAAGCTACTACAAGGCATGAGCTGAAAGAAAGTGATAAAGAAAGGAAAAAAGTAAATCATTAGCTAGAAAGGAGCTTGATTTAGCAACCACTTTTGCACCCAAAGAGTAACTGCCTCCTAAACTTAAGGCCAAATGGCCAATAGAACAGATATTCTTATCCGCCTTTTTTAATTTTGAAAGACATATTAAGCTTTATTGATAGTTCGATTTAACCCTCGCCCATGTCTTAGATGAAGTTCAGTGTCACTGACAACCTAAAAATGATCCTTATCAGGCTCCATTGGGACTTTTAAACATTGCATATCCATTGTACAGTAATAACTAATAACTTGACAGATATCACTCATCAACTCAGAATAACATCTTGGCTCTTGGGAGCAATATTTGCATTCCTGTATCTCTTCTGGCCTCTGTGTAAATCTTTACGACCCAGTGACTAAGACAGGTTCATCAACAACTTAATACTGTACTATCAATTTGAAAGCCTTGCTGTAACTTGAATGTACAGTATGCATAGAGAGGATCAAAAGAAGCTGGTGGTGTCTTAGAAAATCACACTCTGCAGCAGGCTCCTTGCACAGTCTTTGTGGCATAATACTCTCCTTGGTATCTTTGTGGAGTTCAATGCGCAGGACACATATTATTACCAATTAGCTAGCCTGTGGTTAAATGCAAGTGAATAAAAAATGATCAAACGATTTCTCAGCATCTTTCACTCTATGAATATGCAGACTCTGATATGCTAAAAGAAACAGCCCATCACTTTCTGGTCATCTGTTACACTTAGCCTTGTGGAGCATGTGTCCAAAATACGAGTATAAAAGACCATCAGAAGGAGGTGGTGTACTCTCAATTTGATTGTTTGTCACACTTACAACCGAATTGAGCCACTTGGTTGATGTGACTGAATCAAGAAGCCATGTGGGATGAATTTAACTGTAACAGACAACCAAAGGGAGCTGCTAGTACTCTTGGCTTGCATACTCTGCAAGAATTCAAGACCTCGTTGAATCCACTGCTGCTTCCTCCTCCTAACCTATAGGTCAAGGTCATTTTATAATATTTTTCCCCTTCGGGCTGGACATGTGCCTTACACACTAGATGCGACAAGGAGCGTGCCTTGCCTAGACCAAGCCACATGTGCATATACAAAGCGTGAACTTTTAGCACTTTTCTGCGCTCGTGTCAAGGAGCCGCACACATACCTAAATAAACTGACATAATGTTAAGGATCAAAAGCAAGAACAAGAAACCCAAGAAGTTGATTTTCAAAATTTCTCAAATACTGCTAATTGTATATAATCATTTACACTCTAAATTTTCCATTTACACTCTGTTAGTCAATGTTACGAAATTCATATCATTGACATGTTATCTTATAAAATCACTTTTACTGTTTATCTATGTAAAACATGATATCACTCATGTAAAATATTATTCTTAATTACATATAATCAAAATTGCCTCACTTTGATCAGACGCATGTCACCCCCGCATTTCATGCCTAACAGCCTAAGGTACAAAGAGGTTATTACACCAAATACCTTTAGTACACTGGTCTGAATTTGCTACTGTCCCCAGCGCCGTTGAAATTACACTTCACAATAGATTAGGAGTAAGAAGACAACAAGCAACAAAATTGTTTCAGTACTCACAACTATGTGAGTTTTATACTGTTTATGAAATACAAAACATACAAGACCACGTTGTCTTTCTACATCTATCTATAACCAGAATTATGTGTGCATATCTCATTGAAACAAAGCCAATCCATAGTTATGAAAATTTAATAAATTTATACGAAGCATGATTGCATGAGTGTTCATTGTCACCTGAGCACAGGCAGCCCACCTCTAAAACACGCTTTCCACTAAGAGATAATTTTTCGTCCTGAATCTCTGTGCAGAGTGCCTTGACAAGATCAAGAGAACCCTCCCATAGTTTAAGTCCTCCTATCAAACAGACATCAGTAAGATTCATTCCTCACTCAGTTAATTTATTTAAAGGATAAAAACAACAGTGGAAAAATAAAAGACTAGCCATAGGTTGTGCACCTTCATACTTTCCAGGAACTAAGTCTGAGTTGGATAAGGCAAAAACTTCTTGCGTACTTACTCGACCCTACAAAACAAAAGCATGGTCCTATTAGACTCACGATGAAACATTACAAGGCGACGATGGGTCATGAAGGCAGAGTTGTGAGACAATAATACCTACCTTTAGCAAAGTGAGTCCTTGATCAAACTTAATAGGCTCTACCGCATACTTAACACTGGATGACATCTGGGGAATGTAGTAAAACAAGACATAATAAAAACTAAGCCTAGTAATAAATAAGTTATTTTAATAAATTCATGTTGTAATCCTTAAATAATCAAATAAATGTTGGAAAAAGTTACTCTACCTCTGAGAAAAGTACTTCGACGCAAGCCGGAGGGTCAATTAGAGGTGGTTTCTCCTGTCCATTCTGGCCTGATAGTGAGAAAAAGGGGAACATACTGTATTTTACCTTGTTTAAAAGGTAACAAACTGAAACACACAAGTACATTGAGGGTTAATGAAGAATGGGAACAAATTGAAACAAGAAAAAAATCCAAAATAACAGAAAGAAAACCCCATTTTGTATCAATTCAATATAGTGGAGAAAGAGAGTTGTCACTCACCTAGAGCCAAATGATGAACACAGTAACAGTTGCTTACTTGCTTTGCTTCCCCACGACCTAAACCTCCCCAGAAACACAGGGAAGCTTTTGCAGAGTTCAGAGCCTTAATTTTATGGGCTCCTGGGCTTTTTATCCAAAGTCCAGTAGCACAAAACTAGTAACACTGCAACACCCATGTTGATTTGATTGTGTACACTTTTAAATTAGCTTTTAATGGATTACGACTGAGTTCAGTGGAAATATTAGATTCTCAGTCCGTCAAGCTCTTTTGGTTTAATTTCAGATACTTAATCAGTCTTGCCAGTGTCGGCGTTTCGCTATAAGTTTTCAGATATTTGAAAATGGTACAGTATGTTTTAGATTATAAATGCAGAACATATCATACTGATATATTAGATGGTTTTGAATTAAGTTATATACAGTATCTTCAGTTCTTCAAACCCTTCGTGAGTTTATAATGAGATTTGAGATTACCTTACACCTAGTGGCATGGACTAAACAAAAATAGATTAACTGTTGTAGATGAAAGTAGGGATCATATTCATATGCATTGCGATAAAATAATTCATTCTTATTAGTTCAGTTTGCAAAGCATATGATCTAAAGTACAAATGTATACTCTGCGACACTTAAATGTATTTGGCTAGCTTGGTTGGGTCTTTGAACTACTGCATGATCATATCACTCTCAATCAATCAAGAAGAAATTTCCGTTTGCTGAGATCTAATAGCTTCTGGGATTGTTCGGCAATAATATTTGCTGTTGACGGATTTTCCGCAAATATAACTTCATAGCCATCCTTCATGTTAAGCCCATGGCTCAACAGCTGCCAAAATACTGCGCCTTTGCATGCACCCCCACTTTTAGCTGATGCATAAATGTCATTGTATATAGTACCAAAGTAAGTGTCCCTCCGGTTAACATTGTAGGCAGAAACATTTGAAGACTTTCCGAATTCTGTAAAGAGTATTGGTTTTCTGAGCACATTTTGTGAATCTTCAATGTGATCTTGCAACCATTTTTGTACAAATTGAATTTGTGCTTGGTCATTTGAACCAGGAAGCCTGCAATGCAAGTATGATCATTGAGGGAAACAAAAATCAAATAATTATCGATCAACAAAATATTAGGGTTGTTCATTCACAATCTGTACAAAGTTTGCAGGAAACATACCATACATCTGGGTATGCGTGAATTGTGGTGAAGTCGACATCTAGAACTTGATTATTATAGATGAAATCTGTCCCAAATATATAACCACGGGGGTTGTTTTCCTTCTTTGCTTCTCCATAGAATCCTTCAAGTCCAATTTCTAACAAGTGGTCACTATCAATGGTTTTAACAAAAGAAGCCATTTCATGAATCCAACCCTGGAACCCAAGCAAGTAATTAAATGTTCAGTATCGCGTGCAATTAAAATTAGCTTTCTCTAGCTAGTTCTATATAAATCTGAAATAAAAACACTTTCTTCATCAATGATGATCTCTCTGCCCACCACAAACAATTTAGGTGGTCATATATCAACATGGTTGGAATGACCAGTCCAATGTGATTTATGTCCTCCCCGAGTGTTGTAGGCTTGTAGCTTCACTATACTTTTGTAACATATCAAAAAGACAATACTAAGCAATAGCTTATAATTAGCTCGCATAAAACCAAAGTCATCGATCATAGGTTCCTTTCAAGCAACTAAATTCCTCTAATTTGCAAGATGTAGGTGAAAGGGAATGTCTGAAGTGCCTTTAGATCGATCATTAATTATCGTTCTTGCGATGGTGTATGTGTTTCCGCCTCAGGTTTGGTCACACATTCGAAAGATTACGGCATAACTAGTGTCACACTCATACTGTCATGTTTTAGATTAGAATTGGTGGAGTCTAGCTTACCAAGTTTGATAAACTTAATTTGCTTGATGTACTTTTCACTTTAGATTTCCATTTCTCATGATTCTTCATGTATTGTAGGTGGAAAGTGGGAAATACACCATATTATGGATGGATTTTTTACAAAAGGAAAAGATGTGGTAAAGGTGTCAATTGCAATCTGAAAAGGAAACCTGGTTATGTTCACAGATTGGTTTATCAGGACAAAATGTAATGATGCAATGAATAGAGACATCATGTGGACAAAAGAAAGTAAAAGAACCTGGAAAACTCGTCCAGAAAGATCGGTTTCACAGCGAGGCTCATTCATAAGTTCCCATGCAAATATGGTAGGATCATCCTTATATGGTACTCCAGTAATGCTGTTTTTCCTCCCAAGAATGGTCTGCCCAATGTACATGCATCAAATCCAACATAAATTAATACCATCCATGTAATTTCAAGTGAATCAAGAACACTAATACAACGATTGAATCATTGTATACTTAGTGATTGATTTTGATGTAGTCGATCAATACCTTAATGTGGTTTTTGTAATAACCTTTGATAGTAGGGTTAGAGTAAAAATCATCGTTAGATTTCAATTGTTCCCCTCTTTCTTTAGCCCACTCACAATATTGGTTTCTTCCTCCATAATCAGGATAGTTATTCACCAAACTTAAAATTAGATGAATCTCATACTTGCCAGCTTCCGATATCACAAAATCTAATCCCTGAAATTAAACAACAAAAATCAGTCAAATAGGTTCTATACAAAAACAATTATATTAGCCTTAAATGTGATATAAGGACCTTAAACATATCCTGATTATAAACTCCAGGAGAAATCTGCAAGGGATTCAAACCGCCATCACTGAAAGCCCATGTTCGCGCGACATTCATTCCATGCTTTGTTGCTTCTTGAAAAACAGAGGTAACATTACCTCTAGAAAATGGATCAGATGCCATAACCATCAACCAGTATGCATTAAACCCATTAAAATACATAGGTTTGCCATTTTTGAAGAACATGGTACCTCTAGTTTTAATAAAATTGTCGGAATCTTTATTACCACTCTTCATAAGAACCCTGCCTTCTCCTAAGAGTTGTTGGAACAACAAAAATGCTATGAACATGAACAAGAAGACTATCTTCTTCTCTGCTACTAACATACTTAGATGATTGATTACAGTTTGAGTTGAGAGTAAGACGAGTATTGGTAACTGGTAAGTCTGAAGTGATACCCTAAAATTCTTGGTTTCTTTTTATAGCAGTTCATGTATTGGGTGTTGTAAAGGGAAGTGGTCCCAGGAGTTTGAATTAGGAATAATTCTTTTACACCCTAAGTTCATGCATTGTGGAAGTATTTATGTTATTTTCTCCAAAAATCTTTGAGATGGGAAATGCCACAATGGTGCACACCACACGATTCATTGAACGAGAGTGAATGACAGACACATCAGTGTGTACAAAAGTGTGTTTAATGTAGAAGTCGAGGTATTCAAAGTTTGAACACAGTATATTTGGAAGTCCATGAAACTTAATCACATTTTTTCACATATAATTGGTTATTATTGTTGATACAATAAGGAGTGCTTCTAAGTTTACAAATTACAAATTTCTCCCACAAATAAATTCTTGATGCGGTTAGTCCACCTCCACCTCATCAAATTAATTCTACTTTCACAAATTCTTACGCTTCTTAAATCCTAATTAACTTGTTGCTCTTTTCTTTCCTTTTTTCTACTGCGTATCTACTACTATCTAGCTTCATTCTACTACTATACGCTGACAAAGGAATTCCACAAATAAGTTCTACAAACTGACGTGTCTCCTATCTCATCGGCTCTTCCGTCTTTCACTCTTTCCTCTCTCTCTACCAGATTACTTCCTTCCTTTCTCTCTATCAAATTATTTCTCTCTTTCTCAATTTTAATTGAGAACAAATTAGAACTCTACTTTTATCTAGTTTGCACTCTCTTTCTAGATTTTAAGGATTTTTCTCTTTTGAGGTTTGCCCATTGTAGGGGTACTACATACTCCAGCCAATCAAAAGCAGCCACGTGGCACAGTCATCCAGTTACCAGGTCGCCACAGCACCGATCTCCTAGTAGCTCGTTCACACCGACCCGATCATACAACGAGCAGCGACCTGCCATACACACGTGCTCTCATTCAATGCACAGAATATTCTCATCAGTTACACATTTAATTCACAGGGATGATCCGCGCGCGTTACTCATTTAATCCTCATTATGATGGCGGAGAACCTGCAAGATCCACGATCCACGCCCTTCTATCTTCTATATAAACAGAACTACGATGGCTTGATCTCTAAGTTCAATTCCCCCGAGCTAGAGTACGTAGGCAATCTCGATCTCAACGAGGTGCAGCCACCCCGATCTCATCAATCCCCATTTGGTCAAGTCTCCCAACGACCTGACCCAGAAGTGCATTAATCTAGAAATAGGTTAATACATTTGGCGCCGACTGCAAGGAATTCGATATAATCGAAAACCCAAACCCTCCCACCCACAAAATCAAAATCACTCATTCCAAATGACTAATCAGGAAGTCACTATCCAAAATCTGCAGGCACAGATTACGCGTTTGCAGGAAGAAAATGAGCGTCTGAAAGTCGCACAGACCAACCCCCAGCAAGGTGAAAATAGCGGACTTGGAGTCATTCCTACTGATGACTCCAACCAAAAGTACGAGCAACTCAGCCAGCAGCTGGCGGAGTTCAAAGCATCTCAGGCTCTCCTTCACCGTTCCAAGAGCCACACTGCAGAGCAACTTGCTGTGCAGTCCCTTCAACAGTTCCAAGAGTCTCCTTTCTCCAACGAGATCCTGGAACACGACCTTCCGAACAAGCTGAATGCCCCCAAATTTGACCAGTATGCAGGAGTCGGAGATCCAACCGACCACGTCAAGGGATTCCGGAAGTCCCTTCCTCTGATCAAGGAGGATCATCTTTTGTGTTTGCTGTTCCAGTCCAGCCTCTAGGGGTGTTATTCGAGCCGAGCGAGCCGAGCTTTGAATGCTCATACTCGACTCATTTTAATACGAGCCGAGCTCGAGCCGAGCCCAATTTCTGAATCGAGCCTGGTTTTATGTTCAAGCTCGGCTCGCGAGCTATTTATCAAGCTCGAGCTCGAGCTCGTTAGGCTCGTTTAGCTCGAGCCGAGCTCAAGCTCGTTAGGCTCGTTTAAAAACACCTTCAGTAGCATCTAACAAAGCCTTTCGAATCTCATCTTGTTCTTCATAATAACTCTTAACACTAGATTTCCTTCCCTCTTCTTCTTCTTCTTCTTCTTCTTCCAATTCAGGTCCATCTTCAATCAACTGTTTAGCTACAACATCTTTCAAATACATAGCTTTCTTCTTCTTATCCTTCTTTAGTCCTTCTTCTTCTTCATCATTATCACTATTAGATTCAAATAACTTAACATCTTTTTGATTAAGAATTGGATCTTTATTCTTAACTTTAGCTAAAACATCAAATAACTCAACAACATTCTTACCTGAAGCTAAAGCTTCAACATCATCATCATAATCATCACTTTCTTCCGAATCTTCTTCATCAGAATCATCAATATAACCTTTCTTCTTCAATTCTTCTAATCTTTGTAACTCTTCTCTTTTCTTATTGTGTTCGTATCGCTTTGCGAATTCTTGGTTTGTTTCAATTTTTGATATGTCTTCAATGTCATCTGTATCATCGAATAACGAAGCCTACCACCAATGAACTGCCGAACTGGAGAATGGAGATGAAGATTGAGTTAGAGAAGAAGAGGAGACGGGCAGAGACGGCTAGGTTTGCAGCAGAAAATTCTGTTCTTATGTTATATATGTGGGGGTAGGATAGGAATAGCAGATATTAGTGGGGGTAGGATAGGAATAACAATATAAACTCGAGCTACTCGGCTCGGCTCGAATAAAGCTCGGGCTCGGCTCGAGCTCGAGACGAGCCTAAAATCTGCTCAAGCTCGGCTCGTTTTACAAGATGAGCGAGCCCGAGCCGAGCTTTTTTCGAGCCGAACACGAGCCGAGCTCGAGCTGCTCAGCTCATATAACACCCCTACCAGCCTCACCGGACCAGCTCTCGACTGGTTTCATCGATTGAAGCCAGGATCCATCAGCTCGTTTGCAGAGCTCGAGAAACAGTTTGTAATCTTCTACATCCATAACAAGAAGCGCCATGTCACCATCGATTCCATATTCAAAGTCAAGCAGCAAGATGGTGAGTCTCTGAGCACATTTTTTGCTCGTTTTAAATCTGAATTACATTCCATTCAGGACTTCGCAAAGGAGCATGAGACCTTTGCAACTATCGCTTTCTCTCACGGACTGATCCAAGGGTCCGACCTTCACAAGTCTCTGGCAATGAAGAGACCTTCATCACTAGACGAGCTCTACCTAAAGGTAGATCGTTATATAAAGCTTGAAGAAGCCCTCACTGGGAGGGAAAAGAACCACGTAGTCAGCAACATTGAGTCTGGCTCAAACAAACGACCTCGATCAGATGGAAAGAGGTTCAAAGCTAAGTCGCTGCCTACCGAGCAGCGAGAGTATCACCGGTTTACGCGACCAGCCGGTTATATCTATGAAAGAATCAAGCACAACCATTGGTGCAAAATTCCTGCCTTCACACAGTTGGAGGATACATCTGGTCGCCCGTACTGCAAAGTCCATAAAGTACGGTGTCATCAGACTGATGATTGTCGCGTCTTGAAGCGCGCACTTCAAACCTGGGCCGATGAGAAAAGGCTCAACAATTGGATCCTCGGAAGGAATGAGGAATCCACAGGCAAGCGGGTAAGGAAGGAGTCCAGAACGCCTCCCCGCTCCCCAAAAAGAAATCACAGCAAGGCCAGAACGGCCTCAGCAAGTCCAGCACGCAGCAGAGGGCGTAGCCTCTCCCAACGCTTAGGTCCAACAGGCGACCTACGCGACCACATTAACAAGAAGGTCGCCAACAAAGTTGACAGCGACAGCGAGTCGGACAGTCATGTGGTCTACATGATTGACGAATCTCACCACACCCCTGTCTCACGGGACAAAAGGAGACGAGTAGAACATCTGCACCATGTCTACTCCATCACCGGCCGGGCAGCTCGTTTCAACATTCCTGCCCGCCAAGAGTCCGATATAACTTTTACTGAGGACGATCTTAACAAGGTCGTTACTCCTCACAATGACGCCCTTGTCGTCGAGCTGCGGATTGCAGATTATACTATCAAGAGGGTATTTATTGACCCAGGGGCATCATGCAACATTCTCATGTACAGGACCTTCAAGGACATGAGGCTGCCCGACTCAGTGCTCATCCCAGATTTCACACCCATCCTTGGCTTCAATAGTTCAAGGGAAGACCCTAAGGGGGAAATTCTTTTACCCGTTACTGTAGGCAGGAGGGAAGACAAGGTCGTTGTAACCAGCAAGTTCAGCGTCCTCAATATCGCAAGCAAATACAATGCGATTCTGGGTCGAAAGTGGATCCATGCTATGAGAGGTGTGCCGTCAACTTACCATCAGGTATTCCGCTATCCCGACCCTTATGGGATAATGGAACTCTGCGGCAATCAGAACACCGCACAGGAATGCCACAGTGTTATTGAAACTGTCCCATCGTCAAAGCCATCCACCTCTGGAGTCAAGGATGGTGATCTCAAAGGGAAGAGCCTAGTCACAACAGAGGCTCAGGAGGGGAACAACAAGTCAAAAAGCCCGTCCAAAGAAAAGGCTGAACTTGCTAAATAGCAATTACAGAAGGAGCAAGCGAGCTCCCCCAAGCTTAGTCTCGGAAGCACCGATCCAGGCGTGCGTGTGAACATTGGGTCAGATGAGGACCCAAGACATGTCTATGTAGGTTCAGAATTGGAAGAAGATAAGTTCGTCAACTTTGTAAATTTTCTTTCAAATAATAAAGATGTTTTTGCTTGGTCGTACATCGATATGCCTGGTATAGATCCATCAATTGCATGTCATAAACTACGGGTCAATCCCAATTATCGACCTGTAAAGCAAAAACCAAGGAGGCTTGCTCCAAAGTTTCACGAAGCTGTTAATGAAGAAATCAACAGACTTAAACAAGTTGACTTCATCAGAGAGGTCGATACTCCAGACTGGCTAGCCAACATCGTACCAGTCTTAAAGAAGAATGGGAAAACAAGAGTCTGTATCGACTTCACAAGTTTGAACAAAGCTTGTCCTAAAGATTCATTCCCACTGCCACGAATCGATAGGCTAGTCGATCAGACATGCGGTTTTGAGCTACTGTCATTCATGGACGCATACTCAGGGTATAACCAGATCCCAATGTACGAGCCTGATCAAGAAAAGACCTCTTTTACAACTGAGCAAGGAATTTTTTGTTACAAAGTCATGCCATTCGGGCTAAGGAATGCAGGAGCGACCTACCAAAGACTGGTCACCAGAATGTTCGACGACCTCCTAGGTCGAACAATGGAGGTCTACATTGATAACATGCTAGTGAAGAGCGACAAAGAACGAGATCATTTGTACAATCTCGACCAGGCATTCCAAAGATTAAGGCAATACAGAATGCGTCTTAATCCAGAGAAGTGTCTGTTCGGGGTTGCATCAGGAAAATTCCTCGGCTACCTAGTCACCAGACGAGGCATTGAAGCAAATCCCGACCAGATCAGAGCCCTGATCGACATGCCAAGCCCAAAAACAAAGAAACAAATCCAAAAACTCAACGGCATGGTGTCAGCTCTGAACAGGTTCATCTCAAGAGCATCAGATAAGTGCAGACCAATGCTTCATATCCTAAAGAAGGGGGCTACATATGAGTGGACAGAAGAATGCGAGAAGGCCTTCAATGATCTCAAGGCATATCTGTCTACTCCACCAGTTCTCACAAGGCCCAACGATGGAGATGTACTCGGCGTTTACCTCGCAACATCAGATTTCGCGATCAGCGCAGTACTCTTTAAAGAAGAGAACCAGGTCGAGCGACCTATCTATTTCACAAGCAAAGTCTTACAGCAGGCCGAAATAAGGTACACACCTCTAGAGAAGTTAGCATTAGCACTACTTTACGCTGCATGCAAATTCAAGCCTTATTTCCAAGCACACACTGTAAAAGTAATCACCGATCAGCCATTACGCCACATACTGGAAAAGAAAAACAAAACAGGTCGTATGGCTCGATGGGCAGCCGAGCTGGGTGATTACACTTTCGAGTTCGTTTCACGACAGGCCGTCAAGGGCCAGGTCGTCGCAGACTTTTTGGTAGACTATCCAGCAGAGGATGTCAATTGGGAACCAGAACCTGAAACAAGGCAAGTCCAAGACAAACCCCCAGATACTTGGCAGCTGTATGTAGATGGTTCCCACAACTCCAATGGAAGTGGAATAGGTAGTGTGCTAATCTCTCCTGAAGGGTCACAGCTCGAAAGAGCAACTCGTCTGGACTTTTCGACCTCAAACAACGAGGCCGAATACGAAGCACTCATACAAGGCCTAAAAATGGCCATCGACTTACAAGCAGTTCGTCTCAAGGTGTACAGCGATTCACAGCTGGTAGTCAATCAGATTACTAACAATTACCAGATCAATGGGGTCAACCTCATCAGGTATGCTAGCAAAGCAAAGGAGCTCATCAGCAGGCTCAGCTATTTCACAATTGAGCACATACCTAGAGACGACAACAGACATGCCGATTCATTGGCATTTCTAGCATCTAAGATCGAGTCAGACAGACCACGGGCCCTAACTATAGCAATCAACTCACAGCCCGCATATCTCTTCAAGGAAGAGGATATTCATCAAATCTCCGATCTACTAGAAACAACTCCAGCAGACATCCAGGGGACTTGGATGGAGCCTTTCATAGTTTATCTGCAAACTGGTGTCCTACCATCCGACAAAAAGGAAGCCAGTCGATTGCTACATAAAGTCACGATGTACAAAATCCATGAGGGCAAACTTTTCAGAAAATTTGCAACGGGACTGTTATTACGATGCCTGATTCCAAAGCAAGGCCAGATGATATTTCAAGAAATCCATGAAGGTGAATGTGGAAACCATTCCGGTGGGCGTACCTTAGCCCATAAAGCAATCTCTCAGGGATACTTCTGGCCAAGAATGAAGGAAGATGCAAAGAAATTTGTTTTGAAGTGCAAAGAATGCCAGCGATTTGCTGATAAGCAACACCAGCATCCAAATGATCTCATCAACATCACTGCACCATGGCCATTCCACATGTGGGGGCTTGATATCATGGGCCCCCTCATCAAGGAAAAGAAGTCTGAGAAGAGGTTCGTCCTAGTGGCCGTCGACTATTTCACTAAATGGGTGGAAGCTGTTGCATTAACCAACGTAACACAGGCAGATGTCCAAAGGTTTATGTGGGAAAATATCATCACAAGGTTCGGACTACCAAAACGGGTAGTCACAGACAATGGCACTCAGTTCGTTGGCAAGAATATAAAAAAATTCTACAACCTGTGGAAAATCGAGCATTCACGGTCAACTCCTAGATATCCGCAAGCCAACAGCCAGGTCGAAGCTGCAAATCGACAGATTCTAAACAATTTGAAGAAGAAGCTCGAAGACCAGCATGATCAATGGCCACAGCAATTGGAAAACATCCTGTGGGCCTACAGAACAACTCCTCGTACGTCCACTGGGATGTCACCTTTCAGCCTATGCTACGGAGTTGAAGCAGTTATTCCCACCGAGCTAACATTTGGAACGACCAAATCACTTCTGGTCGACACTGAGCTCAACAATCAAGCCTGGTCGTTTGGAGTCGACCTCCTCGAAGAACGACGTAACCACGCCGCCATAAAGCTCGAGCAATACCAACAGAGACTCAAGCGAGCTTATAACAAAGGCGTGCGACCAAGAACTTTCCAGCCAGGGGAACTAGTCCTAAGAAAAATGTTCCACAACAAAAGAAAGGACATGATTGGCAAACTAAACGCCAATTGGGAAGGTCCTTACATTATCACAAAGGTTCAAAGCAACGGTTCTTATCGTCTTCAAGCACCAGAAGGGGAGATCGTTAAGAACCCGTGGAATGCTTTTCACTTAAAGAAATTTTATCAATGAAATGTAAGCATCCTTTCATTGCATTTCAATGTATAAATTCAATTTTGCCTTCATCTCTGCTCAAACATGAATGGCTACTAAAGGTCCAATCCCTCGACCTACAAATTATCAAAACTCTAGTCCATTTGATAATTTAAAAGTTTGTTAAGTTAAATCACTAGCAACTTAACTTGGTGCATTGGTCACTCTCTTCCCACGACCCAAGCACAATTATATTGAATGCGACCTCAACCCACAATCAGGTCGAGCAAATGTCACTTATTGTTTGCAAGTCCATTCAAGCAGACAAAACGACATGAGCAACAAGGCAAGGTAAATCGTTGAATTAACTTTTTACTTTATGAGATTTTAACAATTACAGGTACAACCAAAGTAGAATCAAGGCATACAAGAGGAACTGTTTCAGTACGTCCTGCTTGCAGCCATTCATCTCGTCTACCTGTCTTCTGAACGAGCTACCAGGACTTCCTGGAAACTAGCTGGTCAAAAGGAATCCATACAAGGTCATCAAAGTAAAAACTGATTACTGATGGCAAATACAAAAGACAAGGAGTTCTCCACTCAAGCTCTCAAAGTTACAAGGGGGCTCTCAAGAATAAGCTCTAGAAGACATACTGCAACAACAAGGAGTGCAAGAAGCAAACTTTGCACAAGGTTACCCAATACAAGAAAGGGAAACCAAGGCTAGCTCATTGCTACACAGACTGGTCGCCTGAAGCATCAACTTCAATAAGGGCTCCAGCGACCTGGTCACTAGGGCCCATCGAGGTGTCCTGAGCTGGCGCCGAAGTATCTCCAACACCACCTCGCGTCTCCTCTCCTTCGGGCGACCCCATCAATGCTTTCTGCAGCTGATCACAGTAGGCCTGCCACGCCGCACCATTCTCCTGGCTTACGTTCTGCCAGTGCTCAGCAGAAGCGTTAGCAGCAGCCACATTTTCCTTCAACTGCTCATTGGTCTCCTTCAGCTGCTCCACTGTCTCCTTCAGCGCCGCGACCTGAGCATCCCTGTCCCTCAACTTGCACTCCGCAACAAGAGCAACATTCTTCGCCTGCTCAAGCTTGTCATTCATCGCCTTCAGCTCAACCTCAGCCTGGGCGCCAACTTCAGCGACCAGACGAATCTCCTGGAAGGTCGCGTTAACCTACAAAGCGCAAGTAAATTTAGACAACAACGACTAAGCAGAAAATAATACTTATGGCAACACCTACCAAAGACAGCGCCGAATTCAACTTTGAGCAGTTGACCAAAGGAGATTGAGACTTCACTGCTCGAGCATCAGCTTCCAGAACGATGCCCTCATTCACAGCCCGGGCGACGCAGAGGTCAGCAATGGCACTATCGTTATCATACACGACATGCCTCTCACCACGGCCATCCAAGTAGTCGAAGGGCCCAGGGCGAAACTCAGACGTCACACCCTTGCCTTTCTGCGAAGGCCGAACAGCAGTCTTCATCGACACAGCAGACATCTCAGGACCCCTAACAGGCGGGGTAAGAGCAGGTGTCGGCACAACGGGTCTCTCCAACAGCTTCAGAGTACCCGAGTGAGACCTCTTCTTCTGCCCAGAAAATGCAGGCAGTTTGGGAAATGAAGGCGAAGGAGACACGACTAGGGGGCTCGCCACTGCCTCCACCTGGCGCAAGCCACCACCAACTCTCTCATTCTCCACAAGTCGTTCTTTCTCCGACCTCCGAGCAGCAACAGCAGACCGTTCTCTCTCAGCAGCCCTCGAGCTACCCCCAGCTCGTTCCTTCTCCTCAGCAGATCTCGAGCTACCACCAGCTCGTTCCTTCTCACCACCCCGCGAGCTGCCACCAGATCGCCCGGGATCACCTTTGTGAATAGCAGACATATGTGCCTTCCTCAAATTCTTCCTCCTCCGAAGCTCGTCTTCAACGGTTTTTGAACCACCCTTGGGAGTAAAATGCTCCTTCAGATGGGGCAAGAGCCGTATCTTACGCTTGTCAGCCAAGCAAACAAAACTGTTCAAAACGGAAAACAGATCGTTCTTCCTCACAAGGGAATCGTCCCTGATCGCTGCAAAAACACACAGCATAATCAAGTCCAGGAAAAGGAAAACCATCTACTACACTAAGTCTAACGACCAGAAACTTACGAGTATCATTCCTAGTCACATGACGCAACTGGATACTCCCCTCAACGATAGACCCAGTAATCAGCATGGGATCTTTCCACCATGGCTCACTACTCACAGGATAAATCAGAGGCAGACGTTCTGGCCTAACTTGCATGTTATAGCCGGAAATATCAGTCTTTGAAGAACGTTTGAAAGTAAAGTGGTCCAACACATCTTTCACAGAGATGCGCCCCCTATGTAACCTATTCAGGTCGTCAATGACCCTCATATTCCTCCAGAAATTGCCATTCATCTGGCAGGGGGCTCGACCAATGGCATTCAACACGTCGACCACCAATTCAGACAAAGGCAACCTCAGCCCAGCACGGAATTGATGCAAAGTAAATACAGTAGAAGACGGATTATTAGGTCGATAGTCAGGAGAAAGTAAACGATCTCCAAGAAATCTAATCTCCAAATGCCTAATCGACCTAAGATCATAATGCCTCCTAACAGCAAGATGTCGATGTACATAATTCATATTCACGATTCTACACATTGTACCATCGTCGCCCTCCACCATTTCATCATCAGAAGAGTCTGGCCCATGAGAACCACTACTCTGGGGGCTATCTACCTCCTCGTCAAGAACGGGAGACGGAGGGTCAGAATGAGTATTCTCAGACTCATACTCCTCAACCCCACCATCACTCAAGTGATCATTTTGCGAGTCACTACCCTCAGACATTACTCTAAAGCAATACAGACGACAACAGAAGAAAAAAACGAAAGAAAATAAACAATCAGAGAAAAGAGAAGAAAACAAACCTCACGAGCTCTCAAAATTCTTCAGATCGCAAGGCAAAAGCGGCAGCAATTCAAATAAAGGCAAGATAGGTAAACCCTTCTCAAGGTAACTACAGTTTATATACTGTAGCTCAAGCATTTCCAGCCATCGATTCAAAACAGACGAACGGCTGAGATCGACCAAAGGATCAATATGCAATGCAGTTATTCTCCACTCACAAAACGGTTCGTATCCACCGTTGGATCAGTCCACGTGCAAGACAGATACTCAATCAACCAATACGTGCGTCAGTTGCCATAACTACACGGCTAACTGCCCGAGGAGACTCCTCCACTTCCCCGTAAGATCGCCATGATTACCACAAACAGCGCTGCATGACTGCCACGTCACCAAATTCAAAAAGTAAACCTCAAATCAACATCGGATGGCGCATTAAGTCTTTTCAGCCCGCCTTCACCAGCCGACCTAAAAAGAGGGGGCTTATGTAGGGGTACTACATACTCCAGCCAATCAAAAGCAGCCACGTGGCACAGTCATCCAGTTACCAGGTCGCCACAGCACCGATCTCCTAGTAGCTCGTTCACACCGACCCGATCATACAACGAGCAGCGACCTGCCATACACACGTGCTCTCATTCAATGCACAGAATATTCTCATCAGTTACACATTTAATTCACAGGGATGATCCGCGCGCGTTACTCATTTAATCCTCATTATGATGGCGAAGAATCTGCAAGATCCACGATCCACGCCCTTCTATCTTCTATATAAACAGAACTACGATGGCTTGATCTCTAAGTTCAATTCCCCCGAGCTAGAGTACGTAGGCAATCTCGATCTCAACGAGGTGCAGCCACCCCGATCTCATCAATCCCCATTTGGTCAAGTCTCCCAACGACCTGACCCAGAAGTGCATTAATCTAGAAATAGGTTAATACACCCATCTCAAATTTGGGTGAATTTTTTGATGGCTAATTAGTATAACAGAAGATGAATCATGGAACATTTGATTCATGGGAAAACAAAATAGATTCACTGAAGCAGATTTTTTTTTCAACAAAACATAGTAAGATTAGATAATCATAGTTAGTAAGATAATCAAAGCAATTCGATTAATATTTTTGATTTATCACAATTCTTTGAGATAAAATCATGTTTATAATGAAACTCCACAGATAGTGTTATTCTCACAGTTGTCAGTAGTTTATCAAGCAAATCAATAAACAGAAAGTAAAAGAACACTGAAGATTTTTAACGTGGTAAAACCCAATATGGGAAACGTCCACGGTTGTCTTCGTGACAATAAATAATCCACTAAATGAAAAAGATATACAAACCTATCAACTACCTGCAATTACTGCGAGTTGACACTATCGGTTATCTCTAACACCTTGACTTCACCGGAGCACCTTGATGTACGCACAAGACACTCGACTTCTTGATGAACACACAAGAAGACTAGAAGCCGAATTCAATACTCAATATGAAAGATGAAGGATTGAAGAATGGAGGAGAAGAAGCGAGTTCAATCACCAAAACCCTATTTATAGTTAGGGTTAGAAAACCAGAGAAAATGGGCCGAATTGAACAAATTTCATATTGGACGTACGTACGTTGAAACAGCGTACATACGTCCTGAGACGTAAATAGTTCGCTGCCTACTTGGACGTACGAACGCCCTAACTAGGTACGTACGTCCAAAACACAAAAGCTTGCTGCTGCCTTACAAGACGTACATACGCCCTAACTCGGTACGTACGTCCAGCTTTACAAAACACTTGCTGACCTAAACTAGGTACGTACGTCCTATACCAAACATAACTTAGACAAACTTGACGCGAATAGAAGGACTAGGGACGACGCGTGTACAACGAGGTTTTCCTAACAATGAACCCAAGGCGAGATAACTGTGAACATCCTAAGTCACAAAATAATGTCAAACAACCGAGTGTCGTTTCAATCTCCCCCTTTGACATTTATTTTGTGACAAAAACCTATGACTCTAGTAGCACTTATAATACGTGCATACAGTCCCAAACCAAATGGCATTTATAAACCATGCCTACAAAAGCACTCATAGCAAATACATACCAAACCACCAACACTTGATATTGAGCTCGAGTAAGACGCTTTAATCATCAGAGACCGAACGGAAGCAACAAGAGATTCTGAATCAATCAGAGAGCCAACGAAAGTTCCTCGAACAACTCCCCCATACTTTATGAGCTGGTTTTGATACCCGAGCTCCCCCAAAACTGTACAACTTCTGATCATCATCACTTTCACTCCCCCATGCATGACGCATACCTGAAAGTCTGAAACATGACCCAATAATACACTAACAAAATAAGAGACGAATGTTAGTCTTAGAGTCATATAAAATCTCCCCCTTTTTGTCACAATAGTGAACAAATTAAAGGCCATATTGAGGAGGAAAACGAAATTAGAGATCATGCAGACAGTAGTATAACAACTAAGAAAAACAAGATAAAAAAAATAACCTTAACATTCAAATATGCATGAAGGAAATAACAATCATAAACAGTAGTCCACAAGAAAATAGAAAACTTAGGTGAAGAACAAAACCCTGAAATCAAACAATGCTCTCGTCCTCAAAGCCACTCAACATCAGAGCCCTCAAGACCATCGTCCTTGTTCTCGTCCTCAGAGGCATCAGCATCTTCATCACTTGCAACCGGTGGCTCCTCTGCTGGGAACGGAGGCAATGTGATTGGAGTGTAGTCTAGTTGTAGGTGTCACATCTAAGCCACATTCATCGCATGAATGTCGCGAAGCATGGCATCATGCTGAGAAAGAATGACTCAAAAACGTTCCAGCCTAGCATTTGTGCGATCTTGGTGACGACGAAGAGAAGAGACCCGAGCCTCAACCGCAGCTACAGCTCAGTTACTACGAACCGAAGCGGGCGAGGGGCGCCCAGAAACCAAACCACAATCAAAGTCATCGCGGCTATCAAGAGCCCTACCTCCCCAGACCAGATGGTGCATCAGTGTTCCACCCACAGCTTCAAAGGCCGCCTTCCTAGACTGACAACCCTTCTTAATCGCATTTGCCCAGTTGTGAGCAACAAACCTCGGAGGACTCACCTCCGTGTACCTTCCCTGGAAACCCAAATGCCGAAGAATAGTCATAATGAAACTAGGGAAAGGAAGAGTACCCTTAGCCGCATCAATCTGGAGCATCCTGTAGAAGATAACTTCGGAAAGGTAGATATGATGCACAGACATGCAAACCAACAGCTTGATCATTTCATCCGTAAGAATGATCTTGTTACCCCTAGTTGGAAAGATGTTTGAATGAGCAACCATGTGCATGAGAATGACGTTGTAGGCCCTAGCATGGTACCTCTGTGTGACACCATCAATAAACATCCCCTGAGCTTGACTGACCAAGTCAACCCAAGCCTCGTCTGGAATAGGCCACATGATATGCGTCTGACTCAATGGCATCTCATGACCATCAATCCCTAATGCCTCACGAATTACCTTTGGAGAAATAGTGTATCTCCTACCCTCAATAAAAACCGAGAAGCTTGTACGATTCTGCGATGGCGTCTTGGTCTCATAGAAAGCAATGGTGTGCTCGACCGAGTACTTGGTGACCGGTTGAGCCACCCTTAACCAATTTCGAGCCTCAAAGAAAGATGATATGTTCCCGACTTGAGTGGCTCCCAATGGGATTGAAGTGATATCTTGCAAGTCAAAGAACCTCTCTGGAACAATGGCCTTGGCTCGAGGATGAGCACCAAGGGGTGTAGGAGGGGGTGAGGAGTCCGAAGGAGCGACACTTCTACCCCTGTGAGCCCGGGAAACACGTGCTCCCGAAGAGGATGCACCCTTAGAACCGGGTGTATCACTGGGTGTAGTGCGAGCGCGCTTAGGAAGCATGTCCTGCACAACCATAACATGAGACAAGCCAAAAATGTAAGAATAACCATGAAACTAACAAGAAAACAGTTAAGAAGCCTCATTGAGGCATTTCATCGAACACTTGGCGTGCAAAGGCATAAAGCATGGGAAAACAGCACAGTAGTGTTAAAATTCGCACCAAACATAGCCAACAAAGAGAGAGGGATGAACATCATAGGCAAATCCCAACAAAAATGTTTTAAAAATGCTAAGGATTCGAGAGATAGAAAAGAAGAACACCACTTGAATACGATGAATACCCAAAGCACAGAAGAGAAAGACCCAAGAGAATTAAGAAAGAAAGAAAGAGAAGGCAAAAAGAAGGAAGATATATGGAGAAGAACTAAGAGAGGAAGTTTTCAAAAAAAAATGAGTTAGAAAAGAAAAATTTGAAACTTCCCTTGTTCGTGCGTTGAGGGAATATTATGCACGATTTGAATTTGACAGTTGGCCGAAATCTTTAAATACATGGGCTTAAAAATCAACATTTGGGCCAAAACTGTAACAGGACGTACGTAGGTCCAAATGACGTTTGTACGTCGACCACCAAGAAACAAAACTGCTGCCTGGTCGAACGTACGTACCCCCTAACAACGTTCGTACGTTCGAAAAAGTTCTGAGCAAGGAAGACTGGAACACATTGAGGGACATCACAACAAGAATTTCTAGATATTGTAAGGATTCCGAATCAAGCAAAAATATAATTCGAGTATGCATCAAAAGTGACAAATGCAAGAAGGATGGGTGGAATCATAAACCAAACCTCGGTAGAAAGGAAAAACAATGCAATCATGCACGAAGTAAGAGAATAATCACATACAAAGACCATTGTACACCAAGAAGAAAAACCATCCACAAGATACAGAAAGATAGCCATAAAAACACTTCAAGACCATTGTAAACATAACATACCCTTATATACAAGCATGAATAGGAAAAAAATGCACTAGACCATAACAAGACCACATAGATTCCTGGTCCAAATCCCGTTTTTCGAGATATCCCCAATTTTTGTTGTTGTTGTTGTTTTTTTTTTTTTTTTTTTTGTGGTTGTGGGGAGAAACACAAATGCCATTCCCGTGTGGGAGTAATTAATAACCTCCATCTTTAACTAGAACACGAGGGTAGGGTGTAGCCTACATCTTTTCGGCAAAAACACACTCAAGAAGTGCAATACCATGATAACGTGCAACACAAGAACTAACATCTCTTGAGTGCAACCGTCAGAGCATGACCCTCACAGCCCCAACGGGTTCCTAGCCAACTGATTATGCTCACAAGACATTCAAATGGTTGGGGATTTTGTGAGTTATTGACCACTTACAAGAGATGAGCAAGAGGAACACAAGGAGAAATGATAAGAATGAAGGAAGGAACAACTTGAGATGATCATCTTCTAAGAGCACAAAAATGACAGTATAGGATACTCTAATGACTTCAAAACATACAAGCACATCATGCAAGAAACTACCAAGGGAGAAGAGAGTATGATGCAGCCCTACAAAAATTCTTGATACGAGTATACAAGAGAAGCCTTCCAAACTATAAGTAGCTGAAATATGGAATCCGAACAATATCTAGAGTAGTTTGTCCTCAACATCTATAACGGAGAGAAAAAAAATAAAATGCAATGAAAATAAAGAAGACCCACCTAAACCTCACAAAAACATACTCCATAAAGAAAAATTACTCATAGAGATCCGGAAGAGGGGTAGTGACAATAAAACAATTATCATGAGATCGACTACCGGTTAAGAGCAAGGCATGATTTGTATCAAAGACATCACATCTATTATCCTCAAAGACAACCTTAAACCTAGCATCACATAGTTGACTAATGCTCAATAAGTTCAAATTAAGGCCCTTAACAAATAAAAGTTCATGACCGCTTAACGAGCCATTCTCAGAGAAACTACCTTTACCTTCTACTGGGAGCATCTTACCATTCCCAAAGGTAACCTTACCTCCATATCCATGAATCAGGTTAGTGACAAGAGTTTTGTCACCTGTCATGTGACGAGAACATCCACTGTCAAGATACAATGATGTTGTGCCATTTTCAACCAGTCGCACCATGTGGGACACCATCCTCCTGGAAGCATCAGCACTCCTATCCAGAAATGAGGCAGTGGAGTGGGCATTGAAGATGCCTGAGGTTGATTCCCATAAGGGGAAGACCTAGGTAATCCCCATGGAGCATAGCCATTCCACATGTACGGAGCCTGTATGGGAAATGTGGTTGACTTGTTCCAGTAAGAAGTATCTGTAAAAGGAGAACGGTGAAAGGCATACAAATTATTCCAACAGAAGGTAGAAGTGTGACCCTTACGACCACAAGTAAGACACTTAAATTTTTTGTGTCTGAAGTTCTTTTTCCGAACGGGCGAAGAACGAGAAACTCTAGGTGGAGTGACAACACCAGGTCCCTGCACAGGAGGAGGGGACGTGGGTGGAACATTTGTTGGTCTTACGAACGTAGTATGAGTAGAGCTAGATGCAGGAAGAGCAACAGAGGAATGATAACCTAGACCGGACCTGTCTGAATGAGATTTACCACTTCCCAACAGAGAGTTAAGACTAGCACTAGCTTTACCAAAACCAATTAATTGTTTGTTTGCAGCAAACAACTCTGCTTTGACCTTTTCATGTTCCAGTACCAAAGAGCGATATCGGGTCTCTAAGTCATGATTCTGCTTTTCGAGAGAAGCAATACGTGCTTGGAAATCCTCCTTTTCTTTCTCAAATTCCTCCTTCAACATGTTTGAGTCACCTGCAAGATTACAAATATCCTGCCCAAGACTATCAACCTGATCCTGTAACACAGTGTTAGTCTTTTCAAGCAACTTAACTTGCTGCATAGAGAACTTATACATATCACACAATTCACTAGTATTAGTATGAACACCAGACTCAGAGACGTTAATATTATCAGTAGAAGATACGATACCTCCTGGATGTTCATCCAGGGACGCACTGAAGACCACATAGTTGGAAACAACATTTGAGTTGTTGTCGTCTTCGTCCTCATCGAAGTCATCCCATGTGACTGTGAGATTTGCTTTGGAATTGTCTCCAGGCCTGCGATCCACCTTCTTGTCGTATTCATTTGCAAAGTATCCATACTCACGACACTTGTAACACTGGACATCCTTGCGGTCAACACGAGCCTTCCTACCATCAACCGTAAACCTTTCAAAGCCACGACTCCGAGGAGCATTTGAAGAGCTAGAGAAGCGCTTCCGAGGATCTAGGTTTTGTTGATACTTTAGAATCTTCTGAAAGCTACTAGAGAGAAACGCATAGTTATCATCCATACTAAACTCTTCATCATCAGAGGCCCCTGTAGAAGTTTCTTTAGAAGAGGTAGTCTTAAAAGCCACAGACTTGTTCTTCGAAGGTTCTTCCAATGCCTGTTCCATCTCACAAGTACGTAGTTTTCCAGCAAGTGTCTCAATGGACATGTCTTTGATCACATTGCTTTCAGTAATCGCATCCTTGCGAGAGCAAAAACAAGGTGGCAAAGCACGCAGTATTTTACGTACAATCTGTGTATCAGTATACACATGACCAATAGCAACACTACAATTAATAATATCTTGCAGATGAATGAAGAACTCATCAAAAGTCTCAGTATTATCCATCCTTAAGTTCTCAAACTGAGAGGTTAACAATTCAAGCTTGCTTTCCTTGACAGATTCATCACCTTCATGTGTACGAATAAGCCTGTTCCATGCATCCTTCGCCTCAACACAGCCTTGAACCCGACGAAATTCACTTGCATTTAATGCCATGAAAATAGCATTTTTTTTTTTTGCAAAAGCAAGCTGGGGTTAGGCAGACCCCTACCAGATATATTAATAAAGAATATATTTACGTCCTAGGATACAAAATACCTTCTGCATCCTGAGACACAAATGTCATCAGTTGCCTAGGTAAAGGACATAGGAAAATACATAGTGAATCATCCCTACTTGGTAACCCTGCCAAGTAATCAGCACACCTATTTGTTTCCCGATGGATGTGTTGCACTGTGAAGTTTTCTAGTCCTTGCCCTAGTTGCCTTGCTTTGTTAGTTTGCCTTCTTACCTTCCATGCTAGGATCATAGTACCCTTGATACCCTCTACAGCTTGCTTAGAGGCAGCTCCAACTTCGAGTCTTCTAATGCCCATGTCAATTGCCAATTGCATGCCAATAGATATGGCTTCCGTTTCAATGGTTGTGACTGTGTTTTCCTTTGTACCACCACAAAAAGCCAGCAAAGTATTGCCAGCATGGTCTCTAAATATACCACCTATCCCAGCCTTTTCTTCAATAAGTGATCCATCTGTGTTAAGGCATATAGTCTCTTCATCAGGTGGCTGCCATTTATAGTAAAGCACAGTTTGTGTTCTCCAACTGATTTGTGCTCCTGTATGATGGGCAACAAGTCTGTTCACGGTATTGCCTTATACTGTTTTCCTCCTCATAGCATGTCTGAGCTTGACAACTTCAATGATCTTAGAACTTATGAAGTCCTCAGTTCTGGTTAGCTGCTCAAAGAGCCTTCTATTCCTCTCCACCCAAATCCAATAGACAGTAGCACACAGAGCAGTTTGTCTTACCTCCTTATGGAAGTCCTTTCCTTGTAGATTTGTACTGATCCATCGCCATTCATTCTGTGAACTTTGCACCCCATGATACAACCCGCACCATTGAAGTACCTTTGCCCATACAGTGTTAGAGAATTGACAGTCAAAGAAGAGATGTTGGACATTCTCATGTACTGCAACTCTACTAGTACTAGGCATGGTCGTCCCTCCCTGCACCAATTGTATAGGTGTAACTGAACATATTGGGGGGTAGTCAGCTGAAGGAGTGTTCACTCTTCTAGCTATAGGTTGCCCTCTCTGGACTTGAATTTCAGGAATCCCATACTCATAGTTGCACAATAGACAATTTGTTTCTTTCAGGATCCCCCATTGCAATAGCTTTTCTTGGGTGATGAGAGCATCTTGGACTGTCAGCCAAGTAATGAAAGCATGCTTCTTAGTGGTCGCATTATTCCATATGATCTTTGTCCATTGTTGTTTTAGGGCTCTTGGTCTCAAAACATGATAAGTGTTTTAATAGAGTACACACCCCTAGGGTGTGGCTTCCAAACAATAGTGTCTCTCTGCTGTAAAGGGTCAATTTGTACTTCTTTAATCTTGTTCCATACCTCTGCTGTCATAGAGTGAGCTATAGGTAAGTGCCATGCCTGATTCCTGATCAAAGAGTCGACTGTGGAGCTATCTCTCATTCCTGTGCTCTGTCTGACTGAAGTAAGCGTTGTCTCTCTAAGGTTTCCACCATTAGTCCATGGATCATGCCATATTCGTAGACTTCTACCATTAGCAACATGGTATGTGACATGTTTTTCAATGAGTTTTCTGCACTCCAAAATTCCTCTCCACATGAATGAACAATCAAGAGGAGTCTACATTGTCCAAAAATAAGAATTCTTGATAAGATGTCTTTGAACCCAAGAAACCCATAGAGAGTTCTTTCCAGCAATGTGAAAATCAAGTTTACCAATGGCAACTTGATTCCACACCCCCAAGTTTTTAATGCTCAATCCTCCTTCTCTTTTCGGCATGCAGCATTGAGCCCATCTTATGTTGTGTTTCTTCTTCCCTAGCTCAGGTCCCGACCATAAAAATTTACTGCATAAGGAGTTCAACTGCTTGATGATTGTCTTGGGCACAAGGTACACTCTAAACCAGTATACAACAGTGCTTGAAAGAACAATAGTTATGAGTTGTAATCTACCAGCGTACGAGAGCAGTTTGTTTGTCCATCCTTGAATCTTTTTCTTGAATTTTTCAGTCAAAGCCTGGCAGTCCCTGACCTGCAATCTAGTGGAGGTGAGCGGAAGCCCTAAATAAGTAATATGCCCTTGAACAATTGGCATGCCCAGAGTTTGTGCAAACTCTAGTTGTTTAATTTCAGAAGTTCTTCCAAACAGAATTGAGCTCTTGAGAGGATTAGTTATCAGGCCTGAAAGCTCATGGAAAGTTTCTAGTGTATCTTTAATTGCCTTTGCAGACTTCAAATCAGCGCCACAAAAGAGCATAAGGTCATCCGCAAAGGTTAAGTGAGTAATAAGAGGATTCTGACACTTAGGGTGGAGAGTATAGTTGCCTTGACTGTGTTGCTTGAGTACTAGCTTCCCAAGAACTTCCATTGCAAGCACAAAGAGTAATGGGGAGAGTGGGTCTCCTTGTCTGAGCCCCCTCTCTCCTTTGAAGAACCCTTCTACTTTTCCATTCACCAATAAAGAATAGTGCACAGTTGATACACAGGTTTTGATCCATTGTATGACATTTTCTGGAAACAGTAGGGCCTTGAGAACAACATAAATCAGATCCCAACTCAGAAAGTCATAGGCCTTCTGTAGATCTATCTTCACAGTGCATCTCTTCTTGCCCCCCTTTCTATTGTATCTCCTTAGAAGTTCGTGCGAGATCAGAATGTTGTCAGTTATGTCTCTTCCTTCAATAAAAGCAGCTTGGTTGGGCTCCGTGATGAGTGGCAAAGCTACTTTGATCCTGTTTACAATAATTTTCGAGATTGCCTTGTACACTACATTACAACATGATATAGGCCTGAAATCTTTTACACAGTTAGGCATATCAACTTTAGGGACAAGACTAACTAAAGTTGAATTTGTACCCCTAAGTATTTTGTTAGTAGAAAAGAAATTCTTAACAGCTTTAATAACATCATTTCCTACTAAATACCAACATGCTTTAAAGAATTTAGAGTTGTACCCATCATGACCTGGTGCTTTATCATCCGGGATTGAGAAAATGGCATCCTTAATCTCCGCTGCGGTCACATCTGCACTCATACTTTCTTGCATTTCAGGTAACACTGTCTTCTCAAAGGGCAGTTGTTCTTCAAAATCTTCCGGAATGGCAGCATTGCTTTTTTGGCCCAAAATCTGTTGATAATGTTCCAAGAAAAGTTTAGCTATCTCCCTTTTATGGGTGACTGTGGTCTGCATGGAGTCTGTTATGCTATGTACCGAATTTCTTGCTCTGTTCCCTTGCACCTTCTTGTGGAAAAAACCAGTATTTTCATCACCCAGTAAAGCCCAACTTGCACTTGCTTTCTGTCTCAGTGAAGATTCCTCTGCAGATGCCACTTCATTATACTCTTTTAGTGCACTACTCTCCATTGCAGCTAATTGTACATCGAGAGGGTGGGTTTGGATTTCTCTCTGAATTCTTTCTAAGTTCTCTCTCGCTTTCACAACTCTATCATGTAAGTCTGAGAAATTTTGTTGGCTCCATTCTTTGAGTTTACCCTTGAGTAACTTCAATTTGGTGTATAACTTCATCATAGGATTACCTGCAACCTGACAGTCCCATGTTTCTTCCACTAGTGTTTTAAAGTCCCGATGTTCCAACCAATGATTGAAGAACCTGAATGGTGCTTGCCCATCAGTGCATCACCTCCATTTTGTTGCCATTTCAAAATGACTGGTGAGTGGTCGGACACTCCATGCTCCAGAAAAAGACCATCTACATCAGGAAAACATGTACTCCAATTGTTGTTGACGAGACATCTATCTAACTTGCTGAGGATTCTGTCGTTTCCTTCATGTCTGTTGGTCCACGTATAAAAACTTCCTACAGCTTTTATATCATCAAGACCACTTCCTTCTATACAATCAGCCAATTCCTGTACATTTCTTTGATGCAATCGGTTCCCTCCTACCTTCTCAGTAGTAAACCTGCAATATTAAAGTCACCCATGAGAATCCATGGATTTGTTGTTGCTAATCCTTGCCATGAAAATAGCATTGAGTGCCTTGTTGTTAAAATTTGCCAATGATTTTTGTTCAGGCGACCACTTAGCACGTGGTGTCGGTGATGTAACTGCAGTATCACCAGTTCCTGTCGTAGTCAGAGGTGCTTTCCACCCATCTTCAACGGAGAGCCAAACCTCCTCTCCTAAAGCTTGAAGATAAGCCCTCATTCGAACTTTCCAATGACCAAAATCTTTACCATCAAATTGTGGAGGAAGACTCGAAGTACCAAACTTGTGAGGTTCCATTGAAGCACTATGGATCGTAAGCGTGAGCCTTTACGCTCCTTAACAAGCCCCTGCGACTGATACCAATTGAAACTCCACAAATAGTGATATTCTTACAGTTGTCAGTAGTTTATCAAGCAAATCAATAAACAGAAAGTAAAAGAACACGCAACATTTTTAACGTGGTAAAACCCAATATGGGAAACATCCACGGTTGTCTTCGTGACAACAAATAATCCACTAGATGAAAAAGATATACAAACCTATCAACTACCTGCAATTACTGCGAGTTGACACTACCGGTTATCTCTAACACCTTGACTTTACCGGAGCACCTTGATGCACGCACAAGACACTCGACTTCTTGATGAACACAGAAGAAGACTCGATGCCGAATTCAATACTCAATATGAAAGATGAAGGATTGAAGAATGGAGGAGAGGAAACGAGTTCAATCACAAAAGCACACCTACACAAACTCTCAAGAACACCTTACTTGGATGGCCAAAGAATTGCCTTGTTCTTTGGTGGAAAACCCTATTTATAGTTAGGGTTAGAAAACCAGAGAAAATGGGCCGAATTGAACAAATTTCATATTGGACGTACGTACGTTGAAACAACGTACGTACATCCTGAGACGTAAATAGTTCGCTGCCTACTTGGACGTATGAAAGCCCTAACTAGGTACGTACGTCCAAAACACAAAAGTTTGTTGCTGCCTTTCAAGACGTACGTACGCCCTAACTCGGTACGTACGTCCAACTTTATAAAACACTTGCTGACCTAAACTAGGTACGTACGTCCTATACCAAACATGACTTAGACAAACTTGAAGCGAAAAGAAGGACTAGGGACGATGGGCGTACAACGAGGTTTTCCTAACAATGAACCCAAAGTGAGATAACCGTGAACATCCTAAGTCACAAAATAATGCCAAACAACCGAGTGCCGGTTTCATATAAATCATGTTTGGGTTCAGAAATTGAAATTGGATTAATGACATATTTGTTATTGAATTTTAAATCAATGAAAGAGAATGAAGCTAGATAGTAGTAGATACTTAGTAAAGAAAAGGAAAGAGAAGAGCAGCAAGTTAATTAGGATTTAGGAGTTTCAGTCGTTTTATTCGGCTCAGCACATTTCGCCCCCATCGAGAAATAGAACTGACTAATCCTAAGGGTAAGAATTTGTGAAAGTAGAATTTAATTTGATGAGGTGGACTAACCACGTCAGTTTGTAGAATTTATTTGTGGGAGAAGTTTGTAAGCTTAGAAGCACTCCTGTTGATAAGTAATGGAGTAATTTTTTTTGATGGAGTATTGGAGTTGGTAAATGGTAAGTACTTAAGTAATACTCAATGTAGCAGTGATATGAGTTGTTAGTTTTTTTATTGTCTATGATTTCAATTTTAAAAAAATTAGAAGCAAGTATTATTATATTTAATTAGGACAGATGGTTTTTGTTTTTAGTTTAATCAGGTATTTATATTTCAAAATTTCCATTCTCTTTTTATTTTTATTTTTAAATCGCACTGTATTAATAACTGACAGAGATTACAACTCAGGTTGTGAATGATGTTTCACAAGCACTGATCCATACGAGTACATCAAATGACAATAGGCAATACAAGAGTACAGTGGTAGACCTTTGTAGTCACGGCGTAAGAAGATGGATCCAATCACAGACAAGGTCTTCGAAGTGATGATCTAGATTCGTAGCATTGTCACCTACCCAGTTCCATACGAAGCCTTTAACTGTCATGACGCATTTATCACTCATTAGAACAGTGGCGGAGCCAGGGGGTTGAGGGTGCGCAATTGTGGACCCTCAAATTTTACAAATTTCTTTTTTTTTATACGTAATTCTATTCCAACTCAACTTCCAATTACCAAAATTAAAAAACTTCTTACTATTTATATTTTATTTTATTCCTACTTTTTCAGAAAATCCTTATTAAATATGTGTATGTTATTGTATATTAGAAATTTAGAAGAGAATCGTGGAAGGAATGAAAAAGGAAAATTGCACAACTCTTATATATCTTTCTGACATCCTTTTATCTAATCATCTGCCTTCTTCTTCTTTGTGGACTTGTGGATGTGCACTCAACACCACTTTGAGACAGAGATTTCCAGCAATGTACATTGTCAGCAATAACAAGTCACAGTGAGCACTATGCAGTAGAATCAGGGTCAAGCTTTTCACTAGGATCTGAACTTAAGAAGGAACCTTTTTAAACGCGAACGAGGGCAATTTACAGAGTTGCAAAACATGCTTCAAGGTGTGGCGTTATCTGAAGATGACGACAGCTGGAGGTGGCAGTGGACACGCAATGGTATCTTTACAGTCAGGTCTTTTTATGACAAGATAGTGGAGCTGGAAAGACATCATGTGGAGATTGTGATGCAGTTCAAGACAGAGCTTGTTTGGACCAGACAACTACCATCTAAATGTAAGATTTTCTTTTGGTGTACTTTGCTGGATAGTATCCTCACCAAGGACATACTGAATTATAGAGGGAAGGTTGTGAATCCTTTGTGCACTATGTGTAATCTCAGCAATGAGAGTATAACACACATCTTCCTTCATTGCTCAAAGGCTCTGGAAGTCTGGTATTCAATTCTGCAGTCTAGGAGTAGAGCATATACTATCATTCTGACTGCTAACTCAGTGGAGGAGTTGCTTATTGCGTGGCCTAAAGGAAAATGTGGACATCTAGGGAGCAGACTTTGGGAGCTCCTGCCCTATGCAACTATCTGGGTTCTCTGGAGAGCGCGTAATGATCTGATTTTCAACAATAAGCTTCGCTCTCTATTGAAAGGATCTGCAACGAGATCAAAGCAACTTTGTGGTACTGGTTAGGAGTAGCCTGGTAGGAAACATTACAGCTTCCCAGACTTGGTGCACTGCTGGTTTGAGCTGCTGAATGGTACCTTGTCAGAGTGGGAACTTTGCAGACACAAGGGCATGGGGTTTTGGTTATCTCAGATGCATAATGTATATACCTATTCACACAACTCGTCGTGAACCCAGTTATATTCGACTCTACTCGACGTAACACTACTTTCACTCGAGCTCAATTCGTGACCACAAATACAAATCCAATTCGACCTTAAAACTGCTTCATTCGACACAGGCCTATTTTTATCCGACCTCACCTGACGTGAGACTACCCTTATTCGACCTACACCGTCTTCGTTCAAACATTATACGTTTCGATCCTCTGCCGTTACAATATATTTCCAGATCCAAAATATCCGCCCATTAATTGACCATTCCGTTGGGCAATTAATGAGCTTGACCATTCCGTTGGGCAATTAATGAGCTATCCGTTGTCCCAATCACCTATATAATGAACTACGTGGGCTTGATTCTGGGACCTGGTCACTCTCAGATACGTAGGCAACTATCTAAATCAGATAGCTCAGCCATTTTCCTCAACTTCAACTCCTTCCCCCTCAAAATTCCGATCATCTTCTCCGACTTGTGCTAAAACCAAATTCACTTACATTTACACATAACTTTGCAAAAGTTTTGTTTTTGTTTTATGCCTGAAGGGTGCCAAGACAGCTCATAGTAGGTGCTAACATGCTCTATAGTCAAGTTTTATGTCCCTGGTATGTATTCTTTTATCTTTACTCAATAAAATATCTCTTTATCAAAAAACAATAAATAAATAAAAAATCAAAGTTTGCAGAATCCTTATTTTTAAGGGAAATCATATTGATACCCGACTTTTTACAAAGAGTTGTCCAAAAATTTAAATATACCCCATCTCAAACTTATAACTAATTAATGGTTGTGTTTGGTTCCCGGAATTCAGATTCCGGGAAAATAGAGGGCATTAATGGAATATAGAGTTGTATTAGAAAAAGATTCTACGCGGAATGAGGGAGATACCCAAATTTTGAAGAAAATAAATCACTTGACGGATTTGTAACACCAGTTATGGAAACTGGTTTCCTTTTTTGAATTAAGGAAACAATATTCCTTAAATCTACATATGAACAGAATCCATTTTCCGATTTCATTCCTAACATACACTGATTTCATGCCTAAAATCTAGCATTTTTCTTGGAATTTGGATCCCAGTGAACAAAACATACCCAATATGTTTTGTCTCTTCTCTTTCTCAAAAGATCCCCTTTCGAGGATTTATGTGAGCTTTCTCATTCCAATCCATCACAAGTCTCTTTCTCTAACCTAATTTTTGAATCTCAAATCAATTGCAACAAAACTTAAAGAGTTTTTCATCTATGTATCTATGTATCTTATAAGAAGTTAAAATGTTGTGTTTTTTCCAGAAAGAAAATAGAATTTTATCATATTTTGTATGTTATGATTTCTTTTAAGCGTTTGGAATTCGATGTTGAAAGTTCTATGGAGTTGGGGAGACTTGTTGTTCATGACAAAAGTCTTGCGATGATCTTGTTTGGAAAAAAAAATGAATTATTGTGGGTGCAAAATTTGATCCACAAACTCGAGATATGTATTGATTAATCGAACAGTTACAATGAAAGCCTTGTATAGACAGAGATAAGATAGGGGGTATACAATGAGACTGGACCTGATGAGGATCAGGCTGCCTACGTATCCAAGAAAATGATCTTCGAATCAAGTCTCTGCTTCCGCTAAGCTCTAATGGAGTTGCTCATTGGAAGATTCGTAGTTCAGGAGGTTAAGAACTCATGTATTTGTAGTAGGCCGGAGGAGGCTGGCTCAACAAGCCCTCTGATTTTGACTCCATGAACTCAGGTAGTTCAACTGTGAAGATGTTTTCCGTAGAGATAGCTTGCATGTTGCTGAGCGGTTATCCCTTTGGTTTGAATTTCCTTTGACTAGGACGACTGCCATGTGGCATCCTCTGATAGGCTCTGGTTCAACCTGGGCCTTCCTTTATCTTCTCCAGCAGGCTAGAACAATGGGTTCTGTTAGCCTGGAATCTTGTTGGACTTATCCAGTTGGTGCCCAACCTGGATTTGATCAAGTCCGGAAGCACATACTTGGGCTTGACTCCTCTGACCGGAGTTCCAATTTTCATTGCATACACCCTGGCCAGGTCCTCTGGGCTTCTATGCTAAGCCTTTGGATGAGCCTCTGTCGCTGTTGGACTTTACTGGGCCGGACCTGGCCTACTTGACTGAGGTGGGCTTGGTCGATGTATGGGAGCCCACGGTTCAACTTCTTATACAGTAACCGGGGCTCCACCCATTGATCGTGGACTATCCGGTGGGTCAAGGTCTACAGAGTGTATGTGAATCCCTTGAGACCGGGTTGGGCCCTACCCGATAGCCCAGGCTTGGCTGGCTAATGCTCAGGTGCTCTCGGTTTAGGTTCTTATACAGCCATCAGTGACACCTGTCGGGTTTTTTTACCTAGGGTAACACATCGCCCACTCTTTGTCAAGTAGAAAATCTGCTTAGGAAAAATGTTCGAAATATCTTCTCCGGCTGTTGAGATTCGGAAGATTCCTTCCCTGATACGACTCTTGATGACGATTCTGCATCCCTTGGATCAAGGACTAGGGTTTATTTCTTCCCTCTATAAATAGCAAACGGGAGGTGTAGAAGGATATCCACTTCTCTTTCCCCGGTTTCTGTTGTTGTTGCTGTTGTTGAAGCTTCTGCTGAAGAATGGCTGACGACCGAAGTACCATCCAGAAGTATACTGTGGATATACAGGAGAAAATGACTCAAGAGATCGAAGACCGGGATCGCCGTATAGAGCTGAAGACAAATGCCTATTTGGAAGACATTCGTCAGGCGCGTTTGAGCCTGTTTACCTTGAACAACCAGCTTGCTGCAAAAGCTGGAGGCTCGAGGCTGCTACCCAACGGATCCGGGTTCTTCAAAGCGAACTGGCCACCGCATATGTACTGTTGGAAAAGATGGGGTATCATCTAGTCAAGGAAGAGAATAACCCTTGACATGTACTCCCTTGGCTTCCTGCACTATGTAGGGGAGTAGTGCCCCTAATTAAGACGAATCAATGAATTTTTTTTTCTATCTTTATCTTTTCCCCAAATGCTGAGTCACTAGCTTTGTCAGTCTTTTGAGGACAGGGGTACCTTAAGGAGAGGCTGAAATCTGCTTCTGCTGAGCTCGCCTGAATGGGGGGCAAGATTGATGTTGTCGCGGTCTCCTCGTGGAAGGAAGGGTACGCTGAAGCCAAGGCTAAATACCATCTCCCCCTCTGATGTAATTTAGTTCCGGTCGCACTATGTAGGGGACTTGGTGCACCCCCATACCTTGCTTTTCGTAATAAATCATATATTCTTTTATCACTCTCTTGAGCTCTGGTAGATAGGTCCGGTTGCTTTCTTATCATGATGAGTCCGGGAACACATACCGGTCAATCTTCCCTTAACCGTGATGACATGGACCATGTGGACCCCACCTATACATGCTGAGTGGATCTCAACTGAGTGCATGATAGGGTCCCAGCTGACGTAGGTCCCAAATGATTGTGCGATGTGGGCCCAAACTGATTATATTAAGTGGGCCCCATTTCGTCTTCTCTAAATCTTCCTTCGTTGGCGGGAAGATGTACAGCTTCAACTTCTAGTGAAAGCTTGTGACTCTTCGCTGATCGAGTCATTAAACCAATTGGTTTAATGATCTTAATGGAGAGTTCATTAAGATATTTGGAATACCATTAGCCGGTGGACCAAGGGTCCAACATTATAAAAGGAAGGCTTAGAAAGAGAGAAGAGCATTCCCTTCGCTCTCTTTCTCTTTCTTCTTCTTCAGCTTCATTTCGCTTTCTGTCGGAACCCTAGGTTCTGAATACTCAAAATTCCGGTGTCTTCTGTGCGAATTTTGTTTCGAAGATGAGGAGAACTCTAGTACTGAGCTCTAGTAGTGACGAGGAGCCTCAGAATTCGGCTTCCCGACCCGCTGCTGATGAGGGCAGACCAAGCGGTATTCCGTCAACTGGACCTCCTTCACCTGCTAGTGTGGCGGAGGTGGCTCATTTAGATACTGTTGAACCTTCGACAGAAAGGCCCAGGAGGAGGTGGCAAGCTTCCTCCAACCTCCCCCGGAATCCTGAACTCGAGCGGATGAGGGCGGCGGAGGTTCAGGAGCAGCTTGGATGAAGGGGGGTTCGATTTGGCTCCCACCCCTACATTTCTGATGGTTGCTCCGGCAACCTCATCGCGGTGAGTCTCTACTAACTCTTGTATGGTATGCAGCTCCCGCTGCATTTTTCAATTCTGAGACTGCTGTCGTAGTGGGGGATCCCGCCGGGTCAGATGCACGTTCTTCATAATCCTGCGCCGGATCGGGCTGATTGCCCTTCACTTCCAAGTTCCCTTTGGCCCGGTCGAGATGTTCCTGCTCATGAAGCCGGTTGCCCGGGAGGCCAAAGAGCGTTGCTTTTATGCCATTTCTTAGCGCACTACCCGGAAGTTGTCTAGGCTTCCCAATCATTATGGGACCTGGTTCGAGCCCTACTACCGGGTGTCAGGGTGGTCGTCTGACCGCAGCATCCAGGTGTCGCGGGATTTCATAGGTAAGCACGTACCTGATCTTGCATTCATTTTTGCCTTTATGTTCTGCGTGCTTCTTAAGCTCCGGCTCAGGAACAGTTCCATGCTTGTGTTCGCAAGAAAACGTCAGCTTCAAGTGTCTCTGCTGGCGGGAATGGATTCTTCTGCGGCTGAAGGCAACATTGAGCGCTTCTTCAGTCTGCCCGCAGACCTACGAAACTTGACACTTCCTGACCAGATCGTGACGCACATCCGCTTCCCGGCCAGGCTTGCAGCCCTGACAGCTCCTCCGCGAGTTGTGGAGGTCGAGTCCAGCTCTGGTGAGGGTGTTGCCACTGTAGAGAGCACAGTCCCCAGTGTTGAGGAGGAGCCTCCAGTCGAGAGTGAGGCTGTTGATCTGCGGGGGGGAGATGGACGACTGGCCCGATGAGGCTCTTCCAGTCGGGGGAAGATCTCCTCCTGACGAGCTTATGTCGGACGCCCTGCCGGAAGTCATCCCAGTTGTTGAGGATGTCCAGGTCAGTGATGCTAGCTCCGTTTGTAAATCAAACCATCCTTTGGGTTGCCGGAGGAGACAACACATTTTTTATGGTTCATCTGACTCTTCCAGTGATCCAAGCCTGATGTCGAGGGACAGCGGACTTCTACTTCCCCGTGGGTCTGGTGAATCAGCTACTGAGGGATTCTTTCCTACCCCGGTGTAGGTACATGATGAGGTGGATAACCTGGCCCAACCGGATATGGTGGGAGGTGTGTCCGAGGTGACGGTGGTCGCCTCTGCTGCTGAGGGAGGCGAGCCAACCGTGATCTTGGGTGGTCCATCGGGCGAAGTGGATGCCCCCAGTGCTGGAGACGTTGGAGTTGAGGCTCAGGTGGAGGTAAGACCTTCCCAGCCTCTTGTTGTTGAAGTTATTTCTGTACAGTCCCCTGCCCCGGTTGATCAGAGGGGCAAGGCTGTTGTAGAAGAGTCCACGAGGGGCTCGAAGAGAGCTACTTCTGCCTCCCCTGCTGACCAATGGGAGGTTGTGCGCCCGAAAAAGGAGAATTTCATCCCCCTGGCGCTGAGGGGACCGGTGATGGGGACTAGCCGGATTGGTAGTGGCTCCCGAGTCCTTGTTGAGGATGCTCTTGCCGTCGAGGACATCCAGACTGAGGTGGAATTTACTGTGTCGGGCATTGCTGATGATGAAGCCCCGGTTTATGGGTGGGGTGACCAGGTCCCATACACTGACCTGGCCACTGGCCCAACTGTGCAACCGGGCCTTGAACTGGTGAGTACCTGCCCGAGGCTACCCCAGAGTTTCCACTGCCGGCGTTCACCATTCATCCTGCATTTCTTAATGGGGAGCCGATGTCGATTGGGGACTCCGGCATCATGAACATCCACACCGCCTTCGACTACATCTTCTAGAACCTGCTCCCGGAGGACCAAGCGTACTACAACCGCCTTTCTCGCGACCGGGCAATGAGGGTAGCGGCTCAGACCCCGATCTTCTGCCTTGGAGGATCTGGAGCGCCTTCGAGCTGAGAATCGTCAGCTCGAGAAAGACCTGGCGGCGGCAAACAGTGACCGGTGGGCTTTGGAGGAGGACAAGCGGTTCATGGCGGCGGATTACCACAACCTGGACTTCACTCTGACCGTTGCTCTTCAGAGAGAGGAGGATGCCAAGACTTCTTTGGCAGAACTGAAGGCCACTTACGGGAAGCTGACCTGAGAGAAACTGTAGCTGGACCGGCGTCTCTCTCTCAATGAGGTGGCGTATGACTGGGCTACTGAGGAACTTCGGCTGGCAAAGGCTGCCTACCAGCAGGTTCTTGATCAGCTGGAGAAGGAGAAGGCGAAGAAAGGCGGTGAGAGCTTCGGTCCTTCTTCCCAACCTTAGCTCGGTCAATTTTTTTGTAAAAAGGCTCTTGTCCCGGTTGCAGGGGGACTCCCTCTTGTATATCTTCTTTTCTGAAAAAGAAATAAAAAATTTATAGTGCAAAAACATCTTGTTAGATATTTTTACCTTATTTACAACATTTATTACAACTGTCTATCTCCCTCGCCCTTTAATCGTTTTAAGGAGTTTTCCTTGGGACGATAACAATTCTTTTTCTTACTGACTTCATGGTGATCCATGGTTTGATACTCAAAGGGGATTTGTCCCTGTATTGTAAGCTTTGACCCGGGGGCAGGCTATTTGCCTAACAGCGCTGATGTTTAAGAGTGGATAGCCTCGCTCTTAAAACTGGTTTCCGAGACTGGAAGCTAGGTCCAGGCCTCTGGGCCTAAAAGGAGCGTAACTCTGCATTTAGGACTTAGCCAAGATCAAAAGCTAGGTCCGGGCATCTTGGGTTGGATGGGGTTTGATCCCTGAAATCCTTGATTTTCAAGACCGGAAGCTAGGTCCAGGCGTCTTGGGCCTAAAAGGAGCATAACTCTGCATTTAGGACTTAACCAGAATTGGAAGCTAGGTCCGGGCATCCTGAGTTGAATGGGGTTTGATCCCTGACATCCTTGATTTCCAAGACCGGAAGCTAGGTCCGGGCGCCTTGGGCCTAAAAGGAGCATAACTCTGCATTTAAGACTTAACTAAGATCAGAAGCTAGGTCCGGGCATCCTGGGTTGGATGGGGTTTGATCCCTGACATCCTTGATTTCCAAGACCAGAAGCTAGGCCCGTGCACCTTGGGCCTAAAAGGAGCATAACTCTGCATTTAGGACTTAACCAAGATCGGAAGCTAGATCCGGGCATCCTAGACCTCAGTGGAGACTTGATCTTGCACTAGGATTTTCAGCAGTAAATAATACAAAGTACTCAAATTCTTGGGGGGGAAAATCTTTATTGAAATCATCAAATGGAGTACATTACTTGTAGAATTTCTTGAGGTGGAAAACGTTCCATGGCCTGGAAAAGAGGTCGTCGGACAGAAATCTGAGGAAGTATGAGCCTTTCGCAGCATGTCTGTCTATAATGTAAGGTCCTTCCCAGTTTTCTCCGAGCTTTCCGGCGGTTGTATCTCTTGTCATCACTTTGACCTTCCTCATGACCCACTCGCCCGGACTGAATTTTCTCTCTACGACTCACTTGTCATATCCTCTTTTGAAAGTGTCCTGGTACCGGAGGAGGTGTTGCAGGGCTTGTTCTCTCTTGTCGTCAAGAACGGTTTTTTCTCTTGCTAAGATTCCCTCATTCTCCCCGGTAAGGACTGCATCAGTACGAGTTGTTGGAGCTAGCAGTTCTGTTGGCATTACCGCTTCTGCTCCAAAGGTAAATTGGAAGGGTGTCATACTAGTGGACCTCCTTGGGGTGGTTCGATATGCCTATAAGACCCCCGGGAGTTGCATTACCCAGTTGCCTTTTGCTTTATCCAACCGCTTCTTGAGTGTGTCCAAGATGACCCGGTTGGATGCTTCTGCTTGCCCATTCCCCTAAGGATAGTATGGGGCTGAGAAGTTGTGTTTGATCCCCAAGGACTTGCAGAACAGCCAGATGTTGTCGCAGTCGAACTATTTTCCATTATATGACACTAGTTCTTAGGGAATCCCGAACTTGCAGATTATATCTTTCCACAGAAATCTTCTGACGTCGGAGGCACATACCTGTACCAAAGCTACGGCTTCAACCCATTTGGTTAAATAATAATCTGTAGCGACAAGTAGGAACCTGACTGAGTGTGGAACCTTTGGGAGTGGTCCCACAATATCTAGCCCCCATTTGGCGAAGGGCTATGCGCTCAGGACAGGTGTAGTTCATTTGCCTGGGAAATGGCCGACCGGGGCATGCTTCTGACAGGGGAGGCATGCCTGTGTGAACTTTTTGGCGTCTGTCATCATGTGCGGCCACCAGTATCCTTGGATCATTGTCTTCTGTGCTAGATTTCTGTTCCCTGAATGGTTGTCGCAGATCCTAGCATGGATTTCCTTCAATATGATCAGGCCTTGTTCTGGAGTAAGGCATCTGAACAAGACCCCAGAGCCATGGCTCTTCATGTATAGCCTGTGTGACTCCCAATGCAGGATGGCAGTGAATTTCCACGGATCCCTCTTAACTTTGGCTGATAGCTTTGGATCTTCGGGAAGTAGATGGTGGATGAGGAAATTGATGTATGGCCTCCTCCAGTATTGACCGTTGTTGGACTGCAACTTGGCATCGATTCTGTCTACTTCAGAATTCAGGTTGTCTGAAATGTCTTCAATTGGTTCCTCCGGTGGGAGTTCCAAATCGATGTGAACATGCGAGAGCGGTGGTTCTGACGGGTCTGGTTCGTCCGGCTCCATTGAAGGTGGCATCGCTTCTATCCGGCCTTTGGTGAGGCAAGGATTCCAGTCTTCAAGCTGTGATTCTGGCGGTACTGTGTCTAACCCTGAGATTGAATACTCGGCTAGCTCTGTGTGTTGGGCCTGGTGTCGGGCTGTGAAGCTTCCTCATCTCTCTTTCTTTTTCGTCCTTCCAATGTCTGCATTCGAGGAAATAGACCTCCGGTAGCGGAATGTCTGGATCTTTGGGTCGGATACTCGGCTTCTTCTGGTATCCGATTGATAGCTGTCGGGGCTCTGTAGTGCTAATAGAGGAGGACAGATATGCCAAGGCGTCTGCATGCTTGACATCTATCTTTGGTCGTTGCTCGACCGTGATGAATTCAAACTTCTCTGCCATGGAGTGGACGACATCAAGATATTTTGCCATCCAGTTGTCCTTGGCTTAGAAGGACCCGGCGAACTGATTCACCGCTAGCTTTGAATCTGTCTTGATCATGACTCTCCGCGCCCCCAGTTAGAGTATTGTAGACCATATATCAGAGCTTCATACTCGGCTTCGTTGTTTGAAGCTGGGAATCCCAGTCTGACAGATTTTTCTGTCTTCTATCCATCCGGGCTGATCAGGAGAAAGGCTATGTCGGATCCCGTACAGTTACTGGACCCGTCAGTATAAATTGTCCATGTTTTGTTGTCTTCTTTGGCCGGAGACACCTATGATCAGGGGGTCATCGTTCGCCCCAGTTTATCCTCTTCTAGATTTGGATTGACCGGGATATCCTCGATTGGAAAGTCCATCAAGGAGGCTACTGTGTTCCCTTTCTCTGCGGTTCTGGGTTCATACCGAATGTGGTATGCACTGAGGTAGTTAGACCATTCGATCAGTCGATTGGATTCTTCCTGCTTTCCAAGAGCTTTTCTAAGCGAGAATTCTGTGTAGACTTTGATTGCTCTCTCTTGGAAGTATGGCTTTAGCCTCCTGGCTGCATGTACCAGGGCCAAAACGATCTTTTCGATTTTTGAATACCTTGTCTCAGCTCCCTGCAACACTTTGCTGATGAAGTATATTGGTTTCTCCTCCGGCTCTTCCACAAATATAATCGCACTAACTGCTATATCGGATGCGGTCAGGTAGATGCCGACTGGCTGCCCGGTTTATAGTGCTGTAAGGACCGGAGATTGAGTAAGATATGCCTTAATCTCGTAAAAGGCTTGTTGACAAGTAGGATTCCATTCCGCATTAGCTTTGATTGCGTTGAAGAATGGCTTGCATCGGTCTGAATACCGGGAGATGAACCTGTTGAGAGCAGCTAACCTCCTGGTTAGTCTCTGGAATTTTTTCACTATTTTCGGGGTGGGCATCTCCAGGACTGCCTGGATCTTAACTGGATTGGCTTCTATGAATCGGTTGGTCATAAAAAAGCCAAGGAACTTGCCGGAAGAAAGACCAAAAGAACATTTGGTTGGATTCAGTTTCATGTTGTACCGTGCCAGGATATCGAATGTCTGCTGCAGATCTCGCAAATGATTGTTTTTTTCCTTGGTTTTGACCACCATGTCGTCTATGTAGACTTCCATGGTCCGGCCTATAAGCTCATTGAAGATGGTGTTGACCAGCTTTTGGTATCTTGCTTCGACATTAATTCTTCAGACCAAATGGCATCACCCGGTAGCAGTAGAGCCCCCGGTCGGTGATGAATGCGGTATATTTCTGATCTTCTTCGTGAAGTGGAATCTGGTTATATCCAGAGTAGGCGTCCATGAAGGACAATCTTTGATAACCAGCGGTGACGTCCACAATGTCTGTGATCCTGGGGAGTGGATATGGATGCACATGAGACACTTTATTAAAATTAGTAAAATCGATGCAAACTCGAATCTTACTGTTCTTCTTTGGGACAGCCACGATGTTGGATACCCAAGTAGGGTAGATAACTGGTTTGATGAAGTTGACTGACAATAGCCGATCGACTTCTTCGTTTGACTGCTAACTTTCGATCTGGCGTCATTCGCCTTGGTTTCTGCTTGACCGGCTTGTACTGAGGATCAATGTCTAGTTTATGACAGGCGACCGAAGGGTCAATTCTTTGCATCTCACTGACACTTCATGCAAAGACGTGCTGATTTTGTCGGAGTAGAGTGATTATGAGATCCTTCTCAACCTTTGGTAGACCGGAAGAGATGTAAGTTGTCTTGTGGGACTCCAATCCCACTACTATAACTTCTTCTAGCTCGTCGACTGATGGTGATCGGTTCTTGTGTCTGGCTTCCCCTTGACAGACTCGTCGGGAGCTCGCTGCTATTGATGGGAGTCTGTCAGGAAGATAGTGTTCCCTTTGGTCTCGGAGATGGTCTTTCCTTTGACAACATCGAAATGGCATTTGAACGCCATCCCTTGATCTCCCTTGACCCTGCAAATTCAGTTGGGACGGAGTTGGGAATTTGAGGCCTTGGTGGAAGGTCGATACGATGGCTTTCATCTGATAAATCCAGTCCCTTCCCAAGATGATGTTGTAACAGGAGGGGGAGTCGACCAGCAGGAAGTCTATCTCGACGGTGTTGAATCCTACCGTGATTGGCAGGTGGACCCGCCTGGAAGACTGTGTTGGCTCCCTGTTGAACCCATAGATAGGAGTCTCATCAGATTCGATGAGACCCTTAGATAGCTCCATAGCTTTGTAAGCACATGAGAACATGACGCTGGATGTACTACCGACGTCGACTATGACTCGTCGGACCTGGTAGACACCAATCGATGATGTGTGCAGGCGTCATTGTGTGGATAATTCACGCCCCTTTCGTCTTCCTCAGTGAATGTCAACCCTCCGGGGACAATGGACTTAGTGTTCGTTCTTTCGTTGAAGTTGAGTTATCCAACTTCATGGACATGTCCTATCCACCGAAGCTTTTCTTGGGCGCAATTCTTCCTTTCTGTCTTGGAAGAACCGGGTGCCTGTACATGGCAAACATATACAATTCGGTCTCCGGTTTTTACCTGTTCGACTGCTCCAGTATGCACCATGTCAGGGATGAAGCTGACATCGACCAGACGCTGCATTTCATATTTCAATGACCTGTAGTTCTTCAGATCGTGACCGTAGTAATTGTGGTGATCACATTTCTTCGACTTATCTCTCCTGCCCTCCGGGTCTGCCGGGAGAGGGGTAGGTTTGTTGAGCAGCCCCCTGTTCTTGATCTTTTTGAACACTTCCTCGATCGGGAACCTCAAGGCGTGAATTCCCTCTCTTTGTGTTCACCCCCGGTAGACTTCTCTGACCGGCGGTCTGGTTGCCGGGCTGGTGTTTTCCCCTTCCTGTCTTTGTTTTTGTCAGGGTTTTTTTTCTCTTTGCGATCCCTGTCAGAGCTTTCTTCCTTTGCCTTCTGCAACTTCTCGGAGGTTTGGCCTTCGACAAGTCTCTTTCTCCTGGCTTTCAGGTCGTCTTCCTCGTGAGCATACCTTTCTACTTTCTTGAGCAAGGTCGAAACAGAGGACGGAGGCTTCCTTGCTAGTAACCGGTACAATTCTTCATGGTTGTTGTTCAAGGCATACTTGAAGGCTTGAATGACGACGCTATCAGATGCGTTCTGCACTTCTGACAACAAGGTTCGGAACCTTCGGGAGAAATTCCTGAGTGTTTCACTCCGGTCCATCTGCAGGGAGAACAAGACTTCAGCTCCCTTCTTAGTTTTCACATTGAACCGGTATTTTTCTTCGAGCAACTCAGTCAGTTGTACAAATGTGCGGATGAATGCGGGTGGCAGATTGTGATACCACGTTTGTGCTTCGCCTTTGAGTGAAGCAACAAATATTTTTGCAAAGTAACTTGTCATCATAGTCCCATATGGCCATGGTGCTCTTGTAGTTCATAACATGATAAACCGGACAACCGCTCGTCTCGTCATACTGTTCGAAAGGCGGCTGCTTGAAGCTAGTCGGGACTATATGACTCCTGACTTCTTCTGCCAATGGTGATTGATAAGCACCCAAAACTGTCATTTATTGCCCCAAATAACATATTGATTGTCTTCACAAATATGATTAAATAATGTATTTTGCATATTCTTAGTGATGTTTCAGGAATTGATGGTCAAATTATGGAATTCATTTAAATATGTGCAATATGTCAAGAAACAATAGGAAAATGGGTGAAAATACAAGGCTATAAGGCAATGAGAACAAGTTTAATTATTGTTGACGTCATCAGTGGCTACTTGCCAGTTAGTTGCACATGGGAAGTGACCAGTCGCCACCTTGGCAGAGATTCAAGGGATGAACTTTTCTGTACAAGCAACCAGATACATTCAGAAGAAGAAGTCAGAACCTAATTCACATTATCAGTGGAGAAAATCAAGCTCTGAAGGAATTCGAATTTTGAATTGTATTTTTCTTCTTATGTTTTAGATAAAAGTGAGAGTTGTTCTCTCATTAGATAACTTTTCATTCTTTTGAAAGTTCAAGAATATTCTCTGCAACTTTATTGTCTTCTTCATCTTCCATTAATCATAACTATTTCATCTTCATTTTTATTCTTTTGTAATGTTGATTTATAGCTTTTATTTTATGGTGATGTCTTCATCAAGGATGGAAGCTTAAATCCCCTTTAGGGGATTGATGAAGCTTCTGAGATGAGATTTTAAAGTTGAAGTAATTTATTTAATTCCATTTGTAATGAGTAGAATTGATGATTGCTTAAAAGTTTAATTATGTTTGTTTATCTCCTGTAGCTTGAGTTGATTCATCTGTTCTACATTCAGCTCTGGTTGTCCCTGATGGGCGCGGGCCTTTTGGGGACTCCTTCCCTTCTGACTGTGGCGTGCCGGGGGAGTGCTCTGGTGCCTCCTCCGGCACCGTCCTTTTGGCGGAGTGACCTCTTCAATGGACCTGCTACGAGTAACCCTGCGGTCATGACGTGGCACGAGTGCTCTGGCACGTCCGTGGCGATGTCTCTGAACTGGGGAGATGGACATCCTATCTCTCCCCGGTGCTATCCTGTCCCAGACAGGGCGGGGACCATGGCTACGGGGGGTAAGGCTCTGGTTGCTTCCTGACCGTGGCTTTATCTTCTTCTGAGGAGATGGACTTGAAGACAGGGTTGAAGATGACTGTCTATCTCCTGCCCTGGTTCTTTTCCCTGGTTCTTTTCTTTCTTCTCAGTTCTGCATTTTCCCTGGTCAACCGTTTAATGATTGCAGTTGGGGACTCGACCGGTGGTCCTTTCCCCTTCTGCTGCTCGGTGTAGCCTCCTCCCGTGACCAGGGGAGAGGTTCTCTGGTCTCTTCTTGCGGCGGCTGCTCTGGATGGTTCAGGATCTTGTGATGCTGGTATTCTGACGGTCCGGTTGACTGCACTCAGATTACTAAGATCATTAGTGATTTGTACCACTAAGTTTTCTGCCTCCGGTTGTCCACGTTCAGAGTGTTGCGAGCCCTGATCGTGGCCCTCACTCCCGAGAACTGATTCTTGATTCACAAGCTCTGTCGCCTCAAGAACTAGAGACAGAGGAGAAAGGTTCTCGGTCTGACTTTCAGTAACTTGGCTCATTCCATTGTTGGAACGAGTCGGGCGTCTCTTACTTCCAGCCATTGCTGCAGCAACTCTGGTATGAGTGGATTGAGATTCCTTGCAAGGCTCTGGAATTGATGGGAGATTCAGCCCCACGGTGGGCGCCAAAGAGTGTGGGTGCAAAAATTTGTTCCACAAACTCGAGATATGTATTGATTAATCGAACAGTTACAATGAAAGCCCTGTATAGACAGAGATAAGATGGGGGGTATACAATGAGACTGGACCTGATGAGTATCAGGCTGCCTACGTATCCAAGAAGATGATCTTGAAATCAAGTCTCTGCTTCCGCTAAGCTCTAATAGAGTTGCTCAGTGGAAGACTCGTAGTTCAGGAGGTTAAGAACTCCTGTATTTGTAGTAGGCCGGAGGAGGCTGGCTCAACCACCCCTCCAGTTTTGACTCCATGAACTCAGGTAGTTCAACTGTGAGATGTTTTCCCTAGAGATAGCTTGCATGCTGCTGAGCGGTTATCCCTTTGGTTTGAATTCCCTTTGACCATGATGACTGCCACATGGCATGCTCTGATAGGCTCTAGTTCAGCCTGGGTCTTCCTTTATCTTCTCCAGCAGGCTAGAACAATGGGTTCTGTTAGCCTGGTTTCTTGCTGGACTTATCTAGTTGGTTGGGACTTGGATTTGACAAAGTCCGGAAACACAGACTTGGGCTTGACTCTTCTGACCGGAGGCCCAATCTTCATTGCATACACCCTGGTCAGGTCCTCTGGGCTTCTATGCTAAGCCTTTGGGTGAGCCTCTGTCGCTGCTGGACTTTACTAGGCCGGACCTGGCCTACTTGACTGAGGTGGGCTTGGTCGATGTATGGGAGCACACGGTTCAACTTCTTATACAGTAACCAGGGCTCCACCCATTGATCGTGGATTATCCGGTGGGTCAAAGTCCATAAAACGTATGTGGATCCCTTGAGACCGGGTTGGGCCCTACCCGATAGCCCAGGCTTGGCTGGCTAATACTCAGGTGCTCCCGGTTTAGCTTCTTATACATCCATCGGTGACACCTGTCGGGTTTTTTACCTAGGGTACACACAATTATTAAGGTTTTAGTTGGGTAGCTCTTAGTAGAAGGTGTAAATAAGTTTATTTAGGAGTGTTTTTAATTTTTTTAGATAGTTCTTTGTAAGGAGTCGAATGTTAATATAATTTTCCTTTATTAATTAGACTATGGTTCTTGCTTATTCATTTGTTAACAGTGTACAGATTTGTGCACTCATTACCACAAGAAATTATTCATTGTCTAAATTAATCTGTTACTCATGTAGTTGATTATGAATAGATGGTAGACTATCAATTTGAAGATTTAAAAAAATAATGGTATTTGTTTTATTCATTTTTTTCCTTAGACATTGAATGGAACATTTTCCTCATAAAAACTATTAATAATATTATTTTTTGTTGTGTTTATATTGATTTGTTCGATTTTTTCCATAGCTAAGTGATGCTCCCCCTGGATGCAATTTCTTTGTTTCCAAATGCACCACATAATAGCATGAATGATCTCCCACATTTTTTTTTTGCTAAGACCCATACTAGAGTGCAGTGGCCATGATGTCCTAAACATCTTGCAGTAAGCTACACCATATTTTCCTAGAGAACTTGCAGAAGAGAAAGATGTGACTGGATGATATAGAAGCTGATTTACACAGGCTACATAAACGGTTAACATGCATACCTTTGATGATTAATTTGTCTGCCATTTGTATTCTGTCAAGTATAACAGTCATAAGAAGAATTTCAACTTAGAAGGTACATGTGCCTTCCATATTGTTTCGTGAGAGAAGTTCATTAGTAGTGGATACCCAGTTTTGTTTCCTTTTCCAGATCACCGTACAAGGATTTGACGAAGGAAATTCCCTTCTCGGACAACTTCCAATGCCATGTGTCATTGCCATCTCCCAATGCAAAGGCATTAAGAACCGCCTGCAGTAGATTTCTTGGGTTTCAACTTCCCATATCGTCAGTTGCCTGCGCATATGTAAATTCCAGTGAACTTCATCATTTACCATGACGTAATGGTCATTAATATGACCATTCTTCTTTGTAGTAATACGATAAAGAGAGGGAAATCTAGTGGCGAGCGACATCTCAAAGCACCATGAATCGTGCCAAAAACTGATGTTGTCTCCTTCCCACACCTTGTAGGTAGTTTTTTATTTAATTTCATGAGCATGTTGCATGATACTTTTCCATAGGTCGCATCCATGAGGGTGGAAGGGGTCCTAGGTCACCATCCTCTTTCATCCAATCCATATTTGGCTACTATAAGCTTCTTCCATAAAGCATCTTTCTCATTTTCGAACCTCCATATCCATTTTCCCAAAGGGGACTTATTCATAATAGAAAGGAACCTCACGCCAAGGCCACTTTTTCCTTTTGAAGCGCAGACTTGATTCCAATTAACGAGGTGCGTCTTTCTTTTTTCACAACAAGAACCCCATAAAAAGTCTCTCATAATTTTCTCAAGACGATTCGAGATACTAGAGCGAAAAGTGAAAAAGGAAAGTTGATACACCGGGAGGTTGGAGAAATAAAACCTTCCTCTTTTTTAGAGGCTCTTCCTTGACCAACTATTAAGCCTCTTAGTGTAGTCATGTAGAGTTCAATAATCGCGTCCCAAGCCGATTTACACTTGAAAGAGGCGCCGAGAGGAAGACCCAAGTATTTACAAGGAAGAGATTGGACTTTGCATTGCATGAGAAAAATAAGGAAGTGCATGTTGGGAACGTCACCAAGGGGAGAAATAGAAGATTTAGAAAGATTACTCTTTAGCCCGGAAATGGCTTCAAAGCGTAGAAGGATGCCACTCAAGGTGAAAACTTGGCTAGGGGAAGGCTCAATGAATACAAGAGTATCGTCCGCAAATTGAATGAGACCAATTTCAAGTGCATTAGGAGCCACTTTAATTCCACATAAAAGACCAAGATTCATAACTCCTTCAACCATACTTGAAAGAGCTTCCATAACAATGGAGAAGAAGATGGAAGAAAGGGGGTCCCCTTATCTCAATCCTTTAGTACTGTTGAAATAGCCGGTCAGGGATCCATTAGCCAAAATAGAGAAAGAGGTCCTAGAAATGTACGTATGAATCCAAGAGATCCATTTTGGGGCAAAACCCATTCTCATTAGTATGTATTCTAGAAATTGCCAATTCACATTATCGAATGCCATTGCAATATCAATTTTGCAAAGCACACTCGAACCTCCCTCCTTGAGCTTTGAGTCCATACATTCGTTGGCAATCAATACTTGGTCCATTCTCTTTTTGGATAGAGCAATCAGTTTTTCAAAAGAATGTTTCTCTCTTTTGATAGTTTCGTATGGAACCAATTCAACCATCAAGTTCAAAATGTTGTGATTTTTTTTGAAGATTCAGACATTGAAATATTGACTATTTGGAACTCGGTCAGATATGCTTGAATTTTTAATTATTTTTCAGTGTCATTTTATTTATTTATTTGTTTTTGGTCAAAATATAATTTTTTTTATTCGTAAACCTTGACAAGCCCTCAAACTACATTTGGGAGACCAAACTTTAAAAACCTAAAAATTGCACCCTTGCCTGACACTCTGGCAGGTCTTCATTTTGCGCCCTGAATTCTGAACAATATCTTCAAACTACTCTAGCTAACCCCAAAACTCAGTCACCATAGCTTTGTCATGACGTTTTTCCAAGCAAACATTATATCAGTGAATCTAATCGACTCTTTAATTCCATTGTTTCACACTCAGGTTCAACCATACCCAAATTGGGCCTCCTCATTGTTAAAAATTCCATCTTTCCGAGCCTTCCAAATTCTCCACCTTACCACATAGGGTAGAATATCCCATATCGCTGTTGTTAATAAGTGGAGGCCAGTTAAGTTTACCAGTAAATTTGTGGTAAAATTCCAGACCTACAGAGAATGCTTTGCAGTTGGATTGACGATCACCAATTTGCCGTATGAACATAGTGAAGCTGCATTGAATAAACAAATGGGGAATAGTTTCCTTCTCCTTTTTACAAAGGCAACATCTATTCGGAATTGCATACCCCTTCTTTGCAACTTGTCAATTGTAAGGAGACGATTCCAATGATAAGTCCACATGAAAAACTTCATGATGGTGGTCTAAACCCTAAACACTCTCCCCACCTCCCTAGTGTAGAAATATTGGCATAATCTAGTTTTTCATGATTTGAATATTTGCAGTTGAGCCAACATTCTCAGTCATCACCGTGAGAGGTGTATACCTTTTCACCATTCTTTAACAAAATAAATAAGGTAAACACATTTTATCCACCATACAATATTCTTAATTTCTTACTACCAAAACTGACACACCAATTACATTCGTAGTGTATAGTGTACAAAATTTCCTTTTACGTAACACTTACATGGGCTACCCGAAACGGATCATATCGACGAATTGTAGGTTTGGGAAAACCCTGGTTACAGAAAAAGGTTTATTTAGGGTTTAAGATGAAACTCGTCCGCCCCCGCCCGCCCCAACACTAGTATAAACTATAAAGTGCTCTCTCCTTCTTCTCATTTGTTTCTTTCTTTCTCAATTTCTTCACAGTTTTTAGGGTTTCTTCTCAATCAAAATGGCGAAGAAACCTCAACAACAGAAATCAACAACAACAAAAAGGAAATCAGAAGATTCATTAAAACCTCAAAGAACTACCAAAACTAAACGAAAACCTATTCCTTTGCAGCAATTGCAAATTGAAGATGATGTTCCTGACTTTCCTCGAGGTACTAATTTATTTTTTGTTAATTTGATTGAATTGAAAATTTAAAAAAAAAACGTGTTTATGAGATTGATGAAGGATTGTGTTGTGTTGTTATGTTTTGTTTTGTTTTGTTTTGTAGGTGGTGGGAGTTCACTTAGTCGTCGTGAAGAGCAAGAAGTTAGAGCTGAAGTTGATGCTGAGTTTGAACAAGAACAATTAGGATTGAATAGAAAGAGTAATAACCAGAAGAAGAAGAAGAATAATAAGAGTTTTTATGATGAAGATGACTTGGGTTCACTTTTTGGTGAAGGCATTACTGGAAAATTGCCTAAATTTGTTAATAAGATTACTCTCAAGGTATGGAACTTTGGATTTTTGTACTATTTTGATGAAGATAACCCAATCATGAAGTTTGTCCATATGTTTTATCGTCAATATGTATAAAACCCCAATTCTTGATGAATTTGATATATGGTTTATATACACTATTACACTGTTAAGTTTTGGAGTTTAAGTTGTCTACTTAGTGTTTTGGTTAGTGAAATTAAACTTCTTATTTTCATGGAAATGGACAGAATGTTTCACCTGGAATGAAATTTTTGGGAGTCATTGCTGAAGTAAATGAAAAGGATCTGGTAATTAGTCTTCCTGGAGGTCTGCGTGGACTAGTTCGTGCTAGTGAAGCATCTGACATTTTTGCAACAAATGAAATTAAGGTATAATGTAGTATCATTTGAAGGATTTCATTTATGGATGGTTGGAGAGAAGGATTTGGCATGTCTATATTTATATTATAAAATTGAAATAACTTTTTAAACTTCTGTCTTCTCTTTTTTCTGTAACAGGATTCAGATCATAATTTCCTTTCCAGCATTTTCGTTGTTGGTCAGCTTGTTTCATGCATTGTAGTACAAGTTGATGATGATAATACTGATAGGAAAGGGAAAAGAAAAATCTGGCTTTCTCTTCGTCTAGAATTGTTGAATAAGAGCTTGACCTTTGATGCAGTTCAAGAGGGAATGGTATGCCTTTGCACATTATATTGGAGAAATGTGTTCTTTAGATTATGATTTTTTTGGTCTTTTTGTTATTCCGGTACTTCCTTTATTTTATAGTTATCATTGTTGAATATGATTTAAGATACACGTGGTCGGACTATTGATTTAAGACAGCACATTTCAGATTCTTGATTCTTAGAAAACTAAACTCCCATCATCATTTCTTGTTGAGTAATTGTGTTTGGAAGTGGGTCTGGGTCAGTCTAAGAGTTAAAGAATTGAGTGTATTGCCTGTGTCTGATATATTGCGACATACTATTGTATTGAGGGTAGACTGGAGTCTATGTATTATTTGATAAATTTGCTTCATTGGACCTCATTCTTTGGAGAGGAGCAGAGTATAGACATTCGTTTTTCTTTCCTAGTATATGGGCATGAGAGCAAAAAATCAGACTCTCAGAGTAGGTCAAAGGGTTGTTAAAAGTGTGGGAAGATTCAAAGACTTACCATTGTACGAGTATGTATCTGGATGGGAGATGAGTCGTTGAGTGTGCAGTTGCTTGACTGTATGTGTGTGTTTTTATCCTTTGCCTTGTGTTGTATGAGGATTACTTCGTTCCACTTATTCTTCTTTTTAGATATTAATCCATCTTTACCGATTTAAAATAGTAGTTTCTGGTTTTCGACTTACCATTAAGTGATTTGACATCCATTTCTTTATGTTTATTAACTTTATTTACCTCATTGCCTGTTGATGTTTGATCACTCTATGTATGCATGATTAACAGGTCCTGACAGCATATGTAAAGAGCATTGAGGATCATGGATACATTCTACATTTTGGATTACCTTCTTTTTCTGGATTTTTACCACGAAAAAGCAAAGGTGAGAAACATTAACTGAATTAGAAATCCCCATTCCCCCCTCCTTTATTATTATTTAAGAAACATGTGGTCATTTGTATTGGATACATGCGACTGTGTATGTACCAGAAATACACATCACTATCTTACTTTTCTCAGAAAAGAAAAAAAATCCATTTCAGTATCGTAAGGTGCAACATGAGTCTACCCCCTCAGTTTTAGAGCCCCGTGTAAAAATTGAAAGCAAGACTCTTTCATAAATGACCTTTTTTGTCAGGTCGCTGTGTCATACCTAAAATACTCAAATTTTCTATAGTATATAGCTTAATATTAACGTCAAAGATAACAATATCTAGTTATTTCTTTTCAAAAATTAGAAATCAAATCATCATTCATCCGATAATGACCCGATCCAAATGTACTATCTACAGACACAAGCAATGCAGTTGTGTTGGCATACTAATTTTGACAAACAATTTTGGGCAAAAAAGTTGAGTTGCGTACTGGTAGAAATTGATCAAACTATCCACGAGCTCATTTATCTTCCATTTCACAGAAGTGTTTTAGTTAACTTGGAAAAACATTATCTGTAATCTGTATCCACACCTGCGCTTACGAAAATGAGCCCATAGGATTTTTTTATGATAAATATTGATAATGTCCAACCACATCCGGGGACCTCAATAATTGTGGACGGTCACAGTTTGGCTTGCTGGACCCCCGTACAGCAGGCACTGCATATGAGGGGGGATCACTCTTTTCTGTTTAATGTGTATTTTATGGCAAAAACTATCTGAATTCGATACTGCAAGTGTACTTTACATATTGTTTTAATATCCTACAGGGAATGCATGAATTGTATGACACTCGTGATTATCTGACATAGTTGATTTAGGCTTCGAATATGTTAGGCAGGGGTTTAGATGTTAGATAAGTGTTTGTATCTAACTAGTTTTTTCACTTTTTGAATATATATTATACACTTTTGCCGCAAAACCTCTGAGTTGGTATTATCTTTCTTGATACTTTCCATGGGATACTGTACACTTTGAGTTGCAGGATATTACCTATATATGCCTGATCTTTCTGATTAGTTGGTTGTCTGGAGATCTTTTATCTTAGTTCTAATCATGTTTGTGACATGTTTCAATTAGATGGCTTTGAGATGAAGGTGAATGCTGGACAGCTATTGGAAGGAGTTGTTAGAAGCACTGACAAAGCTCGCCGTGTTATTCATATGAGTTCTGATCCTGATATCGTCTCTAAATGTGTGGTGTGTGGCTCTGCTGAATTTATATTACTATTTATTCGTACTTTTCGTATTTGATGTCTTTGGTGGTAGCACTTTCCTTTTCATTTGGTATTTTGGTGACATGTTTTCTGTCTTCTTTTGCAGACTAAAGATATAAAGGGCATCTCAATTGACCTTCTTGTTCCAGGCATGATGGTTAATGCCCGCGTACAATCAACACTTGAGAATGGGATTATGTTATCGTTCTTAACTTACTTTACAGGAACTGTAAGTTTAATGGTGTTCTTTGATGACAAGTTTTCATTGTGGATGAAATTCAGCTGTCCGCTATCATAATGTGTTCACTTTCTATTCACTATCATAATGTTCTCTACAGGTTGATATTTTTCATCTAGAAAATATGTTTCCCTCCGCTACATGGAAGGAGGAGTACAATCAACATAAAAAGGTATTGCAATGCCAAATAAGGCTGAAGTTTGTTACTTATTTTAAGTTTGCCAATATAGACGCTCAATCTGCATACTTGCCAAGTATAAAAGTATCTGTATAGTGTCATCGTCGTTGTTTTATTAACATACCAACCATTGATACGACTGAGCCGCATGCCAAGAAAATAATCAAATTGATAGTATGGTTATGGCTGAGATAGACCATATTTCAATCTGATTTGAGCTGTCTGCTGATTACTCCATAAAGGTGAGATTTCATGTATCATGTTGTTTCGAGGATTGAAGCTGTTCTGATGATGGCAGGTTCCATGATAACGGTTGGTTACCATTGTGACCTTCATCGTCATACCTGTTTTAGATTAAGATTATGTAAAGTTAAATCAATGTGTAAGCTTTCTTTTTAACTAATTAGGCTGCCTGTACATTGAGATTCTGCATGAGCAGTTTTTTCGCTTTGATGTTTGACTACCCAATCAAATAACAAATATGTTCTACCCTGAACGATCATTACTTTCACTTTTATTATCCCATATTAAGCATTGTATCCAGCCTTATACCAACCTTACGAATCTTGTTATCTACTTACAAGCTTTTTCATCCAAATAGCAAGTATCATCCCAGATTACTGTCTCCTCTGCCTTAAGTTTGGTCATCATTTACAAAGCCATTGAATTGCACCGATTCATTCATGTGGTTTTGTGATCAGTTTTCTCTACATTCTCAGATCATCCCCACGAGTTGGTGAAAAATGCTATTGTCTATCCTTTTGGCCCTATGGAAAAAGGGAGCACCAGAGTGTTTGATATTAATTTAGATGAAGTGTTTAGGTCTTTCTTGGCATCAAAGTTTGCCTTACTACTGTATTCTTGGAAAAACATTATTGGCATCGCTTACTACTAATCAAGCTGTCACCTAGTATTGCAAAGTGATTGAATTTGTTTCCCGTGAATGGGTACTTTGCTAAAGAGTCCAGGAATATGTGTTTGGAGCTGGATCTTCTACAGACCTTGTATGAAGGGCATTAGGCTAGATGACTACATGTTGAGATGGGTGGATATTATTTTTCATGTACATTGAGTGATATATTACACATTTTAATGAAATTATGTGTTTTACTGGCAAAAAATAAAAAAATATTTGTTTATGTTGAAGTTGCAATTCTCTGGCCTTTTTGAAAGGATAGTGACAACTGAATTTTCTAATATAAGGAGCATAATCTTGATTATCAAAGTCCAAGAAGTGTTGTGCTGTTGGGTATCTTCTGATTGAATGTTGAGGATTTCATAGCAAGTTGGGATAATATTGTCTTGAGAACCATTTACTTTTGAATGTTGTATGCTAAGGGTTTCCTGTACATCTTCCTTTTTCCTCGGCGTGTAACTGTATTATTCAGTACCCACACAAATGAAATGAAAATGACTACCAATAGAAAAACGGGATTAGATAAAATCTAATGTAGTAAGTATTTGATGGATTTTCTGATTGGTAATAAAAAATCAAACCTTACATGTAGGGATCATTAAAAATGAGTAGAAAAAGAAAGTAATTACCTATTAGTTTGCTTCTTGTTTAAGAAAAAATTGTACTATGTGACAATCTTAGTATATGTTTAATGAGCAGTTCCTATCAGGAAATAAGTGTTTGTGGCAACTGGTACCTTTGCATTGCAAATGATGCCCCGGTATTTTTTGGGGTTTGCTTATGGAAGAGCACTACTAGAGTGCTTAAATGCATTATCTTCAAAAATATGGGTTTCCTACCTTTTGTTGGGTTAAGTCTATTGCATTTTGCTGACATGAAAAGTAAAGCATATATTATGAATTGGTTTTGTGTATCCTAATATTTTTCACAATGTTCTACTCCATTGGCAGTACCTGAATCAAATGTTGTATTTTTCGCTTCTGTAGGTGATTGCTCGTATATTATTTGTTGACCCCTTGACTAGAGCTGTTGGGTTGACTATGAATTCTCACCTTGTTCATAACAATGCTCCTCCATCAGTAAGTTTTTGTAGAACTTTATTTCATGTGTTTAAGTGTGATAAAGTGCTATCCACTTACAAGAGATCTGATCTTTTGTTTATTGAATAATGCTTATTACCCTATTATTTTAATGCTTAATCTTGGAATGTTTAATTTTGGTTCTCAATATTTGGTTTTGTAAGATGCGTTGGAATTGGTATCCTGGGCTTTATATAATTCCTTTTTAGTTGTAAGTTGCATTTTCTCATTCTTAGTATTTCTTCAGAGAGATGGTCTGACTGATATTTGTGTAATTTTTGCTTATTTTATAGCATGTTAAAACTGGAGAAATTTATGATCGCTCACGAGTAGTGCGAGTAGACAGAGGAATGGGACTTCTTCTTGAGATTCCATCTACTCCAGTGTCAACACCTGCTTACGTCAGTGTATGTTGATTTTTGTTCTTACCCCACTGCTTTTATTGTTACAACTGTTTAATTATTTGTCATAAATATGAGATATTTATTTATTCATCTTGTTTTTGTTACAATAGTGCTTAAAACATATCCCATGTTCATGTGGTAATTGCTGTTTTTCTTTGTTGGAATTAGATATTTGATGTATCTGATGAGGAAATTCGGAAACTGGAAAAGAAATTCAAAGAAGGGAACCATGTTAGAGTGCGAGTTCTTGGATTCCGGCATTTAGAAGGGCTGGCGATGGGAGTCTTGAAGGTTGTCTATGGAACTCTTATATTCCTTAACTATTTAAGTGAACAACTTGTCATTCTCTTTCATGTTTGTAGATAGATTATGTCATGTTTACCTGCATACGGGGGTGTCATCTAATCAATCTTTCAACATCTTATACCCATAACTATTAATTTTTAGGGATTTCAGTTTCTTGTGGTTCAAGTCTTAATACCATCTCAAGAACATTATGGCCTTTTGCTCAAATATCCTTCTGATCCTTTCGTAGCACACCACCCACATGGCCTTAGGCAAGTGGTTAGCTAAGCACATGGCTAAGTGGTTGTTGATAAAAATGGATAAATACTGATCTTCTTTCCTGAGTCTTCTACAATATTGTTGCAAGAGTAGGAATATTTGCTGCAAGAGAGAACAAGACATGGATGGAATTCACTGTTGCCATTGGTTTCACTTATTTGCATATAATCTGTGCCATCTGGTTTATGTTTACATAACCTTCAGTTGGATACTGTGCCATCTGGTTTATGTTTGATTGCGAACACCAATTTGCGCTCATAGTATGTAAACACATTTTCAAAAGTTCCGTGTCGTATACATGGACTATGCACGTGGGACACTCTGACCCAAAGTATGAAGAATAGGAAGAGGGGAGAAGGAAGAAGGGAGTAGCAATGAAAAGTAAGTGAATAATAGCATTAGTTAAGTGAGCCTATTGTTTCTTTCTTTAATTAAAGGGAGATTAGTAAAGACTCAGTTATGACGACGAACTCCAGATTCATCAGAAATCAATAAGACAGTTGGTGGTACTTCTGTGGTATTCATCAGAAATTATTTGGGCAATAATAGTATGCTTTCAGTTGTGCGTTGCACCTTCAATTTCATTTCGATTTTCTCAAAGTCACTTAGAGGTAGAAATAACAAGTGCAAGTTCCACTCATACACATATAAGTTACGTAAATTGCAATTGATCAGGAAAAATATTTGGAAGTTCAAACAGTTCCAGGAGCCATTGAGAAATCCCAGAAAATTCGGTCAATATCTTGGTGACTTGTCACAATTGAAACATTTTGGATACCTAAATATGATAAAGATAGAAAAATAGCTCATTTGATTTTACTTGCTACATCAAAGAAACCCACAAAACGTCCTGAGTATATTTTGAGCAACTACAATATTGGTAGAAACATATCTGTTGGTAACGGCAGTATGTACTGTGGCCTAACAAATTATTCATTAAATTTTTTTATCACAATTGGAGTGCTAAACATATTTAACCTTTACTGATCGAATACAGTATTGAAATTTTTTTCTTTTCTTTTTGTTGACAAGTTATTGGATTGTGTAAGGGATATCACTTGTTCAGCATCTAAACTCTAAAGTGATTTTAAACTATTTAGAAACAACCATTTATTTCTTGACTCATTCTTTTTGGTTCTGTTATACAGGCTAGTGCCTTTGAAGGTTCAGTTTTCACCCACTCAGACGTCAAGCCGGGTATGGTGGTTAAGGGAAAGATCATTTCTGTAGAGAGCTTTGGTGCCATTGTGCAGTTCTTTAGTGGTGTGAAGGCACTTTGTCCTCTTCCACACATGTCAGAATTTGATATTGCGAAACCTAGGAAAAAGTTCAAGGTTATTATTACTTGCTAGATGAGGTTTTATATCTGTCATTTTCAGTGTACTTAAAGCTATTTTCTTAAGTACAAGGTGTTGCCTTTCTGGTTTTGTCCATGAGCAGGTTGGAGCAGAGTTGGTATTTCGTGTGCTCGGTTGCAAGTCCAAGAGAATAACTGTCACACACAAGAAAACACTTGTATGTATTTTTGTTGGTTGTTGTTTATTGGGTTTATCATTATCTTGACATAATACTTGTTTGAATGCCAGCGGTGTCTTGAAATGATTTTGCTATTTGTTTATCCATAATTTCCCCCTCCTATTGTGCTATTTAAGAAATTTTCAATGCATTGCAAATTTCCATATAACTTGTTGAATAGATAATACCTCCAATTCATTATGTGGGCCATTCTTATTCTTGGGTTGTTCATTGTAACCTCAACAGCTGAAATCAAAGCTTAAAATTCTGAGTTCATATACTGATGCCACGGACGGATTGGTTACACATGGCTGGATTACAAAAATTGAAAAGCATGGGTGCTTTGTGAGATTCTACAATGGAGTCCAAGGATTTGCTTCAAGGTTAGCTATCTGCATGTGCTTTGTTGTTTTTAGTTTTGGTTGGCCTTTTATTATATCATAAGATCACCATAGAGGCATAGTCATGTTTCTAAAAGTAAAGAGTTATTAGCACTGTTTCATCAGAAAATCTTCTGAAGACCAAAATGTTGTGATGGCATGCGAGGTGTAGTCATGTGTTTTAATTTAGTTAGTATATTGATTTTCTACACTAAGCTTAAAGTGTTTTTCATGTTTGGATGTTAATCTGTGGTAATCAGGAGCTTAGTTTTCATCTCAATGTGAACAGATCGGAACTTGGGTTAGAGCCTGGGGTTGAGCCAAATTCGATGTATCATGCTGGACAAGTTGTAAAATGTAGGGTTGTAAGTGCAGCTCCTGCTACGCGGAGGATTAATTTGAGTTTTATAATATCACCAACAAGGTTTGCATCAGTACTTTTTCAGACAACTTCCTTTTGAGCAATATTTATTGCAATTTGCATGTGTTTTGCTTTGGACTTTGGTGCTTATTGTCACCCAATATAAATAATGAAGACAACAGATTATATTAGAATGCATTCTTAGTTTTATTTTTGTTTTGATTTTGTGGCATGTTACTTTTGTTAGTCTGTTTTGGTTTAGGGAGGAGATTATATTTCCTGTACATTGAATGTATTTTTATCTTGTATTATGGGCTAGTGTGAACCTCTCACACTTTTTAATGAAATTGTGTTTTACTGGTCAAAAAAAAAAAAGTCTGTTTGGGTTTAGGGAGTTTTCAAGTCCACATAATGACATAAACTACAAGTCCAACTAAATTAGTATGTCATGGAAACATCTCAATTGTGCTGCTAAAAACTTGTTTCAACTGTGTGGAAACATCTAAATTAGTGTTGTCTTAGACAAACGACGTCGTTCTCATTTTTTGTTCACTGCAGTGTTAGAATGTGCTTCTATGTTTGGTGGCATTTTTGTTTAGCACAAATGTGCTTGGAAAAGCTAGGGCTGGTATCCAAGCTGAGCCAGTCGAACATTTTGAGGCTTGGCTTGTTTACTGAACAAGCCTTGTTGACACATATTGCAAAATGAAAAAGGTTGAGTGAGCAAATCAAGCTCCATTCATCGAGCTTCAGCCTCAGATCATTTATTAAATTGGCCTCTAAACTGTAAGCTCGGCTTATATTCCAACACTAGCAAACTTGGGCAAATATAAAATGAGTCGAGCCTTGAGCTGAGTTTGAGTGACTCGGTGGCTCGGTCATCCACTCATCCTTACCAGCCCTAGACAAAATAAAAGGGAAATTGGGATATGGGATATTAAAACACAACATGCACATCTGAAGGAGAGAAGTTGATTTTCTTTCCAAATTTGGTTTCTTAAAAGTAATGTTCTAGCAAAATGGTGTTTTGGCCAGAGGTTCCGCAGAAGATACAATCAAGCTTGGTGTTCTGGTTTCTGGTGTTGTGGAGAGAGTGATCCCCAATGCTGTTATTGTACATGTGGATGCAAGTGGTCAGGTTAAAGGGACTGTTCAGACTGAACATTTGGCTGATCACCAAGGTATATAAATTTTCGCCATTGTTCTTGCAGTGGTTTGACATTAGCTTCTGTAATTTGGTTTATTTTTTATGCAGGGCAAGCTACTTCCATCAAGTCAATTTTGAAGCCTGGTTATAAGTTTGATCAACTTTTGGTTTTAGGTACAGCTGAAAAAAACTGTTTCCTTTCAAACTTGCATAAATGATTTTGTTAAAAGAATTACATCTTAGATTTATGCAGTATCTATTTTAAAAAATGGTTTAAAAGTTTAAACTAGGTGTAGAACTTCAAATAAAAGTTGGTTTTGGGTTGGACAACTGCTGGCAGTTGTGTTCCACAAATGACATAGGAAACAACTCTTGTATATATTTAACATGTTATCTACTAAAATGTTGCGTCTTGGTGATTCATGCATATAATTATTTCTGAAGAACATACGTTAACCTAAAGAAGTTAATATGATATTTGCTGAGTCTTCGAATCTTACTCTTTACACTTTGTTATCTCGGACACTCTGTACACTGACACACGTACCAGTACCAATGCAACAACTCCCATGTTCTAGCTACAGGCTAATGTTCAGATTACCTAATCAATACTGACTAGCAGAATAGAAAGCTTACGCGATGGTGGTAACATGTAGTGAGCTTGTTGGAATGTTTTGTTGTCTTTGCTTGATATTGATTGGCAAAGAAAGTTAAGTTTGTATTCATCTCGGTGACCGCTACCTTTTGGCACTTATTCGGTTATTTAAGTGCAACTGACTAACTGAGCTAGTTATTTGTGAATTGTGATATTTAGTGGGGATTAATATTCAAAGCTTTTCTGTCTTTAACTGTATAGGATGCAAACCCTTTTATTTCTGTTGGGCTGAATCTGTTGAATTTTGGTTTTTGTCCAGATTTTGATGGCAACAATTTGGTACTCTCAGCAAAATATTCCCTTGTTAAGTCTGCTAAGGAGCTTCCTGCAAATGCTACACAATTTGATCCTAATTCAGTAATCCATGTAAGAATCTCCACTTTCTTCTATGCATCAGTGGCTCACACAAGTTTTGGACAATCTGACCCGATTTACTTAATAAAGTTTATCAGAAGAGTTTTTGCTTGGGGCTGACTCTTGGTGCCTTTTGGCATGTTCCTTTAACTTGGGTTGAGCAAGGTGTCATAGCTACAAAATTTATTTTCTTCAGTATATTATTTGGCTTATATTTGAATCTGACCTGATTAACCTCACAAACTTTGTTTTTCTATCCCTTATAAATCAGGGTTACATCTGCAACATAATTGAATCTGGGTGCTTTGTCCGTTTTCTAGGACGTGTTACAGCATTTTCTCCTAAACATAAGGTAAACTTCCAAAATTTATTGATTTTTTCTGCACTTATGCAATATTTTATGTTGTCATGATATTATGTATACATATTTTTGAAGGCTATAGACGACCAACGAACTGATATCTCTGAAGCTTTTTATGTTGGACAATCTGTACGTGGCCATGTCCTCAATGTAAGTGATGCAATCCAAACTGGAGTTTAGTGGATAGTTTGCATTATATCACTTTTTCTGTTAATGCACCTGGCTTCTCTGTTATTTTCAGGTTGATAGTGAAATGGGTAGAATAACACTCTCCTTGAAGCAGTCATCATGCTTTTCAAAAGATGTGTCATTCCTTGAAGCATATTTTCTTCTGGAGGAGAAGGTATCTTTAGTCCTAGTCGATATTCATATTCCCATTCCTATTTAACTTTTTCATAAGCAATGTCATTTTACATTTGTTCGGAAATAGACTAGTCATCTCTGTTTGCATAGAGTACTACCTCTTTGTCCAGATAGCATCCCTGAACATGACCAAATCAATAACGAAGTAGGGAGATAGGGGAGCCTCCCAAAGAATCTTTTTGAAAAAGAGTTTCACTGTTATGTCTTTGTCTTTATAGTCTTCTTTAGTGCTTGCGTTATATATATAAAGTGTAGGATTCTTTCTTAGCTGCTTAATTATCAGTTGTTCATTGTACTTGATCTCTTCATCTTCTTGTTCTTTTCTAATGTTTGCAGCACTCTTACTTTATGGTGCAGATTGCTAAGATGCAATTACCCAACCCAGAAAATTCTGATTTCGAATGGGTCAGAAGCTTTAGTCTTGGGACTGTTGTTGAAGGAGAGGTGCATGAGGCAAAAGAGTTTGGTGTGGTTCTTAGCTTCAAGGAGCATAAAGATGTCTTCGGTTTTGTTTCCCATTATCAGTGTGAGTCTTATATGTTCATAATGGTCTGATACTCTGATGTATTCTTGTTGTCCTTGTTCTCTCACTATAACTTACATAATAATTTTGTTGCAGTGGGTGGAACTAATGTGAAGACAGGCTCTGTTGTTCAGGCCATGGTTCTTGACATTGCCAAAACTGAACACCTTGTGGATTTATCTCTGAAGCCTGATCTAGTTTCTAGGCTCAAAGAAGATCAGCCTAGCTTCCCAAACAGCAAGAAGGTTGTCTTTCTATGAATTCCTTTCTGTTTGTTACTATTTTGTTTTCTGTTCTTTAGGTACTGAGTTTAATATACCCTTAAGTCCTTAACTATCTCATAATTACATCTCCGTTTTAGTTAATTATTTATAGTAATAATTACTGGTACATTTAGGATGGGATTATGGATAGTAGTGAATTTTAATGATTGTGTATACTGTACAGTCCACAAAATGATGACGAAGATGTTGTTGATGCATTCTTTGGATATCATTGAAACCATTTCTTTTGTCCTTTTCACTTTTTGAGACGGGACTGCAAGTCGAACAATAATTTTTTTTTTTCGTTGTTAGCCAAAGGAGAAAAGGTTTAAGGATGAGCATGATGTAACAACTACTATCAATATCTAAGTTATGATTTTTCGGTGATTGTATGATGCTATATATTTATCCTCCTTCCTGGTCTTGACTTTTATTTCCATTCCCAATCTCAAACCCAGAAACGCAAGAGAGACATAATTTTGAAGCTGGAGGTGCATCAGACTGTAAATGCGATTGTTGAAATCGTGAAAGAGCACTACTTGGCAAGTCATCAAATAAATGAACTTTCAATTTTTTCACTGGTATTGGTATTTGATGGAAAATATTGACAAGTAATTTATTTAAGCAGGTTCTCTCGCTACGAAATTCAATCATGCTATAGGATATGCTTCAATGGCTGACTATAACACACAGAAACTTCCTCATAGGCACTTTGTGAATGGCCAAAGGTAAACTTCCTCATAAGCAGGTTCTCTCGCTACTGAAATTTCGATTTGTTATTCTTTTTGTTTTGATGAACCCAAATGGCCTCTGCTTTTAGCCCTTTTGGTTTGCTTAATACCTTATGAAAATGTCACCATTGTTGTTTTTACATGTGGGTTTAGGTATCCCACAATGTTATCTCTGTTTTTTTGATGGCACTCACATGCCCTACACATGAACTTTCTATTTGGTGCAGTGTTGTTGCTACTGTTGGAGCTCTTCCAAGTCCGTCAACCGCTGGGAGACTTCTGCTACTTCTCAATTCTTTAAGTGAGGTCAAGGAGACATCTAGCTCCAAAAGAGCTAAAAAGAAGTCTGCTTATAATGTTGGGTCACTTGTTGAAGCAGAGGTAAATCACTTTTACATAACTTGATATAGGTTTCTTTTCTATTTTAGATTTGAAATCTTGCTTATATATTGTTTTCTGCAGATTACTGATATAAAGCCACTTGAAATGCATTTGAAGTTTGGTTTTGGATTTCGAGCGAGGTTGCATATTACAGAGGTGGGATTTTTTTTTTTTTTTTTCATTCCTTGCTCATGGTAGAATGCTATTTCTTATCTTGTGTATATTATTGCATAGTGATTCTGCATTCTGTCTAACTTCTTTTATAAGTAGGCAACTGATGATCACAAGGTTGAGGACCCATTTAAAATGTTCAGAATTGGACAAATGCTAACTGCAAAGATTGTTGAAAAGATTGATCAATCAGAAAAGAATAAAAGCAAATATCAATGGGAGCTCTCTATCAAATCAACAGTACTTTCAGGTATTACAATATTTATAGCCTGCCTTCTATGGTATCCAGTCATCACCATTCTAGGTTCTGCTTGGTGTCATAATCCTTCTCTATTTTCATCCTCTAACCCACATCAAACTCATATTCTTTGCATCCTTTTGTGAATTATTCATGTAAGATTAAGATGCATGATGATTGCTAAGCAGCTCCTTACATGCTTATTATGTAATAACTTGCATGCTACAGACATTAACACCTTGTAAGGGTAAGATAATGAATTAGTTTGTCTATAAATAATCATCTTGAATTGGGGTTGTGACTAACATCTGTGCATTCTTATGTTCAACCTTGTGTTACATATTCAGCTCTCGCCCCAATTTCCCATCCCACACTCACCTTCTGAGTTAGTTACCTTTTCATTTTTTATATGTTGATGGCAAACTTCTGCTGTCCTTGCATGTAAAGGTATTATCTATAACTACGGGATACTCTTTAAGAAAAATGGAAGTAAGCACCTCTCAGAGCAGTGGTAAGCACCTCTCAGAGGGTGATAATTCTTTCCAGTGTGCACCAACACTGTAGCATGTCAAAGGTTGTCTTGTGGATTCAAGTTTCCCTTCCAGAGACTTAGGCTGTGCTTGTTTACCTGCTAAAACCATGGAAACACAATTTTAGAAAGACTTGCGTATTTGTTGAGTGCTTAGTAGTCCGATATTATGTGGTCGCTACAGTAAAAATTTATCGCCACGTCATAAAATCCTTAGATTATTTTATGGTTTAAGATTAGAGGAAATCTTTGTAAAACAGAAATTTACAGCTCTCATTCGTGGTCCCCAGGCTCTTCTTTCTTTCCCATACTCTACAGCCAATATAACCATAGTGCTTATAGGACTCCAATTCAACTCCACCTACGCACTCAAATTTGGATACCTATGATGCGGCATTCCTCTGGACATGGCGGTATCTGCCTCCGGCACGTCAAAGTGCATATATGACACATGACTTCAACATTATTGTCGTGACTATTAGGCTACTAGCCTATTACACACCCTTTATTTATATCGGAGGAATTAAATTATTTATATTTATATTTTTAATTTTTTTCTAAACGTATATTAGTCCTTCACTTTATTTCAAAGATTGATCATTCCATAATCAATTTTGTGACAAACGATATGTTGGTATAAAATATGTCACTTTGGGATTTAGAAATTATAGTCAGTTAAACTCTTCCTCATTCCACTATTTGTCCATCGAAATTGCTTATAACATATGCTCATATCTGTTTATTTGCTCCTGTTTAGTTGGATACATTTATATACTTCATATTTATGCATGTAACATTTGTAACACCATTGCTTAGGGGGTAGGACCACTTTTGTTATCTTGTCTTTGTTTGTGACATTTGAGTTGCAATGATATCTACCTTTTATCGTAAAAGAAAACAGAATGCTTTTTTACACTCGACACAAAATAAAAAAAATAAACTGATTTACTGGTTTTAGTCCCCCCCCCTTCTCTCTCTCTCTTCAATCAAGTTTCTTTTATTTATTTTGTGGTCCTGATTTAGTGATAAAATCTCCAGGATCTGGAGAAATAGCCGATGGTCTGACGACTGAAGAGAGCACCTTTACTGCTGGGAGAAGTGTCAGTGGTTATGTGGTGGCAGTGGATAATGAGTGGGTCTGGTTAACAGTATCTAGACGTGTGAAGGCTCAGCTATTTCTGCTTGACAGTTCCTGTGAACCTCTTGAACTTCAGGAGTTCCAGAAGCGCTTTACTGTGGGAAAATCTGTTACTGGCTACATTATAAATTTTAATAAAGAAAAACGGATAATACGTTTACTTACACGGCCATTATCTGTTGATTCTAGAGGAGTTAACAATGGTACCATGAAAACAGATGATTTAGGTCGTATGGTTTCAATGGAGAATGTTGGTGAACACATACATGAAGGAGACGTTCTTGGTGGTCGAATTACAAAACTTCTTCCTGGTATCAGTGGATTATTTGTGCAAATTGGACCTCATCTTTATGGAAAGGTTCATTATACTGAACTTGCAGATGAATGGCTGGCGAGTCCATTAGCCATATATGAGGAGGGGCAGTTTGTTAAGTGCAAGGTCTTAGAAATCAGCCGTTCTGTCAAGGGTACTATGCAAATTGATCTGTCATTACGTAACTGCACAAAAGACACCCAGATTCCAAACTCGCTGGGACTCCAGAATGATCAGTAAGTTGTTTACACTTAACTGTAACCCAATAATATCTTATTGTGCAGTTAATATAGGTGTATCTGGGTCATCTTTCTTATTTTATTGATTTGGAATTCATTCATATTTATATAAAAGGAGAAATTGCTTTACATGTAGTCTCATCTGGGATCACTGTAATTTAAGTAATGTTAAGTTTCATAAGGCCCATGCCATATCTTCCTCCAATGTTCTATTAATTACTGCCTTTTTCGACTTATATTTTCTTTGTATAAACAAATTTACTGATGTAAATTCGTATTAGCACCAATTGTTTTAGATAGACCCTAAACCAAATTCATTCATAGCTAAACAACCTATTACAATTATTGGCCATAGGTAGAAATTTTCTTCGAGAAATTATTAATAATCCAACTTAAACTTGGGGTAAATTTGGTCTCTAGAGGAACTGAATATTAAATGAATATTGTGACTTTTTTGGAGATGGTTTACATTAGGGAAAAGATGAAATTGGGAGAGTGTGTGAGAGAAGGGGAAATGGATCCTAGGTACATGGTGTTCTTTAGGTTATAGATATAGAAGTAATTATGGTTATGATGTATTTTATTGTGAGTTTGTGACTACCTCAGATGTCCTTAAATTTGTAATTAATTGGCATACCAAGGAATCAGCAAGTATCTTAGATTGTCAGTTGCCCTCCTAACTTTTTTCATCTGCTTAATTTGAATCCTGTAATGATATACTGAGTATGAGGAATATAATTCCTCGATTTCTTGTATTAATTTGAAGTTTCCTTCTAGTGATCTTGGTGAATCGATACTTTTTATTATAACACAGGCTTGCAGTAATTCTTAACTATCTTTCACAGGGAATCTCCTAGCCCCCGAATTGAAAAGATTGAGAAACTAAAGCCGAATATGATTGTACAGGTACAAAGAACTTCATATGCTTACCATTATTCTATTTCAGTATTATAGGTAGTAAATATGTTTGGTTTTCTCCGACTTCTTCACAATACATGACATTTAAAATGTCACTGACTAGTTTTAGACCAGCTGTAGTGATAGCATCTTATTGCCAATTTGTAACTTAGAATTTTTAATCATGTTGTTTTGTTCTCGACAATCATTTGTTGTACTTGTTCCATTATTAGTCTCTGTGTGAGCTTTGTAGTAACCTCTAATTCCTTATCATTACACATGTTTGAATGCCTTTGTGATGATTGTCAAACTTAGTTTAAATCTGCAATAAGATTGTATTTCTTTATAATTGCTGAATGATAACCTTTTATTGTGGTTTCTTGTTTCTATCTCACATAGGGTTATGTTAAGAATGTCATGCCGAAAGGATGCTTCATTATGCTTTCTCGAAAGATTGACGCTAAAGTCCTTCTGTCGAATTTGGCCAACAGTTTTATAGAAAATCCTGAGAAAGAATTTCCTATTGGAAGACTTGTACAGGGAAAGTAAGTAAATAAATAAACAACCTTTATTGTACTGACATTTGGATCTGCCCCTTATGATCAATCCGTTGAATGCAGGGTGTTGTCTGTGGAGCCTATGTCTAAAAGGGTTGAAGTGACATTGAAGACAGAAACTACTGGCGATGCCTCAAAATTCGAGAGACGAGATTTTAGTAGTTTACATGTTGGTGATGTTGTCTCTGGAAGGATTAAGCGAATTGAATCCTTTGGTTTATTTATTACAATTGAGCAGACCAACATGGTAAGCATGCTTTCAGATCATTTTTACATTGGTGAAAGTGATAGGCTTAATCATTTCATTTTCAAGAAAATGATACTGGGCTGAATATGCATGTGTTTCTTGTAATCTGACAATTATTTTGATACAATGTCCAGTTTTATTTGGGCTTTTTTATCATAGTTTATTTTCCTGTTGGTTTACATCATGAATTAGGTTCATGGAAGTTGCGACATCAGAGTAATATTTTGTATATTTTACCATTCAATCAATATAAAAACAACAAATTAAATGTTTGGTGATTACAAAATGCAACTCTTGCTATAAGAATACAAATCTAATAAGCATGGATATGATATGCAATCTTAGACTTGACTTACTAGCATGGATATGATTTCTTATTAGGTTTTCTAAAAAAATAATTTTAGAAACCATCTAGATAATTCTACCAAGTTTGTGATTGATATGCAAACATCTCAATAGCTTAATCACACTAACTTTCTAGTTCAGTATACACATATAGATGGAACAATGATAATAAGACGTTATAGATGTCAAACTTACAAGAAATTCGTCATGAAGTACGAGATCTGAAAAAAATCATTTCCGAGTAGCAGATAGCTAAACGCTTTATAGTTTGGGTCATGATTAGTATAAAACCCAGTGAAAATTTATCTATCAGGAAAAAAGAGAAAAGGAAATGCAAATCTAGGGAATTGTACTTAACCTTCTACAACAGTGTGTTTCGAATTAATGTATTGGGTATTTTTTTTCTTTGTTTCTGCTAGGTTGGTTTATGCCATGTTTCAGAACTCAGTGACATTCTTGTTGAGAACATTGAAAGCAAATACAGAGTGGGTGAGAGGGTCGCGGCGAAAATTCTGAAGGTAATCTTTTCTTTTTGAAACCTTAAGAATCTTCTTTCATCATACAAGATTTTTTTAGATATCTTTGCAGGACTTATGGTTGGACATGACCAAGATAGATAGTATATCCTCTCAAATTTAATTTGTTGTTAAAGGAGAAACTTTGCAATGTTTCGCCTGAACAGTGTTTCACACATGTCAACATATCTAACAGGACTAAATCCTTGTTGCTGTAAATTGTGTGCTATACATTTGTCCAAAAAGAAGAAATTCCTGGGAACTAGTGTTTTTAGGTGATCCACTCATTTGAAAGAAACAACCTTAGACTTGACTTACACATTCCTGGGAATTGTGTGCGTCGACGACGATCATGGCCTGCATACTAACGAATAGAAGGTTCTGTGCAACTGCAAACAAATCGAATAAAGTTAACCACACCGAGGACTGGCCAAGGTACCATAGCTATTTAATGAGGCCATGAACTAGTAGAGATTAGAAAAATATATAAAACTCAGGGACATGCAGCCTTAACTCTATAAGCCAGACTATGATGTTGATTAATCCAAAAAATAATCCAGTCCTTTATAGTTCATACGCGTGAATTCCCTAGGCCATACTTATTAGTTACCAATAAAGGAAAAAGATTAGAAAAAACCGAGTAACTAATTTATCCAGTATTAGCTACTTATTAGCTAGCTTAGCAAGAGTCAGTGGTCAGTGGTTCAGACTAAATATAAGATTGTGTGCGACTAAAGAAGCTTTGAATATAGGCAGCCGCATTAAGAACCAGCCTTTCCGAGGATATAATTGACTAAACTATTCAATCAGACTCTCTCCACCTGCTTGCAGATACCTCCCAAAGTACCAATTAACCCTCGTACTGTGGAGGAACCTACCTCCACCCGCCGAGCAAGGGTTGGACAGAATTAGAGCCATTAGAATTGGCAAACTAGCTGTAGGCCTTTTTCGCATCACCATGAGAGTGTTCTCGATAAATACCACATAGGGTGAAGAATGTTTTTTATTTTTTTTTGGTAGGCAAGCGGGGTTGTCACTGTGGTCGCCTACCCCGTTTCATTAATAAAGTAAATAAAGCTGGTTAGATTCTTACATACTCTTTGCCTGCGGCATTGTTCATTATAGTACTCCTAAATCCTAATATCATCTGATAGAGAATTAGGTAAAATACCGAGATATTCAATAGTTGGGATGTCCTCGTCTCCTCGACCAAGGCATCAGCCAGCTGATTTGCTTCCCTGTAAATGTGCCTAAGCGTGAAATGCTCCAGTTTGCTTACCACATTCTGAATGCTTTTCATTAGCGTTGTAACCTGCCATGGGAAGTTTTTGCTTGTCATGAATGCAACTACAGTATCGTAGAGTCGGTTTGTGCTTGAATTTTCTTGTAGTTGTGTTGTACTGCCATCTTCAGCCCTTGCTCCAGAGCTTGTAGTTCAATGTATGCTATTGCTTTGTGTGCTGCCAGAAGGTCACCATTCTCATTTCTTATCACTGCTGCCCAGCCACAAAGTGAGTTCTGTAGAGTTCCCTCAGTATTGAGTACGCGTATATCAGGTCGCAGTCTCTCCCATTTGCATTTGATAGGTATCCTTGACCGTTTTCCAATTCTCAGTTGCCATATGTCCGCTAGCCTTTGTCAGGTCCCTATTCCATCTTAAGTTCCAGTGAGTCCAATTTAGTCTGTACATCACTTAAGATTACACAACTGTGGTGTATGAAACTTCCTTATTGTTGAAAATTCTATTGTTTCTCTCCATCCATACCCATTATACAAAAACATTGAAGGTGAGCTTGAGGGCATCCTGTGCAATACCTCTTCCTGTTGAAGTATGTAGGATCCATTCCAACTCTTGTGACCAGGTTGCCATAGGTTGTCTGTTGTATCCTGTTTCTTTTAGTAGAGTACACCATGTGCTTTTTGCATAATCACATTCGAAAAAAATATGAGCTTCAGTTTCTCTTTCTTTCCAGCATAGCACGCACAGATCAGCTTGCACTACATTCCATTTCTTAGTCTTGCCAGTGTCTTCAAGCAGCTTCTCAATGCCATCCAACAAATAAAAGAGTGCCTTGGTGGCACTCTTAAAGTCTCATAAGTGTCTCTCAATGTGAAAGTAGCCTTAAGAGAAGATGTCCAAACTACATTGTCGTCACCGCTGCCAATTTCCACTTCATTGATCAAAGCTGCTAACTCAGGAATGTGTAATTCAATACGATGTGGAATCTGCCAGGCATTATTGACAATAAGATAAGAAAACAGGTGCATCCAAATTGCATGTAGAATCATACCTCAACACCTCAGGGAATAATGAGTGTAGCACCCCATAAGGATGCCAAGGGTCATGCCAGATCTTGGTCTTGCGTCCGTCACCAATTTGGTGCAACACAATGTTTACTTTGTGGCAAATACCAACTTAAAAATATTATGTTTTATCTGTTGCATTGTACATTTGTTCGCATAAGCCTAAATATTTTGTTTATTGTATTATTTTTATGTGCTTCAACCTAGGTGGATGAGGAAAGGCATCGAATATCACTTGGAATGAAGGAATCATATATGAAAGATACTTCTAATCGTCCTGAAGTTCTGAATCAAACTACTGGTGATTCCATTGATTCCATTGATGACAGTAGGTTCATAGGTGATTGTCACATGCCATTGCTGCAAGCCTGCAGCATCAGCAGTGCAGAAGATTCAGAGGATGGAACTGCACAATATCCAGTTCCTACGTGTGATGAATCGAGAGCTTCCATTCCTCCTCTTGAGGTCACTTTTGATGAAATGGAGGATTCAGAATTAGTTAACATTGGAGGTGAAAACCAGGAGCACCTGACTGGAGCAACTGCCCCTACCGAAAAGAACATGAGGCGGGAGAAGAAAAAAGCAAAGGATGAAAGGTTATTTCACTAATAATGCTTGTATGATGCTGACTATTATGTTGATTTCTGTATTCTTTTAAACCTAAACTTTCTCTCTATAGGGAGCTCGAAATTAGAGCTGCTGAGCAAAGACTTTTAGAAAAAGACACACCAAGAAATGCTGATGAGTTTGAAAAACTAGTCAGAAGCTCGCCTAATAGCAGCTATGTCTGGATTAAATACATGGCTTATATGCTCTCTCTAGCTGACATTGAGAAGGCACGCTCGATTGCGGAAAGGTACATTTCTAGAAAGTGAATGTTGATAGCAGTTATATTTTGTTTAGATAAATAAGCATTTGGCATATGTACTGTGGATCATAATGACACAATCAACACTTGCACAATAGCCCTTTGTAACTCAGAAGTCCATATCTATTAGTGTTCCTCTTACAACAGACTCCTATATTCATCCTTCCATTTTGTACCATTCCATCTCCACTCATTTCAATGAACAGATTGTTGATGGAAAGACTTATATTTAATTTTGGTGAAGTATGGAATAAAAATGGATTAAGAATGGAGGTATGCAAAGTTTTGTATAGATGGAAGAAGAGGTAGATACATAATTAAAATTGTTTCTTATTAACTTTGGAATTTGATGATAACGAGAATGAATTCTCTACTCAAAATTCAACTCTTACACAGGAATGATATTTTTTGTAGAGTGGTTGGTAGAGCATAATTTAAGCCAAAAGTGATATTTTTTCTTCAGACACTTCCACACATGATCTTAGCTTGACTGAAATTGGTATGTTTTAACATCTAATTTGTATATAAGGCCCTGAGTTAGGAGTTGAAAGCTCTAGCAAATACAATCTATAGGCATACAATCAGTTGTGCTTGTCCCTTTTTCTTGATCTTTGGAAACTGTTATTTTTTGTCAGAAACAAGTCCTGCAATTTGGTAATTAAACCATGGTTTTTTTTTTTACCTTTATTGTTTTTATTTTTTACTTGTTCTTATTTTCATTTTCTTAAATTTCTATATAATTTAACAGTTCTTAATGTTACTTATGATGTGACTTTTTAATATTTGTGCTTGAAGGGCTTTGCAAACAATAAACATCAGGGAAGAAGCTGAAAAGTTAAATGTATGGGTGGCCTATTTAAATTTGGAGAATGAGTATGGAAATCCACGAGAGGTGAGGAATATTTTTTTGGTTGTTATACAAGAATAAATTCTATTACCTTCATCGTGGCTTGGATTTTAATTTATCAACATATTTCAGGAGGCTGTCAGAAAGACATTCGAAAGGGCATTGCAATATTGTGACTCTAAAAAGGTGCATCTGGCACTGTTAGGGGTGTATGAAAGGACTGAGCAATATAAGCTTGTAGATGAGCTTCTTGAAAAAATGGTCAAAAAGTTCAAGCACTCATGCAAGGTATTTGTGAGTCTCTTGATTTCTTTTTCCTTGGTAGGAACTGAAAACCTAAAGCTTGGTGTTTCGGTTTTGCAGGTTTGGTTAAGGTGGGTACAAAACTTCTTGAAGCAAGGCAAAGATGGAATTCAATCTATTGTAAACCGTGCTGTTGTATGTCTTCCTAAAAAGAAGCATATACAGTTCCTTTCTCAGACGGCCATTCTTGAATTCAAGTGCGGTTTACCTGAAAGAGGCCGATCTATGTTCGAAGAAATGCTACGAGAGTTCCCAAAGAGAACAGACTTATGGAGTGTGTACCTCGATCAAGTAAGCTCCACTTTTTAGGTTTTAGAGACTTGTCTTTTAGATTTATTGTGATAATGATTATTATGTATCTTATGGTGAAATTTTACAGGAGATTCGACTTGGAGACGCAGAAGTAATTCGTGCATTATTCGAGAGGGCGTCAAGTTTAAGTCTCCCCCCTAAAAAAATGAAGGTGCTTATGCAGAATAACTCCTTTGATTATGTGGCTTTTCTTCTTTTAGTTTCTGTATTCTGTCATGAGCTCATACAATCTGTTAATATATGCAGTTTTTGTTCAATAAGTATTTGGGTTATGAGAAAGCTCATGGGGATGAAGAACGGGTTGAATATGTCAGAAGAAAGGCAATTGAATACATGGAAAGCTCACTTACATGATCAAGAGAACCCTCCCATAGTTTAAGTCCTCCTATCAAACAGACATCAGTAAGATTCATTCCTCACTCAGTTAATTTATTTAAAGGATAAAAACAACAGTGGAAAAATAAAAGACTAGCCATAGGTTGTGCACCTTCATACTTTCCAGGAACTAAGTCTGAGTTGGATAAGGCAAAAACTTCTTGCGTACTTACTCGACCCTACAAAACAAAAGCATGGTCCTATTACACTCACGATGAAACATTACAAGGCGACGATGGGTCATGAAGGCAGAGTTGTGAGACAATAATACCTACCTTTAGCAAAGTGAGTCCTTGATCAAACTTAATAGGCTCTACCGCATACTTAACACTGGATGACATCTGGGGAATGTAGTAAAACAAGACATAATAAAAACTAAGCCTAGTAATAAATAAGTTATTTTAATAAATTCATGTTGTAATCCTTAAATAATCAAATAAATGTTGGAAAAAGTTACTCTACCTCTGAGAAAAGTACTTCGACGCAAGCCGGAGGGTCAATTAGAGGTGGTTTCTCCTGTCCATTCTGGCCTGATAGTGAGAAAAAGGGGAACATACTGTATTTTACCTTGTTTAAAAGGTAACAAACTGAAACACACAAGTACATTGAGGGTTAATGAAGAATGGGAACAAATTGAAACAAGAAAAAAATCCAAAATAACAGAAAGAAAACCCCATTTTGTATCAATTCAATATAGTGGAGAAAGAGAGTTGTCACTCACCTAGAGCCAAATGATGAACACAGTAACAGTTGCTTACTTGCTTTGCTTCCCCACGACCTAAACCTCCCCAGAAACACAGGGAAGCTTTTGCAGAGTTCAGAGCCTTAATTTTATGGGCTCCTGGGCTTTTTATCCAAAGTCCAGTAGCACAAAACTAGTAACACTGCAACACCCATGTTGATTTGATTGTGTACACTTTTAAATTAGCTTTTAATGGATTACGACTGAGTTCAGTGGAAATATTAGATTCTCAGTCCGTCAAGCTCTTTTGGTTTAATTTCAGATACTTAATCAGTCTTGCCAGTGTCGGCGTTTCGCTATAAGTTTTCAGATATTTGAAAATGGTACAGTATGTTTTAGATTATAAATGCAGAACATATCATACTGATATATTAGATGGTTTTGAATTAAGTTATATACAGTATCTTCAGTTCTTCAAACCCTTCGTGAGTTTATAATGAGATTTGAGATTACCTTACACCTAGTGGCATGGACTAAACAAAAATAGATTAACTGTTGTAGATGAAAGTAGGGATCATATTCATATGCATTGCGATAAAATAATTCATTCTTATTAGTTCAGTTTGCAAAGCATATGATCTAAAGTACAAATGTATACTCTGCGACACTTAAATGTATTTGGCTAGCTTGGTTGGGTCTTTGAACTACTGCATGATCATATCACTCTCAATCAATCAAGAAGAAATTTCCGTTTGCTGAGATCTAATAGCTTCTGGGATTGTTCGGCAATAATATTTGCTGTTGACGGATTTTCCGCAAATATAACTTCATAGCCATCCTTCATGTTAAGCCCATGGCTCAACAGCTGCCAAAATACTGCGCCTTTGCATGCACCCCCACTTTTAGCTGATGCATAAATGTCATTGTATATAGTACCAAAGTAAGTGTCCCTCCGGTTAACATTGTAGGCAGAAACATTTGAAGACTTTCCGAATTCTGTAAAGAGTATTGGTTTTCTGAGCACATTTTGTGAATCTTCAATGTGATCTTGCAACCATTTTTGTACAAATTGAATTTGTGCTTGGTCATTTGAACCAGGAAGCCTGCAATGCAAGTATGATCATTGAGGGAAACAAAAATCAAATAATTATCGATCAACAAAATATTAGGGTTGTTCATTCACAATCTGTACAAAGTTTGCAGGAAACATACCATACATCTGGGTATGCGTGAATTGTGGTGAAGTCGACATCTAGAACTTGATTATTATAGATGAAATCTGTCCCAAATATATAACCACGGGGGTTGTTTTCCTTCTTTGCTTCTCCATAGAATCCTTCAAGTCCAATTTCTAACAAGTGGTCACTATCAATGGTTTTAACAAAAGAAGCCATTTCATGAATCCAACCCTGGAACCCAAGCAAGTAATTAAATGTTCAGTATCGCGTGCAATTAAAATTAGCTTTCTCTAGCTAGTTCTATATAAATCTGAAATAAAAACACTTTCTTCATCAATGATGATCTCTCTGCCCACCACAAACAATTTAGGTGGTCATATATCAACATGGTTGGAATGACCAGTCCAATGTGATTTATGTCCTCCCCGAGTGTTGTAGGCTTGTAGCTTCACTATACTTTTGTAACATATCAAAAAGACAATACTAAGCAATAGCTTATAATTAGCTCGCATAAAACCAAAGTCATCGATCATAGGTTCCTTTCAAGCAACTAAATTCCTCTAATTTGCAAGATGTAGGTGAAAGGGAATGTCTGAAGTGCCTTTAGATCGATCATTAATTATCGTTCTTGCGATGGTGTATGTGTTTCCGCCTCAGGTTTGGTCACACATTCGAAAGATTACGGCATAACTAGTGTCACACTCATACTGTCATGTTTTAGATTAGAATTGGTGGAGTCTAGCTTACCAAGTTTGATAAACTTAATTTGCTTGATGTACTTTTCACTTTAGATTTCCATTTCTCATGATTCTTCATGTATTGTAGGTGGAAAGTGGGAAATACACCATATTATGGATGGATTTTTTACAAAAGGAAAAGATGTGGTAAAGGTGTCAATTGCAATCTGAAAAGGAAACCTGGTTATGTTCACAGATTGGTTTATCAGGACAAAATGTAATGATGCAATGAATAGAGACATCATGTGGACAAAAGAAAGTAAAAGAACCTGGAAAACTCGTCCAGAAAGATCGGTTTCACAGCGAGGCTCATTCATAAGTTCCCATGCAAATATGGTAGGATCATCCTTATATGGTACTCCAGTAATGCTGTTTTTCCTCCCAAGAATGGTCTGCCCAATGTACATGCATCAAATCCAACATAAATTAATACCATCCATGTAATTTCAAGTGAATCAAGAACACTAATACAACGATTGAATCATTGTATACTTAGTGATTGATTTTGATGTAGTCGATCAATACCTTAATGTGGTTTTTGTAATAACCTTTGATAGTAGGGTTAGAGTAAAAATCATCGTTAGATTTCAATTGTTCCCCTCTTTCTTTAGCCCACTCACAATATTGGTTTCTTCCTCCATAATCAGGATAGTTATTCACCAAACTTAAAATTAGATGAATCTCATACTTGCCAGCTTCCGATATCACAAAATCTAATCCCTGAAATTAAACAACAAAAATCAGTCAAATAGGTTCTATACAAAAACAATTATATTAGCCTTAAATGTGATATAAGGACCTTAAACATATCCTGATTATAAACTCCAGGAGAAATCTGCAAGGGATTCAAACCGCCATCACTGAAAGCCCATGTTCGCGCGACATTCATTCCATGCTTTGTTGCTTCTTGAAAAACAGAGGTAACATTACCTCTAGAAAATGGATCAGATGCCATAACCATCAACCAGTATGCATTAAACCCATTAAAATACATAGGTTTGCCATTTTTGAAGAACATGGTACCTCTAGTTTTAATAAAATTGTCGGAATCTTTATTACCACTCTTCATAAGAACCCTGCCTTCTCCTAAGAGTTGTTGGAACAACAAAAATGCTATGAACATGAACAAGAAGACTATCTTCTTCTCTGCTACTAACATACTTAGATGATTGATTACAGTTTGAGTTGAGAGTAAGACGAGTATTGGTAACTGGTAAGTCTGAAGTGATACCCTAAAATTCTTGGTTTCTTTTTATAGCAGTTCATGTATTGGGTGTTGTAAAGGGAAGTGGTCCCAGGAGTTTGAATTAGGAATAATTCTTTTACACCCTAAGTTCATGCATTGTGGAAGTATTTATGTTATTTTCTCCAAAAATCTTTGAGATGGGAAATGCCACAATGGTGCACACCACACGATTCATTGAACGAGAGTGAATGACAGACACATCAGTGTGTACAAAAGTGTGTTTAATGTAGAAGTCGAGGTATTCAAAGTTTGAACACAGTATATTTGGAAGTCCATGAAACTTAATCACATTTTTTCACATATAATTGGTTATTATTGTTGATACAATAAGGAGTGCTTCTAAGTTTACAAATTACAAATTTCTCCCACAAATAAATTCTTGATGCGGTTAGTCCACCTCCACCTCATCAAATTAATTCTACTTTCACAAATTCTTACGCTTCTTAAATCCTAATTAACTTGTTGCTCTTTTCTTTCCTTTTTTCTACTGCGTATCTACTACTATCTAGCTTCATTCTACTACTATACGCTGACAAAGGAATTCCACAAATAAGTTCTACAAACTGACGTGTCTCCTATCTCATCGGCTCTTCCGTCTTTCACTCTTTCCTCTCTCTCTACCAGATTACTTCCTTCCTTTCTCTCTATCAAATTATTTCTCTCTTTCTCAATTTTAATTGAGAACAAATTAGAACTCTACTTTTATCTAGTTTGCACTCTCTTTCTAGATTTTAAGGATTTTTCTCTTTTGAGGTTTGCCCATTGTAGGGGTACTACATACTCCAGCCAATCAAAAGCAGCCACGTGGCACAGTCATCCAGTTACCAGGTCGCCACAGCACCGATCTCCTAGTAGCTCGTTCACACCGACCCGATCATACAACGAGCAGCGACCTGCCATACACACGTGCTCTCATTCAATGCACAGAATATTCTCATCAGTTACACATTTAATTCACAGGGATGATCCGCGCGCGTTACTCATTTAATCCTCATTATGATGGCGGAGAACCTGCAAGATCCACGATCCACGCCCTTCTATCTTCTATATAAACAGAACTACGATGGCTTGATCTCTAAGTTCAATTCCCCCGAGCTAGAGTACGTAGGCAATCTCGATCTCAACGAGGTGCAGCCACCCCGATCTCATCAATCCCCATTTGGTCAAGTCTCCCAACGACCTGACCCAGAAGTGCATTAATCTAGAAATAGGTTAATACATTTGGCGCCGACTGCAAGGAATTCGATATAATCGAAAACCCAAACCCTCCCACCCACAAAATCAAAATCACTCATTCCAAATGACTAATCAGGAAGTCACTATCCAAAATCTGCAGGCACAGATTACGCGTTTGCAGGAAGAAAATGAGCGTCTGAAAGTCGCACAGACCAACCCCCAGCAAGGTGAAAATAGCGGACTTGGAGTCATTCCTGCTGATGACTCCAACCAAAAGTACGAGCAACTCAGCCAGCAGCTGGCGGAGTTCAAAGCATCTCAGGCTCTCCTTCACCGTTCCAAGAGCCACACTGCAGAGCAACTTGCTGTGCAGTCCCTTCAACAGTTCCAAGAGTCTCCTTTCTCCAACGAGATCCTGGAACACGACCTTCCGAACAAGCTGAATGCCCCCAAATTTGACCAGTATGCAGGAGTCGGAGATCCAACCGACCACGTCAAGGGATTCCGGAAGTCCCTTCCTCTGATCAAGGAGGATCATCTTTTGTGTTTGCTGTTCCAGTCCAGCCTCTAGGGGTGTTATTCGAGCCGAGCGAGCCGAGCTTTGAATGCTCATACTCGACTCATTTTAATACGAGCCGAGCTCGAGCCGAGCCCAATTTCTGAATCGAGCCTGGTTTTATGTTCAAGCTCGGCTCGCGAGCTATTTATCAAGCTCGAGCTCGAGCTCGTTAGGCTCGTTTAGCTCGAGCCGAGCTCAAGCTCGTTAGGCTCGTTTAAAAACACCTTCAGTAGCATCTAACAAAGCCTTTCGAATCTCATCTTGTTCTTCATAATAACTCTTAACACTAGATTTCCTTCCCTCTTCTTCTTCTTCTTCTTCTTCTTCCAATTCAGGTCCATCTTCAATCAACTGTTTAGCTACAACATCTTTCAAATACATAGCTTTCTTCTTCTTATCCTTCTTTAGTCCTTCTTCTTCTTCATCATTATCACTATTAGATTCAAATAACTTAACATCTTTTTGATTAAGAATTGGATCTTTATTCTTAACTTTAGCTAAAACATCAAATAACTCAACAACATTCTTACCTGAAGCTAAAGCTTCAACATCATCATCATAATCATCACTTTCTTCCGAATCTTCTTCATCAGAATCATCAATATAACCTTTCTTCTTCAATTCTTCTAATCTTTGTAACTCTTCTCTTTTCTTATTGTGTTCGTATCGCTTTGCGAATTCTTGGTTTGTTTCAATTTTTGATATGTCTTCAATGTCATCTGTATCATCGAATAACGAAGCCTACCACCAATGAACTGCCGAACTGGAGAATGGAGATGAAGATTGAGTTAGAGAAGAAGAGGAGACGGGCAGAGACGGCTAGGTTTGCAGCAGAAAATTCTGTTCTTATGTTATATATGTGGGGGTAGGATAGGAATAGCAGATATTAGTGGGGGTAGGATAGGAATAACAATATAAACTCGAGCTACTCGGCTCGGCTCGAATAAAGCTCGGGCTCGGCTCGAGCTCGAGACGAGCCTAAAATCTGCTCAAGCTCGGCTCGTTTTACAAGATGAGCGAGCCCGAGCCGAGCTTTTTTCGAGCCGAACACGAGCCGAGCTCGAGCTGCTCAGCTCATATAACACCCCTACCAGCCTCACCGGACCAGCTCTCGACTGGTTTCATCGATTGAAGCCAGGATCCATCAGCTCGTTTGCAGAGCTCGAGAAACAGTTTGTAATCTTCTACATCCATAACAAGAAGCGCCATGTCACCATCGATTCCATATTCAAAGTCAAGCAGCAAGATGGTGAGTCTCTGAGCACATTTTTTGCTCGTTTTAAATCTGAATTACATTCCATTCAGGACTTCGCAAAGGAGCATGAGACCTTTGCAACTATCGCTTTCTCTCACGGACTGATCCAAGGGTCCGACCTTCACAAGTCTCTGGCAATGAAGAGACCTTCATCACTAGACGAGCTCTACCTAAAGGTAGATCGTTATATAAAGCTTGAAGAAGCCCTCACTGGGAGGGAAAAGAACCACGTAGTCAGCAACATTGAGTCTGGCTCAAACAAACGACCTCGATCAGATGGAAAGAGGTTCAAAGCTAAGTCGCTGCCTACCGAGCAGCGAGAGTATCACCGGTTTACGCGACCAGCCGGTTATATCTATGAAAGAATCAAGCACAACCATTGGTGCAAAATTCCTGCCTTCACACAGTTGGAGGATACATCTGGTCGCCCGTACTGCAAAGTCCATAAAGTACGGTGTCATCAGACTGATGATTGTCGCGTCTTGAAGCGCGCACTTCAAACCTGGGCCGATGAGAAAAGGCTCAACAATTGGATCCTCGGAAGGAATGAGGAATCCACAGGCAAGCGGGTAAGGAAGGAGTCCAGAACGCCTCCCCGCTCCCCAAAAAGAAATCACAGCAAGGCCAGAACGGCCTCAGCAAGTCCAGCACGCAGCAGAGGGCGTAGCCTCTCCCAACGCTTAGGTCCAACAGGCGACCTACGCGACCACATTAACAAGAAGGTCGCCAACAAAGTTGACAGCGACAGCGAGTCGGACAGTCATGTGGTCTACATGATTGACGAATCTCACCACACCCCTGTCTCACGGGACAAAAGGAGACGAGTAGAACATCTGCACCATGTCTACTCCATCACCGGCCGGGCAGCTCGTTTCAACATTCCTGCCCGCCAAGAGTCCGATATAACTTTTACTGAGGACGATCTTAACAAGGTCGTTACTCCTCACAATGACGCCCTTGTCGTCGAGCTGCGGATTGCAGATTATACTATCAAGAGGGTATTTATTGACCCAGGGGCATCATGCAACATTCTCATGTACAGGACCTTCAAGGACATGAGGCTGCCCGACTCAGTGCTCATCCCAGATTTCACACCCATCCTTGGCTTCAATAGTTCAAGGGAAGACCCTAAGGGGGAAATTCTTTTACCCGTTACTGTAGGCAGGAGGGAAGACAAGGTCGTTGTAACCAGCAAGTTCAGCGTCCTCAATATCGCAAGCAAATACAATGCGATTCTGGGTCGAAAGTGGATCCATGCTATGAGAGGTGTGCCGTCAACTTACCATCAGGTATTCCGCTATCCCGACCCTTATGGGATAATGGAACTCTGCGGCAATCAGAACACCGCACAGGAATGCCACAGTGTTATTGAAACTGTCCCATCGTCAAAGCCATCCACCTCTGGAGTCAAGGATGGTGATCTCAAAGGGAAGAGCCTAGTCACAACAGAGGCTCAGGAGGGGAACAACAAGTCAAAAAGCCCGTCCAAAGAAAAGGCTGAACTTGCTAAATAGCAATTACAGAAGGAGCAAGCGAGCTCCCCCAAGCTTAGTCTCGGAAGCACCGATCCAGGCGTGCGTGTGAACATTGGGTCAGATGAGGACCCAAGACATGTCTATGTAGGTTCAGAATTGGAAGAAGATAAGTTCGTCAACTTTGTAAATTTTCTTTCAAATAATAAAGATGTTTTTGCTTGGTCGTACATCGATATGCCTGGTATAGATCCATCAATTGCATGTCATAAACTACGGGTCAATCCCAATTATCGACCTGTAAAGCAAAAACCAAGGAGGCTTGCTCCAAAGTTTCACGAAGCTGTTAATGAAGAAATCAACAGACTTAAACAAGTTGACTTCATCAGAGAGGTCGATACTCCAGACTGGCTAGCCAACATCGTACCAGTCTTAAAGAAGAATGGGAAAACAAGAGTCTGTATCGACTTCACAAGTTTGAACAAAGCTTGTCCTAAAGATTCATTCCCACTGCCACGAATCGATAGGCTAGTCGATCAGACATGCGGTTTTGAGCTACTGTCATTCATGGACGCATACTCAGGGTATAACCAGATCCCAATGTACGAGCCTGATCAAGAAAAGACCTCTTTTACAACTGAGCAAGGAATTTTTTGTTACAAAGTCATGCCATTCGGGCTAAGGAATGCAGGAGCGACCTACCAAAGACTGGTCACCAGAATGTTCGACGACCTCCTAGGTCGAACAATGGAGGTCTACATTGATAACATGCTAGTGAAGAGCGACAAAGAACGAGATCATTTGTACAATCTCGACCAGGCATTCCAAAGATTAAGGCAATACAGAATGCGTCTTAATCCAGAGAAGTGTCTGTTCGGGGTTGCATCAGGAAAATTCCTCGGCTACCTAGTCACCAGACGAGGCATTGAAGCAAATCCCGACCAGATCAGAGCCCTGATCGACATGCCAAGCCCAAAAACAAAGAAACAAATCCAAAAACTCAACGGCATGGTGTCAGCTCTGAACAGGTTCATCTCAAGAGCATCAGATAAGTGCAGACCAATGCTTCATATCCTAAAGAAGGGGGCTACATATGAGTGGACAGAAGAATGCGAGAAGGCCTTCAATGATCTCAAGGCATATCTGTCTACTCCACCAGTTCTCACAAGGCCCAACGATGGAGATGTACTCGGCGTTTACCTCGCAACATCAGATTTCGCGATCAGCGCAGTACTCTTTAAAGAAGAGAACCAGGTCGAGCGACCTATCTATTTCACAAGCAAAGTCTTACAGCAGGCCGAAATAAGGTACACACCTCTAGAGAAGTTAGCATTAGCACTACTTTACGCTGCATGCAAATTCAAGCCTTATTTCCAAGCACACACTGTAAAAGTAATCACCGATCAGCCATTACGCCACATACTGGAAAAGAAAAACAAAACAGGTCGTATGGCTCGATGGGCAGCCGAGCTGGGTGATTACACTTTCGAGTTCGTTTCACGACAGGCCGTCAAGGGCCAGGTCGTCGCAGACTTTTTGGTAGACTATCCAGCAGAGGATGTCAATTGGGAACCAGAACCTGAAACAAGGCAAGTCCAAGACAAACCCCCAGATACTTGGCAGCTGTATGTAGATGGTTCCCACAACTCCAATGGAAGTGGAATAGGTAGTGTGCTAATCTCTCCTGAAGGGTCACAGCTCGAAAGAGCAACTCGTCTGGACTTTTCGACCTCAAACAACGAGGCCGAATACGAAGCACTCATACAAGGCCTAAAAATGGCCATCGACTTACAAGCAGTTCGTCTCAAGGTGTACAGCGATTCACAGCTGGTAGTCAATCAGATTACTAACAATTACCAGATCAATGGGGTCAACCTCATCAGGTATGCTAGCAAAGCAAAGGAGCTCATCAGCAGGCTCAGCTATTTCACAATTGAGCACATACCTAGAGACGACAACAGACATGCCGATTCATTGGCATTTCTAGCATCTAAGATCGAGTCAGACAGACCACGGGCCCTAACTATAGCAATCAACTCACAGCCCGCATATCTCTTCAAGGAAGAGGATATTCATCAAATCTCCGATCTACTAGAAACAACTCCAGCAGACATCCAGGGGACTTGGATGGAGCCTTTCATAGTTTATCTGCAAACTGGTGTCCTACCATCCGACAAAAAGGAAGCCAGTCGATTGCTACATAAAGTCACGATGTACAAAATCCATGAGGGCAAACTTTTCAGAAAATTTGCAACGGGACTGTTATTACGATGCCTGATTCCAAAGCAAGGCCAGATGATATTTCAAGAAATCCATGAAGGTGAATGTGGAAACCATTCCGGTGGGCGTACCTTAGCCCATAAAGCAATCTCTCAGGGATACTTCTGGCCAAGAATGAAGGAAGATGCAAAGAAATTTGTTTTGAAGTGCAAAGAATGCCAGCGATTTGCTGATAAGCAACACCAGCATCCAAATGATCTCATCAACATCACTGCACCATGGCCATTCCACATGTGGGGGCTTGATATCATGGGCCCCCTCATCAAGGAAAAGAAGTCTGAGAAGAGGTTCGTCCTAGTGGCCGTCGACTATTTCACTAAATGGGTGGAAGCTGTTGCATTAACCAACGTAACACAGGCAGATGTCCAAAGGTTTATGTGGGAAAATATCATCACAAGGTTCGGACTACCAAAACGGGTAGTCACAGACAATGGCACTCAGTTCGTTGGCAAGAATATAAAAAAATTCTACAACCTGTGGAAAATCGAGCATTCACGGTCAACTCCTAGATATCCGCAAGCCAACAGCCAGGTCGAAGCTGCAAATCGACAGATTCTAAACAATTTGAAGAAGAAGCTCGAAGACCAGCATGATCAATGGCCACAGCAATTGGAAAACATCCTGTGGGCCTACAGAACAACTCCTCGTACGTCCACTGGGATGTCACCTTTCAGCCTATGCTACGGAGTTGAAGCAGTTATTCCCACCGAGCTAACATTTGGAACGACCAAATCACTTCTGGTCGACACTGAGCTCAACAATCAAGCCTGGTCGTTTGGAGTCGACCTCCTCGAAGAACGACGTAACCACGCCGCCATAAAGCTCGAGCAATACCAACAGAGACTCAAGCGAGCTTATAACAAAGGCGTGCGACCAAGAACTTTCCAGCCAGGGGAACTAGTCCTAAGAAAAATGTTCCACAACAAAAGAAAGGACATGATTGGCAAACTAAACGCCAATTGGGAAGGTCCTTACATTATCACAAAGGTTCAAAGCAACGGTTCTTATCGTCTTCAAGCACCAGAAGGGGAGATCGTTAAGAACCCGTGGAATGCTTTTCACTTAAAGAAATTTTATCAATGAAATGTAAGCATCCTTTCATTGCATTTCAATGTATAAATTCAATTTTGCCTTCATCTCTGCTCAAACATGAATGGCTACTAAAGGTCCAATCCCTCGACCTACAAATTATCAAAACTCTAGTCCATTTGATAATTTAAAAGTTTGTTAAGTTAAATCACTAGCAACTTAACTTGGTGCATTGGTCACTCTCTTCCCACGACCCAAGCACAATTATATTGAATGCGACCTCAACCCACAATCAGGTCGAGCAAATGTCACTTATTGTTTGCAAGTCCATTCAAGCAGACAAAACGACATGAGCAACAAGGCAAGGTAAATCGTTGAATTAACTTTTTACTTTATGAGATTTTAACAATTACAGGTACAACCAAAGTAGAATCAAGGCATACAAGAGGAACTGTTTCAGTACGTCCTGCTTGCAGCCATTCATCTCGTCTACCTGTCTTCTGAACGAGCTACCAGGACTTCCTGGAAACTAGCTGGTCAAAAGGAATCCATACAAGGTCATCAAAGTAAAAACTGATTACTGATGGCAAATACAAAAGACAAGGAGTTCTCCACTCAAGCTCTCAAAGTTACAAGGGGGCTCTCAAGAATAAGCTCTAGAAGACATACTGCAACAACAAGGAGTGCAAGAAGCAAACTTTGCACAAGGTTACCCAATACAAGAAAGGGAAACCAAGGCTAGCTCATTGCTACACAGACTGGTCGCCTGAAGCATCAACTTCAATAAGGGCTCCAGCGACCTGGTCACTAGGGCCCATCGAGGTGTCCTGAGCTGGCGCCGAAGTATCTCCAACACCACCTCGCGTCTCCTCTCCTTCGGGCGACCCCATCAATGCTTTCTGCAGCTGATCACAGTAGGCCTGCCACGCCGCACCATTCTCCTGGCTTACGTTCTGCCAGTGCTCAGCAGAAGCGTTAGCAGCAGCCACATTTTCCTTCAACTGCTCATTGGTCTCCTTCAGCTGCTCCACTGTCTCCTTCAGCGCCGCGACCTGAGCATCCCTGTCCCTCAACTTGCACTCCGCAACAAGAGCAACATTCTTCGCCTGCTCAAGCTTGTCATTCATCGCCTTCAGCTCAACCTCAGCCTGGGCGCCAACTTCAGCGACCAGACGAATCTCCTGGAAGGTCGCGTTAACCTACAAAGCGCAAGTAAATTTAGACAACAACGACTAAGCAGAAAATAATACTTATGGCAACACCTACCAAAGACAGCGCCGAATTCAACTTTGAGCAGTTGACCAAAGGAGATTGAGACTTCACTGCTCGAGCATCAGCTTCCAGAACGATGCCCTCATTCACAGCCCGGGCGACGCAGAGGTCAGCAATGGCACTATCGTTATCATACACGACATGCCTCTCACCACGGCCATCCAAGTAGTCGAAGGGCCCAGGGCGAAACTCAGACGTCACACCCTTGCCTTTCTGCGAAGGCCGAACAGCAGTCTTCATCGACACAGCAGACATCTCAGGACCCCTAACAGGCGGGGTAAGAGCAGGTGTCGGCACAACGGGTCTCTCCAACAGCTTCAGAGTACCCGAGTGAGACCTCTTCTTCTGCCCAGAAAATGCAGGCAGTTTGGGAAATGAAGGCGAAGGAGACACGACTAGGGGGCTCGCCACTGCCTCCACCTGGCGCAAGCCACCACCAACTCTCTCATTCTCCACAAGTCGTTCTTTCTCCGACCTCCGAGCAGCAACAGCAGACCGTTCTCTCTCAGCAGCCCTCGAGCTACCCCCAGCTCGTTCCTTCTCCTCAGCAGATCTCGAGCTACCACCAGCTCGTTCCTTCTCACCACCCCGCGAGCTGCCACCAGATCGCCCGGGATCACCTTTGTGAATAGCAGACATATGTGCCTTCCTCAAATTCTTCCTCCTCCGAAGCTCGTCTTCAACGGTTTTTGAACCACCCTTGGGAGTAAAATGCTCCTTCAGATGGGGCAAGAGCCGTATCTTACGCTTGTCAGCCAAGCAAACAAAACTGTTCAAAACGGAAAACAGATCGTTCTTCCTCACAAGGGAATCGTCCCTGATCGCTGCAAAAACACACAGCATAATCAAGTCCAGGAAAAGGAAAACCATCTACTACACTAAGTCTAACGACCAGAAACTTACGAGTATCATTCCTAGTCACATGACGCAACTGGATACTCCCCTCAACGATAGACCCAGTAATCAGCATGGGATCTTTCCACCATGGCTCACTACTCACAGGATAAATCAGAGGCAGACGTTCTGGCCTAACTTGCATGTTATAGCCGGAAATATCAGTCTTTGAAGAACGTTTGAAAGTAAAGTGGTCCAACACATCTTTCACAGAGATGCGCCCCCTATGTAACCTATTCAGGTCGTCAATGACCCTCATATTCCTCCAGAAATTGCCATTCATCTGGCAGGGGGCTCGACCAATGGCATTCAACACGTCGACCACCAATTCAGACAAAGGCAACCTCAGCCCAGCACGGAATTGATGCAAAGTAAATACAGTAGAAGACGGATTATTAGGTCGATAGTCAGGAGAAAGTAAACGATCTCCAAGAAATCTAATCTCCAAATGCCTAATCGACCTAAGATCATAATGCCTCCTAACAGCAAGATGTCGATGTACATAATTCATATTCACGATTCTACACATTGTACCATCGTCGCCCTCCACCATTTCATCATCAGAAGAGTCTGGCCCATGAGAACCACTACTCTGGGGGCTATCTACCTCCTCGTCAAGAACGGGAGACGGAGGGTCAGAATGAGTATTCTCAGACTCATACTCCTCAACCCCACCATCACTCAAGTGATCATTTTGCGAGTCACTACCCTCAGACATTACTCTAAAGCAATACAGACGACAACAGAAGAAAAAAACGAAAGAAAATAAACAATCAGAGAAAAGAGAAGAAAACAAACCTCACGAGCTCTCAAAATTCTTCAGATCGCAAGGCAAAAGCGGCAGCAATTCAAATAAAGGCAAGATAGGTAAACCCTTCTCAAGGTAACTACAGTTTATATACTGTAGCTCAAGCATTTCCAGCCATCGATTCAAAACAGACGAACGGCTGAGATCGACCAAAGGATCAATATGCAATGCAGTTATTCTCCACTCACAAAACGGTTCGTATCCACCGTTGGATCAGTCCACGTGCAAGACAGATACTCAATCAACCAATACGTGCGTCAGTTGCCATAACTACACGGCTAACTGCCCGAGGAGACTCCTCCACTTCCCCGTAAGATCGCCATGATTACCACAAACAGCGCTGCATGACTGCCACGTCACCAAATTCAAAAAGTAAACCTCAAATCAACATCGGATGGCGCATTAAGTCTTTTCAGCCCGCCTTCACCAGCCGACCTAAAAAGAGGGGGCTTATGTAGGGGTACTACATACTCCAGCCAATCAAAAGCAGCCACGTGGCACAGTCATCCAGTTACCAGGTCGCCACAGCACCGATCTCCTAGTAGCTCGTTCACACCGACCCGATCATACAACGAGCAGCGACCTGCCATACACACGTGCTCTCATTCAATGCACAGAATATTCTCATCAGTTACACATTTAATTCACAGGGATGATCCGCGCGCGTTACTCATTTAATCCTCATTATGATGGCGAAGAATCTGCAAGATCCACGATCCACGCCCTTCTATCTTCTATATAAACAGAACTACGATGGCTTGATCTCTAAGTTCAATTCCCCCGAGCTAGAGTACGTAGGCAATCTCGATCTCAACGAGGTGCAGCCACCCCGATCTCATCAATCCCCATTTGGTCAAGTCTCCCAACGACCTGACCCAGAAGTGCATTAATCTAGAAATAGGTTAATACACCCATCTCAAATTTGGGTGAATTTTTTGATGGCTAATTAGTATAACAGAAGATGAATCATGGAACATTTGATTCATGGGAAAACAAAATAGATTCACTGAAGCAGATTTTTTTTTCAACAAAACATAGTAAGATTAGATAATCATAGTTAGTAAGATAATCAAAGCAATTCGATTAATATTTTTGATTTATCACAATTCTTTGAGATAAAATCATGTTTATAATGAAACTCCACAGATAGTGTTATTCTCACAGTTGTCAGTAGTTTATCAAGCAAATCAATAAACAGAAAGTAAAAGAACACTGAAGATTTTTAACGTGGTAAAACCCAATATGGGAAACGTCCACGGTTGTCTTCGTGACAATAAATAATCCACTAAATGAAAAAGATATACAAACCTATCAACTACCTGCAATTACTGCGAGTTGACACTATCGGTTATCTCTAACACCTTGACTTCACCGGAGCACCTTGATGTACGCACAAGACACTCGACTTCTTGATGAACACACAAGAAGACTAGAAGCCGAATTCAATACTCAATATGAAAGATGAAGGATTGAAGAATGGAGGAGAAGAAGCGAGTTCAATCACCAAAACCCTATTTATAGTTAGGGTTAGAAAACCAGAGAAAATGGGCCGAATTGAACAAATTTCATATTGGACGTACGTACGTTGAAACAGCGTACATACGTCCTGAGACGTAAATAGTTCGCTGCCTACTTGGACGTACGAACGCCCTAACTAGGTACGTACGTCCAAAACACAAAAGCTTGCTGCTGCCTTACAAGACGTACATACGCCCTAACTCGGTACGTACGTCCAGCTTTACAAAACACTTGCTGACCTAAACTAGGTACGTACGTCCTATACCAAACATAACTTAGACAAACTTGACGCGAATAGAAGGACTAGGGACGACGCGTGTACAACGAGGTTTTCCTAACAATGAACCCAAGGCGAGATAACTGTGAACATCCTAAGTCACAAAATAATGTCAAACAACCGAGTGTCGTTTCAATCTCCCCCTTTGACATTTATTTTGTGACAAAAACCTATGACTCTAGTAGCACTTATAATACGTGCATACAGTCCCAAACCAAATGGCATTTATAAACCATGCCTACAAAAGCACTCATAGCAAATACATACCAAACCACCAACACTTGATATTGAGCTCGAGTAAGACGCTTTAATCATCAGAGACCGAACGGAAGCAACAAGAGATTCTGAATCAATCAGAGAGCCAACGAAAGTTCCTCGAACAACTCCCCCATACTTTATGAGCTGGTTTTGATACCCGAGCTCCCCCAAAACTGTACAACTTCTGATCATCATCACTTTCACTCCCCCATGCATGACGCATACCTGAAAGTCTGAAACATGACCCAATAATACACTAACAAAATAAGAGACGAATGTTAGTCTTAGAGTCATATAAAATCTCCCCCTTTTTGTCACAATAGTGAACAAATTAAAGGCCATATTGAGGAGGAAAACGAAATTAGAGATCATGCAGACAGTAGTATAACAACTAAGAAAAACAAGATAAAAAAAATAACCTTAACATTCAAATATGCATGAAGGAAATAACAATCATAAACAGTAGTCCACAAGAAAATAGAAAACTTAGGTGAAGAACAAAACCCTGAAATCAAACAATGCTCTCGTCCTCAAAGCCACTCAACATCAGAGCCCTCAAGACCATCGTCCTTGTTCTCGTCCTCAGAGGCATCAGCATCTTCATCACTTGCAACCGGTGGCTCCTCTGCTGGGAACGGAGGCAATGTGATTGGAGTGTAGTCTAGTTGTAGGTGTCACATCTAAGCCACATTCATCGCATGAATGTCGCGAAGCATGGCATCATGCTGAGAAAGAATGACTCAAAAACGTTCCAGCCTAGCATTTGTGCGATCTTGGTGACGACGAAGAGAAGAGACCCGAGCCTCAACCGCAGCTACAGCTCAGTTACTACGAACCGAAGCGGGCGAGGGGCGCCCAGAAACCAAACCACAATCAAAGTCATCGCGGCTATCAAGAGCCCTACCTCCCCAGACCAGATGGTGCATCAGTGTTCCACCCACAGCTTCAAAGGCCGCCTTCCTAGACTGACAACCCTTCTTAATCGCATTTGCCCAGTTGTGAGCAACAAACCTCGGAGGACTCACCTCCGTGTACCTTCCCTGGAAACCCAAATGCCGAAGAATAGTCATAATGAAACTAGGGAAAGGAAGAGTACCCTTAGCCGCATCAATCTGGAGCATCCTGTAGAAGATAACTTCGGAAAGGTAGATATGATGCACAGACATGCAAACCAACAGCTTGATCATTTCATCCGTAAGAATGATCTTGTTACCCCTAGTTGGAAAGATGTTTGAATGAGCAACCATGTGCATGAGAATGACGTTGTAGGCCCTAGCATGGTACCTCTGTGTGACACCATCAATAAACATCCCCTGAGCTTGACTGACCAAGTCAACCCAAGCCTCGTCTGGAATAGGCCACATGATATGCGTCTGACTCAATGGCATCTCATGACCATCAATCCCTAATGCCTCACGAATTACCTTTGGAGAAATAGTGTATCTCCTACCCTCAATAAAAACCGAGAAGCTTGTACGATTCTGCGATGGCGTCTTGGTCTCATAGAAAGCAATGGTGTGCTCGACCGAGTACTTGGTGACCGGTTGAGCCACCCTTAACCAATTTCGAGCCTCAAAGAAAGATGATATGTTCCCGACTTGAGTGGCTCCCAATGGGATTGAAGTGATATCTTGCAAGTCAAAGAACCTCTCTGGAACAATGGCCTTGGCTCGAGGATGAGCACCAAGGGGTGTAGGAGGGGGTGAGGAGTCCGAAGGAGCGACACTTCTACCCCTGTGAGCCCGGGAAACACGTGCTCCCGAAGAGGATGCACCCTTAGAACCGGGTGTATCACTGGGTGTAGTGCGAGCGCGCTTAGGAAGCATGTCCTGCACAACCATAACATGAGACAAGCCAAAAATGTAAGAATAACCATGAAACTAACAAGAAAACAGTTAAGAAGCCTCATTGAGGCATTTCATCGAACACTTGGCGTGCAAAGGCATAAAGCATGGGAAAACAGCACAGTAGTGTTAAAATTCGCACCAAACATAGCCAACAAAGAGAGAGGGATGAACATCATAGGCAAATCCCAACAAAAATGTTTTAAAAATGCTAAGGATTCGAGAGATAGAAAAGAAGAACACCACTTGAATACGATGAATACCCAAAGCACAGAAGAGAAAGACCCAAGAGAATTAAGAAAGAAAGAAAGAGAAGGCAAAAAGAAGGAAGATATATGGAGAAGAACTAAGAGAGGAAGTTTTCAAAAAAAAATGAGTTAGAAAAGAAAAATTTGAAACTTCCCTTGTTCGTGCGTTGAGGGAATATTATGCACGATTTGAATTTGACAGTTGGCCGAAATCTTTAAATACATGGGCTTAAAAATCAACATTTGGGCCAAAACTGTAACAGGACGTACGTAGGTCCAAATGACGTTTGTACGTCGACCACCAAGAAACAAAACTGCTGCCTGGTCGAACGTACGTACCCCCTAACAACGTTCGTACGTTCGAAAAAGTTCTGAGCAAGGAAGACTGGAACACATTGAGGGACATCACAACAAGAATTTCTAGATATTGTAAGGATTCCGAATCAAGCAAAAATATAATTCGAGTATGCATCAAAAGTGACAAATGCAAGAAGGATGGGTGGAATCATAAACCAAACCTCGGTAGAAAGGAAAAACAATGCAATCATGCACGAAGTAAGAGAATAATCACATACAAAGACCATTGTACACCAAGAAGAAAAACCATCCACAAGATACAGAAAGATAGCCATAAAAACACTTCAAGACCATTGTAAACATAACATACCCTTATATACAAGCATGAATAGGAAAAAAATGCACTAGACCATAACAAGACCACATAGATTCCTGGTCCAAATCCCGTTTTTCGAGATATCCCCAATTTTTGTTGTTGTTGTTGTTTTTTTTTTTTTTTTTTTTGTGGTTGTGGGGAGAAACACAAATGCCATTCCCGTGTGGGAGTAATTAATAACCTCCATCTTTAACTAGAACACGAGGGTAGGGTGTAGCCTACATCTTTTCGGCAAAAACACACTCAAGAAGTGCAATACCATGATAACGTGCAACACAAGAACTAACATCTCTTGAGTGCAACCGTCAGAGCATGACCCTCACAGCCCCAACGGGTTCCTAGCCAACTGATTATGCTCACAAGACATTCAAATGGTTGGGGATTTTGTGAGTTATTGACCACTTACAAGAGATGAGCAAGAGGAACACAAGGAGAAATGATAAGAATGAAGGAAGGAACAACTTGAGATGATCATCTTCTAAGAGCACAAAAATGACAGTATAGGATACTCTAATGACTTCAAAACATACAAGCACATCATGCAAGAAACTACCAAGGGAGAAGAGAGTATGATGCAGCCCTACAAAAATTCTTGATACGAGTATACAAGAGAAGCCTTCCAAACTATAAGTAGCTGAAATATGGAATCCGAACAATATCTAGAGTAGTTTGTCCTCAACATCTATAACGGAGAGAAAAAAAATAAAATGCAATGAAAATAAAGAAGACCCACCTAAACCTCACAAAAACATACTCCATAAAGAAAAATTACTCATAGAGATCCGGAAGAGGGGTAGTGACAATAAAACAATTATCATGAGATCGACTACCGGTTAAGAGCAAGGCATGATTTGTATCAAAGACATCACATCTATTATCCTCAAAGACAACCTTAAACCTAGCATCACATAGTTGACTAATGCTCAATAAGTTCAAATTAAGGCCCTTAACAAATAAAAGTTCATGACCGCTTAACGAGCCATTCTCAGAGAAACTACCTTTACCTTCTACTGGGAGCATCTTACCATTCCCAAAGGTAACCTTACCTCCATATCCATGAATCAGGTTAGTGACAAGAGTTTTGTCACCTGTCATGTGACGAGAACATCCACTGTCAAGATACAATGATGTTGTGCCATTTTCAACCAGTCGCACCATGTGGGACACCATCCTCCTGGAAGCATCAGCACTCCTATCCAGAAATGAGGCAGTGGAGTGGGCATTGAAGATGCCTGAGGTTGATTCCCATAAGGGGAAGACCTAGGTAATCCCCATGGAGCATAGCCATTCCACATGTACGGAGCCTGTATGGGAAATGTGGTTGACTTGTTCCAGTAAGAAGTATCTGTAAAAGGAGAACGGTGAAAGGCATACAAATTATTCCAACAGAAGGTAGAAGTGTGACCCTTACGACCACAAGTAAGACACTTAAATTTTTTGTGTCTGAAGTTCTTTTTCCGAACGGGCGAAGAACGAGAAACTCTAGGTGGAGTGACAACACCAGGTCCCTGCACAGGAGGAGGGGACGTGGGTGGAACATTTGTTGGTCTTACGAACGTAGTATGAGTAGAGCTAGATGCAGGAAGAGCAACAGAGGAATGATAACCTAGACCGGACCTGTCTGAATGAGATTTACCACTTCCCAACAGAGAGTTAAGACTAGCACTAGCTTTACCAAAACCAATTAATTGTTTGTTTGCAGCAAACAACTCTGCTTTGACCTTTTCATGTTCCAGTACCAAAGAGCGATATCGGGTCTCTAAGTCATGATTCTGCTTTTCGAGAGAAGCAATACGTGCTTGGAAATCCTCCTTTTCTTTCTCAAATTCCTCCTTCAACATGTTTGAGTCACCTGCAAGATTACAAATATCCTGCCCAAGACTATCAACCTGATCCTGTAACACAGTGTTAGTCTTTTCAAGCAACTTAACTTGCTGCATAGAGAACTTATACATATCACACAATTCACTAGTATTAGTATGAACACCAGACTCAGAGACGTTAATATTATCAGTAGAAGATACGATACCTCCTGGATGTTCATCCAGGGACGCACTGAAGACCACATAGTTGGAAACAACATTTGAGTTGTTGTCGTCTTCGTCCTCATCGAAGTCATCCCATGTGACTGTGAGATTTGCTTTGGAATTGTCTCCAGGCCTGCGATCCACCTTCTTGTCGTATTCATTTGCAAAGTATCCATACTCACGACACTTGTAACACTGGACATCCTTGCGGTCAACACGAGCCTTCCTACCATCAACCGTAAACCTTTCAAAGCCACGACTCCGAGGAGCATTTGAAGAGCTAGAGAAGCGCTTCCGAGGATCTAGGTTTTGTTGATACTTTAGAATCTTCTGAAAGCTACTAGAGAGAAACGCATAGTTATCATCCATACTAAACTCTTCATCATCAGAGGCCCCTGTAGAAGTTTCTTTAGAAGAGGTAGTCTTAAAAGCCACAGACTTGTTCTTCGAAGGTTCTTCCAATGCCTGTTCCATCTCACAAGTACGTAGTTTTCCAGCAAGTGTCTCAATGGACATGTCTTTGATCACATTGCTTTCAGTAATCGCATCCTTGCGAGAGCAAAAACAAGGTGGCAAAGCACGCAGTATTTTACGTACAATCTGTGTATCAGTATACACATGACCAATAGCAACACTACAATTAATAATATCTTGCAGATGAATGAAGAACTCATCAAAAGTCTCAGTATTATCCATCCTTAAGTTCTCAAACTGAGAGGTTAACAATTCAAGCTTGCTTTCCTTGACAGATTCATCACCTTCATGTGTACGAATAAGCCTGTTCCATGCATCCTTCGCCTCAACACAGCCTTGAACCCGACGAAATTCACTTGCATTTAATGCCATGAAAATAGCATTTTTTTTTTTTGCAAAAGCAAGCTGGGGTTAGGCAGACCCCTACCAGATATATTAATAAAGAATATATTTACGTCCTAGGATACAAAATACCTTCTGCATCCTGAGACACAAATGTCATCAGTTGCCTAGGTAAAGGACATAGGAAAATACATAGTGAATCATCCCTACTTGGTAACCCTGCCAAGTAATCAGCACACCTATTTGTTTCCCGATGGATGTGTTGCACTGTGAAGTTTTCTAGTCCTTGCCCTAGTTGCCTTGCTTTGTTAGTTTGCCTTCTTACCTTCCATGCTAGGATCATAGTACCCTTGATACCCTCTACAGCTTGCTTAGAGGCAGCTCCAACTTCGAGTCTTCTAATGCCCATGTCAATTGCCAATTGCATGCCAATAGATATGGCTTCCGTTTCAATGGTTGTGACTGTGTTTTCCTTTGTACCACCACAAAAAGCCAGCAAAGTATTGCCAGCATGGTCTCTAAATATACCACCTATCCCAGCCTTTTCTTCAATAAGTGATCCATCTGTGTTAAGGCATATAGTCTCTTCATCAGGTGGCTGCCATTTATAGTAAAGCACAGTTTGTGTTCTCCAACTGATTTGTGCTCCTGTATGATGGGCAACAAGTCTGTTCACGGTATTGCCTTATACTGTTTTCCTCCTCATAGCATGTCTGAGCTTGACAACTTCAATGATCTTAGAACTTATGAAGTCCTCAGTTCTGGTTAGCTGCTCAAAGAGCCTTCTATTCCTCTCCACCCAAATCCAATAGACAGTAGCACACAGAGCAGTTTGTCTTACCTCCTTATGGAAGTCCTTTCCTTGTAGATTTGTACTGATCCATCGCCATTCATTCTGTGAACTTTGCACCCCATGATACAACCCGCACCATTGAAGTACCTTTGCCCATACAGTGTTAGAGAATTGACAGTCAAAGAAGAGATGTTGGACATTCTCATGTACTGCAACTCTACTAGTACTAGGCATGGTCGTCCCTCCCTGCACCAATTGTATAGGTGTAACTGAACATATTGGGGGGTAGTCAGCTGAAGGAGTGTTCACTCTTCTAGCTATAGGTTGCCCTCTCTGGACTTGAATTTCAGGAATCCCATACTCATAGTTGCACAATAGACAATTTGTTTCTTTCAGGATCCCCCATTGCAATAGCTTTTCTTGGGTGATGAGAGCATCTTGGACTGTCAGCCAAGTAATGAAAGCATGCTTCTTAGTGGTCGCATTATTCCATATGATCTTTGTCCATTGTTGTTTTAGGGCTCTTGGTCTCAAAACATGATAAGTGTTTTAATAGAGTACACACCCCTAGGGTGTGGCTTCCAAACAATAGTGTCTCTCTGCTGTAAAGGGTCAATTTGTACTTCTTTAATCTTGTTCCATACCTCTGCTGTCATAGAGTGAGCTATAGGTAAGTGCCATGCCTGATTCCTGATCAAAGAGTCGACTGTGGAGCTATCTCTCATTCCTGTGCTCTGTCTGACTGAAGTAAGCGTTGTCTCTCTAAGGTTTCCACCATTAGTCCATGGATCATGCCATATTCGTAGACTTCTACCATTAGCAACATGGTATGTGACATGTTTTTCAATGAGTTTTCTGCACTCCAAAATTCCTCTCCACATGAATGAACAATCAAGAGGAGTCTACATTGTCCAAAAATAAGAATTCTTGATAAGATGTCTTTGAACCCAAGAAACCCATAGAGAGTTCTTTCCAGCAATGTGAAAATCAAGTTTACCAATGGCAACTTGATTCCACACCCCCAAGTTTTTAATGCTCAATCCTCCTTCTCTTTTCGGCATGCAGCATTGAGCCCATCTTATGTTGTGTTTCTTCTTCCCTAGCTCAGGTCCCGACCATAAAAATTTACTGCATAAGGAGTTCAACTGCTTGATGATTGTCTTGGGCACAAGGTACACTCTAAACCAGTATACAACAGTGCTTGAAAGAACAATAGTTATGAGTTGTAATCTACCAGCGTACGAGAGCAGTTTGTTTGTCCATCCTTGAATCTTTTTCTTGAATTTTTCAGTCAAAGCCTGGCAGTCCCTGACCTGCAATCTAGTGGAGGTGAGCGGAAGCCCTAAATAAGTAATATGCCCTTGAACAATTGGCATGCCCAGAGTTTGTGCAAACTCTAGTTGTTTAATTTCAGAAGTTCTTCCAAACAGAATTGAGCTCTTGAGAGGATTAGTTATCAGGCCTGAAAGCTCATGGAAAGTTTCTAGTGTATCTTTAATTGCCTTTGCAGACTTCAAATCAGCGCCACAAAAGAGCATAAGGTCATCCGCAAAGGTTAAGTGAGTAATAAGAGGATTCTGACACTTAGGGTGGAGAGTATAGTTGCCTTGACTGTGTTGCTTGAGTACTAGCTTCCCAAGAACTTCCATTGCAAGCACAAAGAGTAATGGGGAGAGTGGGTCTCCTTGTCTGAGCCCCCTCTCTCCTTTGAAGAACCCTTCTACTTTTCCATTCACCAATAAAGAATAGTGCACAGTTGATACACAGGTTTTGATCCATTGTATGACATTTTCTGGAAACAGTAGGGCCTTGAGAACAACATAAATCAGATCCCAACTCAGAAAGTCATAGGCCTTCTGTAGATCTATCTTCACAGTGCATCTCTTCTTGCCCCCCTTTCTATTGTATCTCCTTAGAAGTTCGTGCGAGATCAGAATGTTGTCAGTTATGTCTCTTCCTTCAATAAAAGCAGCTTGGTTGGGCTCCGTGATGAGTGGCAAAGCTACTTTGATCCTGTTTACAATAATTTTCGAGATTGCCTTGTACACTACATTACAACATGATATAGGCCTGAAATCTTTTACACAGTTAGGCATATCAACTTTAGGGACAAGACTAACTAAAGTTGAATTTGTACCCCTAAGTATTTTGTTAGTAGAAAAGAAATTCTTAACAGCTTTAATAACATCATTTCCTACTAAATACCAACATGCTTTAAAGAATTTAGAGTTGTACCCATCATGACCTGGTGCTTTATCATCCGGGATTGAGAAAATGGCATCCTTAATCTCCGCTGCGGTCACATCTGCACTCATACTTTCTTGCATTTCAGGTAACACTGTCTTCTCAAAGGGCAGTTGTTCTTCAAAATCTTCCGGAATGGCAGCATTGCTTTTTTGGCCCAAAATCTGTTGATAATGTTCCAAGAAAAGTTTAGCTATCTCCCTTTTATGGGTGACTGTGGTCTGCATGGAGTCTGTTATGCTATGTACCGAATTTCTTGCTCTGTTCCCTTGCACCTTCTTGTGGAAAAAACCAGTATTTTCATCACCCAGTAAAGCCCAACTTGCACTTGCTTTCTGTCTCAGTGAAGATTCCTCTGCAGATGCCACTTCATTATACTCTTTTAGTGCACTACTCTCCATTGCAGCTAATTGTACATCGAGAGGGTGGGTTTGGATTTCTCTCTGAATTCTTTCTAAGTTCTCTCTCGCTTTCACAACTCTATCATGTAAGTCTGAGAAATTTTGTTGGCTCCATTCTTTGAGTTTACCCTTGAGTAACTTCAATTTGGTGTATAACTTCATCATAGGATTACCTGCAACCTGACAGTCCCATGTTTCTTCCACTAGTGTTTTAAAGTCCCGATGTTCCAACCAATGATTGAAGAACCTGAATGGTGCTTGCCCATCAGTGCATCACCTCCATTTTGTTGCCATTTCAAAATGACTGGTGAGTGGTCGGACACTCCATGCTCCAGAAAAAGACCATCTACATCAGGAAAACATGTACTCCAATTGTTGTTGACGAGACATCTATCTAACTTGCTGAGGATTCTGTCGTTTCCTTCATGTCTGTTGGTCCACGTATAAAAACTTCCTACAGCTTTTATATCATCAAGACCACTTCCTTCTATACAATCAGCCAATTCCTGTACATTTCTTTGATGCAATCGGTTCCCTCCTACCTTCTCAGTAGTAAACCTGCAATATTAAAGTCACCCATGAGAATCCATGGATTTGTTGTTGCTAATCCTTGCCATGAAAATAGCATTGAGTGCCTTGTTGTTAAAATTTGCCAATGATTTTTGTTCAGGCGACCACTTAGCACGTGGTGTCGGTGATGTAACTGCAGTATCACCAGTTCCTGTCGTAGTCAGAGGTGCTTTCCACCCATCTTCAACGGAGAGCCAAACCTCCTCTCCTAAAGCTTGAAGATAAGCCCTCATTCGAACTTTCCAATGACCAAAATCTTTACCATCAAATTGTGGAGGAAGACTCGAAGTACCAAACTTGTGAGGTTCCATTGAAGCACTATGGATCGTAAGCGTGAGCCTTTACGCTCCTTAACAAGCCCCTGCGACTGATACCAATTGAAACTCCACAAATAGTGATATTCTTACAGTTGTCAGTAGTTTATCAAGCAAATCAATAAACAGAAAGTAAAAGAACACGCAACATTTTTAACGTGGTAAAACCCAATATGGAAAACATCCACGGTTGTCTTCGTGACAACAAATAATCCACTAGATGAAAAAGATATACAAACCTATCAACTACCTGCAATTACTGCGAGTTGACACTACCGGTTATCTCTAACACCTTGACTTTACCGGAGCACCTTGATGCACGCACAAGACACTCGACTTCTTGATGAACACAGAAGAAGACTCGATGCCGAATTCAATACTCAATATGAAAGATGAAGGATTGAAGAATGGAGGAGAGGAAACGAGTTCAATCACAAAAGCACACCTACACAAACTCTCAAGAACACCTTACTTGGATGGCCAAAGAATTGCCTTGTTCTTTGGTGGAAAACCCTATTTATAGTTAGGGTTAGAAAACCAGAGAAAATGGGCCGAATTGAACAAATTTCATATTGGACGTACGTACGTTGAAACAACGTACGTACATCCTGAGACGTAAATAGTTCGCTGCCTACTTGGACGTATGAAAGCCCTAACTAGGTACGTACGTCCAAAACACAAAAGTTTGTTGCTGCCTTTCAAGACGTACGTACGCCCTAACTCGGTACGTACGTCCAACTTTATAAAACACTTGCTGACCTAAACTAGGTACGTACGTCCTATACCAAACATGACTTAGACAAACTTGAAGCGAAAAGAAGGACTAGGGACGATGGGCGTACAACGAGGTTTTCCTAACAATGAACCCAAAGTGAGATAACCGTGAACATCCTAAGTCACAAAATAATGCCAAACAACCGAGTGCCGGTTTCATATAAATCATGTTTGGGTTCAGAAATTGAAATTGGATTAATGACATATTTGTTATTGAATTTTAAATCAATGAAAGAGAATGAAGCTAGATAGTAGTAGATACTTAGTAAAGAAAAGGAAAGAGAAGAGCAGCAAGTTAATTAGGATTTAGGAGTTTCAGTCGTTTTATTCGGCTCAGCACATTTCGCCCCCATCGAGAAATAGAACTGACTAATCCTAAGGGTAAGAATTTGTGAAAGTAGAATTTAATTTGATGAGGTGGACTAACCACGTCAGTTTGTAGAATTTATTTGTGGGAGAAGTTTGTAAGCTTAGAAGCACTCCTGTTGATAAGTAATGGAGTAATTTTTTTTGATGGAGTATTGGAGTTGGTAAATGGTAAGTACTTAAGTAATACTCAATGTAGCAGTGATATGAGTTGTTAGTTTTTTTATTGTCTATGATTTCAATTTTAAAAAAATTAGAAGCAAGTATTATTATATTTAATTAGGACAGATGGTTTTTGTTTTTAGTTTAATCAGGTATTTATATTTCAAAATTTCCATTCTCTTTTTATTTTTATTTTTAAATCGCACTGTATTAATAACTGACAGAGATTACAACTCAGGTTGTGAATGATGTTTCACAAGCACTGATCCATACGAGTACATCAAATGACAATAGGCAATACAAGAGTACAGTGGTAGACCTTTGTAGTCACGGCGTAAGAAGATGGATCCAATCACAGACAAGGTCTTCGAAGTGATGATCTAGATTCGTAGCATTGTCACCTACCCAGTTCCATACGAAGCCTTTAACTGTCATGACGCATTTATCACTCATTAGAACAGTGGCGGAGCCAGGGGGTTGAGGGTGCGCAATTGTGGACCCTCAAATTTTACAAATTTCTTTTTTTTTATACGTAATTCTATTCCAACTCAACTTCCAATTACCAAAATTAAAAAACTTCTTACTATTTATATTTTATTTTATTCCTACTTTTTCAGAAAATCCTTATTAAATATGTGTATGTTATTGTATATTAGAAATTTAGAAGAGAATCGTGGAAGGAATGAAAAAGGAAAATTGCACAACTCTTATATATCTTTCTGACATCCTTTTATCTAATCATCTGCCTTCTTCTTCTTTGTGGACTTGTGGATGTGCACTCAACACCACTTTGAGACAGAGATTTCCAGCAATGTACATTGTCAGCAATAACAAGTCACAGTGAGCACTATGCAGTAGAATCAGGGTCAAGCTTTTCACTAGGATCTGAACTTAAGAAGGAACCTTTTTAAACGCGAACGAGGGCAATTTACAGAGTTGCAAAACATGCTTCAAGGTGTGGCGTTATCTGAAGATGACGACAGCTGGAGGTGGCAGTGGACACGCAATGGTATCTTTACAGTCAGGTCTTTTTATGACAAGATAGTGGAGCTGGAAAGACATCATGTGGAGATTGTGATGCAGTTCAAGACAGAGCTTGTTTGGACCAGACAACTACCATCTAAATGTAAGATTTTCTTTTGGTGTACTTTGCTGGATAGTATCCTCACCAAGGACATACTGAATTATAGAGGGAAGGTTGTGAATCCTTTGTGCACTATGTGTAATCTCAGCAATGAGAGTATAACACACATCTTCCTTCATTGCTCAAAGGCTCTGGAAGTCTGGTATTCAATTCTGCAGTCTAGGAGTAGAGCATATACTATCATTCTGACTGCTAACTCAGTGGAGGAGTTGCTTATTGCGTGGCCTAAAGGAAAATGTGGACATCTAGGGAGCAGACTTTGGGAGCTCCTGCCCTATGCAACTATCTGGGTTCTCTGGAGAGCGCGTAATGATCTGATTTTCAACAATAAGCTTCGCTCTCTATTGAAAGGATCTGCAACGAGATCAAAGCAACTTTGTGGTACTGGTTAGGAGTAGCCTGGTAGGAAACATTACAGCTTCCCAGACTTGGTGCACTGCTGGTTTGAGCTGCTGAATGGTACCTTGTCAGAGTGGGAACTTTGCAGACACAAGGGCATGGGGTTTTGGTTATCTCAGATGCATAATGTATATACCTATTCACACAACTCGTCGTGAACCCAGTTATATTCGACTCTACTCGACGTAACACTACTTTCACTCGAGCTCAATTCGTGACCACAAATACAAATCCAATTCGACCTTAAAACTGCTTCATTCGACACAGGCCTATTTTTATCCGACCTCACCTGACGTGAGACTACCCTTATTCGACCTACACCGTCTTCGTTCAAACATTATACGTTTCGATCCTCTGCCGTTACAATATATTTCCAGATCCAAAATATCCGCCCATTAATTGACCATTCCGTTGGGCAATTAATGAGCTTGACCATTCCGTTGGGCAATTAATGAGCTATCCGTTGTCCCAATCACCTATATAATGAACTACGTGGGCTTGATTCTGGGACCTGGTCACTCTCAGATACGTAGGCAACTATCTAAATCAGATAGCTCAGCCATTTTCCTCAACTTCAACTCCTTCCCCCTCAAAATTCCGATCATCTTCTCCGACTTGTGCTAAAACCAAATTCACTTACATTTACACATAACTTTGCAAAAGTTTTGTTTTTGTTTTATGCCTGAAGGGTGCCAAGACAGCTCATAGTAGGTGCTAACATGCTCTATAGTCAAGTTTTATGTCCCTGGTATGTATTCTTTTATCTTTACTCAATAAAATATCTCTTTATCAAAAAACAATAAATAAATAAAAAATCAAAGTTTGCAGAATCCTTATTTTTAAGGGAAATCATATTGATACCCGACTTTTTACAAAGAGTTGTCCAAAAATTTAAATATACCCCATCTCAAACTTATAACTAATTAATGGTTGTGTTTGGTTCCCGGAATTCAGATTCCGGGAAAATAGAGGGCATTAATGGAATATAGAGTTGTATTAGAAAAAGATTCTACGCGGAATGAGGGAGATACCCAAATTTTGAAGAAAATAAATCACTTGACGGATTTGTAACACCAGTTATGGAAACTGGTTTCCTTTTTTGAATTAAGGAAACAATATTCCTTAAATCTACATATGAACAGAATCCATTTTCCGATTTCATTCCTAACATACACTGATTTCATGCCTAAAATCTAGCATTTTTCTTGGAATTTGGATCCCAGTGAACAAAACATACCCAATATGTTTTGTCTCTTCTCTTTCTCAAAAGATCCCCTTTCGAGGATTTATGTGAGCTTTCTCATTCCAATCCATCACAAGTCTCTTTCTCTAACCTAATTTTTGAATCTCAAATCAATTGCAACAAAACTTAAAGAGTTTTTCATCTATGTATCTATGTATCTTATAAGAAGTTAAAATGTTGTGTTTTTTCCAGAAAGAAAATAGAATTTTATCATATTTTGTATGTTATGATTTCTTTTAAGCGTTTGGAATTCGATGTTGAAAGTTCTATGGAGTTGGGGAGACTTGTTGTTCATGACAAAAGTCTTGCGATGATCTTGTTTGGAAAAAAAAATGAATTATTGTGGGTGCAAAATTTGATCCACAAACTCGAGATATGTATTGATTAATCGAACAGTTACAATGAAAGCCTTGTATAGACAGAGATAAGATAGGGGGTATACAATGAGACTGGACCTGATGAGGATCAGGCTGCCTACGTATCCAAGAAAATGATCTTCGAATCAAGTCTCTGCTTCCGCTAAGCTCTAATGGAGTTGCTCATTGGAAGATTCGTAGTTCAGGAGGTTAAGAACTCATGTATTTGTAGTAGGCCGGAGGAGGCTGGCTCAACAAGCCCTCTGATTTTGACTCCATGAACTCAGGTAGTTCAACTGTGAAGATGTTTTCCGTAGAGATAGCTTGCATGTTGCTGAGCGGTTATCCCTTTGGTTTGAATTTCCTTTGACTAGGACGACTGCCATGTGGCATCCTCTGATAGGCTCTGGTTCAACCTGGGCCTTCCTTTATCTTCTCCAGCAGGCTAGAACAATGGGTTCTGTTAGCCTGGAATCTTGTTGGACTTATCCAGTTGGTGCCCAACCTGGATTTGATCAAGTCCGGAAGCACATACTTGGGCTTGACTCCTCTGACCGGAGTTCCAATTTTCATTGCATACACCCTGGCCAGGTCCTCTGGGCTTCTATGCTAAGCCTTTGGATGAGCCTCTGTCGCTGTTGGACTTTACTGGGCCGGACCTGGCCTACTTGACTGAGGTGGGCTTGGTCGATGTATGGGAGCCCACGGTTCAACTTCTTATACAGTAACCGGGGCTCCACCCATTGATCGTGGACTATCCGGTGGGTCAAGGTCTACAGAGTGTATGTGAATCCCTTGAGACCGGGTTGGGCCCTACCCGATAGCCCAGGCTTGGCTGGCTAATGCTCAGGTGCTCTCGGTTTAGGTTCTTATACAGCCATCAGTGACACCTGTCGGGTTTTTTTACCTAGGGTAACACATCGCCCACTCTTTGTCAAGTAGAAAATCTGCTTAGGAAAAATGTTCGAAATATCTTCTCCGGCTGTTGAGATTCGGAAGATTCCTTCCCTGATACGACTCTTGATGACGATTCTGCATCCCTTGGATCAAGGACTAGGGTTTATTTCTTCCCTCTATAAATAGCAAACGGGAGGTGTAGAAGGATATCCACTTCTCTTTCCCCGGTTTCTGTTGTTGTTGCTGTTGTTGAAGCTTCTGCTGAAGAATGGCTGACGACCGAAGTACCATCCAGAAGTATACTGTGGATATACAGGAGAAAATGACTCAAGAGATCGAAGACCGGGATCGCCGTATAGAGCTGAAGACAAATGCCTATTTGGAAGACATTCGTCAGGCGCGTTTGAGCCTGTTTACCTTGAACAACCAGCTTGCTGCAAAAGCTGGAGGCTCGAGGCTGCTACCCAACGGATCCGGGTTCTTCAAAGCGAACTGGCCACCGCATATGTACTGTTGGAAAAGATGGGGTATCATCTAGTCAAGGAAGAGAATAACCCTTGACATGTACTCCCTTGGCTTCCTGCACTATGTAGGGGAGTAGTGCCCCTAATTAAGACGAATCAATGAATTTTTTTTTCTATCTTTATCTTTTCCCCAAATGCTGAGTCACTAGCTTTGTCAGTCTTTTGAGGACAGGGGTACCTTAAGGAGAGGCTGAAATCTGCTTCTGCTGAGCTCGCCTGAATGGGGGGCAAGATTGATGTTGTCGCGGTCTCCTCGTGGAAGGAAGGGTACGCTGAAGCCAAGGCTAAATACCATCTCCCCCTCTGATGTAATTTAGTTCCGGTCGCACTATGTAGGGGACTTGGTGCACCCCCATACCTTGCTTTTCGTAATAAATCATATATTCTTTTATCACTGTCTTGAGCTCTGGTAGATAGGTCCGGTTGCTTTCTTATCATGATGAGTCCGGGAACACATACCGGTCAATCTTCCCTTAACCGTGATGACATGGACCATGTGGACCCCACCTATACATGCTGAGTGGATCTCAACTGAGTGCATGATAGGGTCCCAGCTGACGTAGGTCCCAAATGATTGTGCGATGTGGGCCCAAACTGATTATATTAAGTGGGCCCCATTTCGTCTTCTCTAAATCTTCCTTCGTTGGCGGGAAGATGTACAACTTCAACTTCTAGTGAAAGCTTGTGACTCTTCGCTGATCGAGTCATTAAACCAATTGGTTTAATGATCTTAATGGAGAGTTCATTAAGATATTTGGAATACCATTAGCCGGTGGACCAAGGGTCCAACATTATAAAAGGAAGGCTTAGAAAGAGAGAAGAGCATTCCCTTCGCTCTCTTTCTCTTTCTTCTTCTTCAGCTTCATTTCGCTTTCTGTCGGAACCCTAGGTTCTGAATACTCAAAATTCCGGTGTCTTCTGTGCGAATTTTGTTTCGAAGATGAGGAGAACTCTAGTACTGAGCTCTAGTAGTGACGAGGAGCCTCAGAATTCGGCTTCCCGACCCGCTGCTGATGAGGGCAGACCAAGCGGTATTCCGTCAACTGGACCTCCTTCACCTGCTAGTGTGGCGGAGGTGGCTCATTTAGATACTGTTGAACCTTCGACAGAAAGGCCCAGGAGGAGGTGGCAAGCTTCCTCCAACCTCCCCCGGAATCCTGAACTCGAGCGGATGAGGGCGGCGGAGGTTCAGGAGCAGCTTGGATGAAGGGGGGTTCGATTTGGCTCCCACCCCTACATTTCTGATGGTTGCTCCGGCAACCTCATCGCGGTGAGTCTCTACTAACTCTTGTATGGTATGCAGCTCCCGCTGCATTTTTCAATTCTGAGACTGCTGTCGTAGTGGGGGATCCCGCCGGGTCAGATGCACGTTCTTCATAATCCTGCGCCGGATCGGGCTGATTGCCCTTCACTTCCAAGTTCCCTTTGGCCCGGTCGAGATGTTCCTGCTCATGAAGCCGGTTGCCCGGGAGGCCAAAGAGCGTTGCTTTTATGCCATTTCTTAGCACACTACCCGGAAGTTGTCTAGGCTTCCCAATCATTATGGGACCTGGTTCGAGCCCTACTACCGGGTGTCAGGGTGGTCGTCTGACCGCAGCATCCAGGTGTCGCGGGATTTCATAGGTAAGCACGTACCTGATCTTGCATTCATTTTTGCCTTTATGTTCTGCGTGCTTCTTAAGCTCCGGCTCAGGAACAGTTCCATGCTTGTGTTCGCAAGAAAACGTCAGCTTCAAGTGTCTCTGCTGGCGGGAATGGATTCTTCTGCGGCTGAAGGCAACATTGAGCGCTTCTTCAGTCTGCCCGCAGACCTACGAAACTTGACACTTCCTGACCAGATCGTGACGCACATCCGCTTCCCGGCCAGGCTTGCAGCCCTGACAGCTCCTCCGCGAGTTGTGGAGGTCGAGTCCAGCTCTGGTGAGGGTGTTGCCACTGTAGAGAGCACAGTCCCCAGTGTTGAGGAGGAGCCTCCAGTCGAGAGTGAGGCTGTTGATCTGCGGGGGGGAGATGGACGACTGGCCCGATGAGGCTCTTCCAGTCGGGGGAAGATCTCCTCCTGACGAGCTTATGTCGGACGCCCTGCCGGAAGTCATCCCAGTTGTTGAGGATGTCCAGGTCAGTGATGCTAGCTCCGTTTGTAAATCAAACCATCCTTTGGGTTGCCGGAGGAGACAACACATTTTTTATGGTTCATCTGACTCTTCCAGTGATCCAAGCCTGATGTCGAGGGACAGCGGACTTCTACTTCCCCGTGGGTCTGGTGAATCAGCTACTGAGGGATTCTTTCCTACCCCGGTGTAGGTACATGATGAGGTGGATAACCTGGCCCAACCGGATATGGTGGGAGGTGTGTCCGAGGTGACGGTGGTCGCCTCTGCTGCTGAGGGAGGCGAGCCAACCGTGATCTTGGGTGGTCCATCGGGCGAAGTGGATGCCCCCAGTGCTGGAGACGTTGGAGTTGAGGCTCAGGTGGAGGTAAGACCTTCCCAGCCTCTTGTTGTTGAAGTTATTTCTGTACAGTCCCCTGCCCCGGTTGATCAGAGGGGCAAGGCTGTTGTAGAAGAGTCCACGAGGGGCTCGAAGAGAGCTACTTCTGCCTCCCCTGCTGACCAATGGGAGGTTGTGCGCCCGAAAAAGGAGAATTTCATCCCCCTGGCGCTGAGGGGACCGGTGATGGGGACTAGCCGGATTGGTAGTGGCTCCCGAGTCCTTGTTGAGGATGCTCTTGCCGTCGAGGACATCCAGACTGAGGTGGAATTTACTGTGTCGGGCATTGCTGATGATGAAGCCCCGGTTTATGGGTGGGGTGACCAGGTCCCATACACTGACCTGGCCACTGGCCCAACTGTGCAACCGGGCCTTGAACTGGTGAGTACCTGCCCGAGGCTACCCCAGAGTTTCCACTGCCGGCGTTCACCATTCATCCTGCATTTCTTAATGGGGAGCCGATGTCGATTGGGGACTCCGGCATCATGAACATCCACACCGCCTTCGACTACATCTTCTAGAACCTGCTCCCGGAGGACCAAGCGTACTACAACCGCCTTTCTCGCGACCGGGCAATGAGGGTAGCGGCTCAGACCCCGATCTTCTGCCTTGGAGGATCTGGAGCGCCTTCGAGCTGAGAATCGTCAGCTCGAGAAAGACCTGGCGGCGGCAAACAGTGACCGGTGGGCTTTGGAGGAGGACAAGCGGTTCATGGCGGCGGATTACCACAACCTGGACTTCACTCTGACCGTTGCTCTTCAGAGAGAGGAGGATGCCAAGACTTCTTTGGCAGAACTGAAGGCCACTTACGGGAAGCTGACCTGAGAGAAACTGTAGCTGGACCGGCGTCTCTCTCTCAATGAGGTGGCGTATGACTGGGCTACTGAGGAACTTCGGCTGGCAAAGGCTGCCTACCAGCAGGTTCTTGATCAGCTGGAGAAGGAGAAGGCGAAGAAAGGCGGTGAGAGCTTCGGTCCTTCTTCCCAACCTTAGCTCGGTCAATTTTTTTGTAAAAAGGCTCTTGTCCCGGTTGCAGGGGGACTCCCTCTTGTATATCTTCTTTTCTGAAAAAGAAATAAAAAATTTATAGTGCAAAAACATCTTGTTAGATATTTTTACCTTATTTACAACATTTATTACAACTGTCTATCTCCCTCGCCCTTTAATCGTTTTAAGGAGTTTTCCTTGGGACGATAACAATTCTTTTTCTTACTGACTTCATGGTGATCCATGGTTTGATACTCAAAGGGGATTTGTCCCTGTATTGTAAGCTTTGACCCGGGGGCAGGCTATTTGCCTAACAGCGCTGATGTTTAAGAGTGGATAGCCTCGCTCTTAAAACTGGTTTCCGAGACTGGAAGCTAGGTCCAGGCCTCTGGGCCTAAAAGGAGCGTAACTCTGCATTTAGGACTTAGCCAAGATCAAAAGCTAGGTCCGGGCATCTTGGGTTGGATGGGGTTTGATCCCTGAAATCCTTGATTTTCAAGACCGGAAGCTAGGTCCAGGCGTCTTGGGCCTAAAAGGAGCATAACTCTGCATTTAGGACTTAACCAGAATTGGAAGCTAGGTCCGGGCATCCTGAGTTGAATGGGGTTTGATCCCTGACATCCTTGATTTCCAAGACCGGAAGCTAGGTCCGGGCGCCTTGGGCCTAAAAGGAGCATAACTCTGCATTTAAGACTTAACTAAGATCAGAAGCTAGGTCCGGGCATCCTGGGTTGGATGGGGTTTGATCCCTGACATCCTTGATTTCCAAGACCAGAAGCTAGGCCCGTGCACCTTGGGCCTAAAAGGAGCATAACTCTGCATTTAGGACTTAACCAAGATCGGAAGCTAGATCCGGGCATCCTAGACCTCAGTGGAGACTTGATCTTGCACTAGGATTTTCAGCAGTAAATAATACAAAGTACTCAAATTCTTGGGGGGGAAAATCTTTATTGAAATCATCAAATGGAGTACATTACTTGTAGAATTTCTTGAGGTGGAAAACGTTCCATGGCCTGGAAAAGAGGTCGTCGGACAGAAATCTGAGGAAGTATGAGCCTTTCGCAGCATGTCTGTCTATAATGTAAGGTCCTTCCCAGTTTTCTCCGAGCTTTCCGGCGGTTGTATCTCTTGTCATCACTTTGACCTTCCTCATGACCCACTCGCCCGGACTGAATTTTCTCTCTACGACTCACTTGTCATATCCTCTTTTGAAAGTGTCCTGGTACCGGAGGAGGTGTTGCAGGGCTTGTTCTCTCTTGTCGTCAAGAACGGTTTTTTCTCTTGCTAAGATTCCCTCATTCTCCCCGGTAAGGACTGCATCAGTACGAGTTGTTGGAGCTAGCAGTTCTGTTGGCATTACCGCTTCTGCTCCAAAGGTAAATTGGAAGGGTGTCATACTAGTGGACCTCCTTGGGGTGGTTCGATATGCCTATAAGACCCCCGGGAGTTGCATTACCCAGTTGCCTTTTGCTTTATCCAACCGCTTCTTGAGTGTGTCCAAGATGACCCGGTTGGATGCTTCTGCTTGCCCATTCCCCTAAGGATAGTATGGGGCTGAGAAGTTGTGTTTGATCCCCAAGGACTTGCAGAACAGCCAGATGTTGTCGCAGTCGAACTATTTTCCATTATATGACACTAGTTCTTAGGGAATCCCGAACTTGCAGATTATATCTTTCCACAGAAATCTTCTGACGTCGGAGGCACATACCTGTACCAAAGCTACGGCTTCAACCCATTTGGTTAAATAATAATCTGTAGCGACAAGTAGGAACCTGACTGAGTGTGGAACCTTTGGGAGTGGTCCCACAATATCTAGCCCCCATTTGGCGAAGGGCTATGCGCTCAGGACAGGTGTAGTTCATTTGCCTGGGAAATGGCCGACCGGGGCATGCTTCTGACAGGGGAGGCATGCCTGTGTGAACTTTTTGGCGTCTGTCATCATGTGCGGCCACCAGTATCCTTGGATCATTGTCTTCTGTGCTAGATTTCTGTTCCCTGAATGGTTGTCGCAGATCCTAGCATGGATTTCCTTCAATATGATCAGGCCTTGTTCTGGAGTAAGGCATCTGAACAAGACCCCAGAGCCATGGCTCTTCATGTATAGCCTGTGTGACTCCCAATGCAGGATGGCAGTGAATTTCCACGGATCCCTCTTAACTTTGGCTGATAGCTTTGGATCTTCGGGAAGTAGATGGTGGATGAGGAAATTGATGTATGGCCTCCTCCAGTATTGACCGTTGTTGGACTGCAACTTGGCATCGATTCTGTCTACTTCAGAATTCAGGTTGTCTGAAATGTCTTCAATTGGTTCCTCCGGTGGGAGTTCCAAATCGATGTGAACATGCGAGAGCGGTGGTTCTGACGGGTCTGGTTCGTCCGGCTCCATTGAAGGTGGCATCGCTTCTATCCGGCCTTTGGTGAGGCAAGGATTCCAGTCTTCAAGCTGTGATTCTGGCGGTACTGTGTCTAACCCTGAGATTGAATACTCGGCTAGCTCTGTGTGTTGGGCCTGGTGTCGGGCTGTGAAGCTTCCTCATCTCTCTTTCTTTTTCGTCCTTCCAATGTCTGCATTCGAGGAAATAGACCTCCGGTAGCGGAATGTCTGGATCTTTGGGTCGGATACTCGGCTTCTTCTGGTATCCGATTGATAGCTGTCGGGGCTCTGTAGTGCTAATAGAGGAGGACAGATATGCCAAGGCGTCTGCATGCTTGACATCTATCTTTGGTCGTTGCTCGACCGTGATGAATTCAAACTTCTCTGCCATGGAGTGGACGACATCAAGATATTTTGCCATCCAGTTGTCCTTGGCTTAGAAGGACCCGGCGAACTGATTCACCGCTAGCTTTGAATCTGTCTTGATCATGACTCTCCGCGCCCCCAGTTAGAGTATTGTAGACCATATATCAGAGCTTCATACTCGGCTTCGTTGTTTGAAGCTGGGAATCCCAGTCTGACAGATTTTTCTGTCTTCTATCCATCCGGGCTGATCAGGAGAAAGGCTATGTCGGATCCCGTACAGTTACTGGACCCGTCAGTATAAATTGTCCATGTTTTGTTGTCTTCTTTGGCCGGAGACACCTATGATCAGGGGGTCATCGTTCGCCCCAGTTTATCCTCTTCTAGATTTGGATTGACCGGGATATCCTCGATTGGAAAGTCCATCAAGGAGGCTACTGTGTTCCCTTTCTCTGCGGTTCTGGGTTCATACCGAATGTGGTATGCACTGAGGTAGTTAGACCATTCGATCAGTCGATTGGATTCTTCCTGCTTTCCAAGAGCTTTTCTAAGCGAGAATTCTGTGTAGACTTTGATTGCTCTCTCTTGGAAGTATGGCTTTAGCCTCCTGGCTGCATGTACCAGGGCCAAAACGATCTTTTCGATTTTTGAATACCTTGTCTCAGCTCCCTGCAACACTTTGCTGATGAAGTATATTGGTTTCTCCTCCGGCTCTTCCACAAATATAATCGCACTAACTGCTATATCGGATGCGGTCAGGTAGATGCCGACTGGCTGCCCGGTTTATAGTGCTGTAAGGACCGGAGATTGAGTAAGATATGCCTTAATCTCGTAAAAGGCTTGTTGACAAGTAGGATTCCATTCCGCATTAGCTTTGATTGCGTTGAAGAATGGCTTGCATCGGTCTGAATACCGGGAGATGAACCTGTTGAGAGCAGCTAACCTCCTGGTTAGTCTCTGGAATTTTTTCACTATTTTCGGGGTGGGCATCTCCAGGACTGCCTGGATCTTAACTGGATTGGCTTCTATGAATCGGTTGGTCATAAAAAAGCCAAGGAACTTGCCGGAAGAAAGACCAAAAGAACATTTGGTTGGATTCAGTTTCATGTTGTACCGTGCCAGGATATCGAATGTCTGCTGCAGATCTCGCAAATGATTGTTTTTTTCCTTGGTTTTGACCACCATGTCGTCTATGTAGACTTCCATGGTCCGGCCTATAAGCTCATTGAAGATGGTGTTGACCAGCTTTTGGTATCTTGCTTCGACATTAATTCTTCAGACCAAATGGCATCACCCGGTAGCAGTAGAGCCCCCGGTCGGTGATGAATGCGGTATGTTTCTGATCTTCTTCGTGAAGTGGAATCTGGTTATATCCAGAGTAGGCGTCCATGAAGGACAATCTTTGATAACCAGCGGTGACGTCCACAATGTCTGTGATCCTGGGGAGTGGATATGGATGCACATGAGACACTTTATTAAAATTAGTAAAATCGATGCAAACTCGAATCTTACTGTTCTTCTTTGGGACAGCCACGATGTTGGATACCCAAGTAGGGTAGATAACTGGTTTGATGAAGTTGACTGACAATAGCCGATCGACTTCTTCGTTTGACTGCTAACTTTCGATCTGGCGTCATTCGCCTTGGTTTCTGCTTGACCGGCTTGTACTGAGGATCAATGTCTAGTTTATGACAGGCGACCGAAGGGTCAATTCTTTGCATCTCACTGACACTTCATGCAAAGACGTGCTGATTTTGTCGGAGTAGAGTGATTATGAGATCCTTCTCAACCTTTGGTAGACCGGAAGAGATGTAAGTTGTCTTGTGGGACTCCAATCCCACTACTATAACTTCTTCTAGCTCGTCGACTGATGGTGATCGGTTCTTGTGTCTGGCTTCCCCTTGACAGACTCGTCGGGAGCTCGCTGCTATTGATGGGAGTCTGTCAGGAAGATAGTGTTCCCTTTGGTCTCGGAGATGGTCTTTCCTTTGACAACATCGAAATGGCATTTGAACGCCATCCCTTGATCTCCCTTGACCCTGCAAATTCAGTTGGGACGGAGTTGGGAATTTGAGGCCTTGGTGGAAGGTCGATACGATGGCTTTCATCTGATAAATCCAGTCCCTTCCCAAGATGATGTTGTAACAGGAGGGGGAGTCGACCAGCAGGAAGTCTATCTCGACGGTGTTGAATCCTACCGTGATTGGCAGGTGGACCCGCCTGGAAGACTGTGTTGGCTCCCTGTTGAACCCATAGATAGGAGTCTCATCAGATTCGATGAGACCCTTAGATAGCTCCATAGCTTTGTAAGCACATGAGAACATGACGCTGGATGTACTACCGACGTCGACTATGACTCGTCGGACCTGGTAGACACCAATCGATGATGTGTGCAGGCGTCATTGTGTGGATAATTCACGCCCCTTTCGTCTTCCTCAGTGAATGTCAACCCTCCGGGGACAATGGACTTAGTGTTCGTTCTTTCGTTGAAGTTGAGTTATCCAACTTCATGGACATGTCCTATCCACCGAAGCTTTTCTTGGGCGCAATTCTTCCTTTCTGTCTTGGAAGAACCGGGTGCCTGTACATGGCAAACATATACAATTCGGTCTCCGGTTTTTACCTGTTCGACTGCTCCAGTATGCACCATGTCAGGGATGAAGCTGACATCGACCAGACGCTGCATTTCATATTTCAATGACCTGTAGTTCTTCAGATCGTGACCGTAGTAATTGTGGTGATCACATTTCTTCGACTTATCTCTCCTGCCCTCCGGGTCTGCCGGGAGAGGGGTAGGTTTGTTGAGCAGCCCCCTGTTCTTGATCTTTTTGAACACTTCCTCGATCGGGAACCTCAAGGCGTGAATTCCCTCTCTTTGTGTTCACCCCCGGTAGACTTCTCTGACCGGCGGTCTGGTTGCCGGGCTGGTGTTTTCCCCTTCCTGTCTTTGTTTTTGTCAGGGTTTTTTTTCTCTTTGCGATCCCTGTCAGAGCTTTCTTCCTTTGCCTTCTGCAACTTCTCGGAGGTTTGGCCTTCGACAAGTCTCTTTCTCCTGGCTTTCAGGTCGTCTTCCTCGTGAGCATACCTTTCTACTTTCTTGAGCAAGGTCGAAACAGAGGACGGAGGCTTCCTTGCTAGTAACCGGTACAATTCTTCATGGTTGTTGTTCAAGGCATACTTGAAGGCTTGAATGACGACGCTATCAGATGCGTTCTGCACTTCTGACAACAAGGTTCGGAACCTTCGGGAGAAATTCCTGAGTGTTTCACTCCGGTCCATCTGCAGGGAGAACAAGACTTCAGCTCCCTTCTTAGTTTTCACATTGAACCGGTATTTTTCTTCGAGCAACTCAGTCAGTTGTACAAATGTGCGGATGAATGCGGGTGGCAGATTGTGATACCACGTTTGTGCTTCGCCTTTGAGTGAAGCAACAAATATTTTTGCAAAGTAACTTGTCATCATAGTCCCATATGGCCATGGTGCTCTTGTAGTTCATAACATGATAAACCGGACAACCGCTCGTCTCGTCATACTGTTCGAAAGGCGGCTGCTTGAAGCTAGTCGGGACTATATGACTCCTGACTTCTTCTGCCAATGGTGATTGATAAGCACCCAAAACTGTCATTTATTGCCCCAAATAACATATTGATTGTCTTCACAAATATGATTAAATAATGTATTTTGCATATTCTTAGTGATGTTTCAGGAATTGATGGTCAAATTATGGAATTCATTTAAATATGTGCAATATGTCAAGAAACAATAGGAAAATGGGTGAAAATACAAGGCTATAAGGCAATGAGAACAAGTTTAATTATTGTTGACGTCATCAGTGGCTACTTGCCAGTTAGTTGCACATGGGAAGTGACCAGTCGCCACCTTGGCAGAGATTCAAGGGATGAACTTTTCTGTACAAGCAACCAGATACATTCAGAAGAAGAAGTCAGAACCTAATTCACATTATCAGTGGAGAAAATCAAGCTCTGAAGGAATTCGAATTTTGAATTGTATTTTTCTTCTTATGTTTTAGATAAAAGTGAGAGTTGTTCTCTCATTAGATAACTTTTCATTCTTTTGAAAGTTCAAGAATATTCTCTGCAACTTTATTGTCTTCTTCATCTTCCATTAATCATAACTATTTCATCTTCATTTTTATTCTTTTGTAATGTTGATTTATAGCTTTTATTTTATGGTGATGTCTTCATCAAGGATGGAAGCTTAAATCCCCTTTAGGGGATTGATGAAGCTTCTGAGATGAGATTTTAAAGTTGAAGTAATTTATTTAATTCCATTTGTAATGAGTAGAATTGATGATTGCTTAAAAGTTTAATTATGTTTGTTTATCTCCTGTAGCTTGAGTTGATTCATCTGTTCTACATTCAGCTCTGGTTGTCCCTGATGGGCGCGGGCCTTTTGGGGACTCCTTCCCTTCTGACTGTGGCGTGCCGGGGGAGTGCTCTGGTGCCTCCTCCGGCACCGTCCTTTTGGCGGAGTGACCTCTTCAATGGACCTGCTACGAGTAACCCTGCGGTCATGACGTGGCACGAGTGCTCTGGCACGTCCGTGGCGATGTCTCTGAACTGGGGAGATGGACATCCTATCTCTCCCCGGTGCTATCCTGTCCCAGACAGGGCGGGGACCATGGCTACGGGGGGTAAGGCTCTGGTTGCTTCCTGACCGTGGCTTTATCTTCTTCTGAGGAGATGGACTTGAAGACAGGGTTGAAGATGACTGTCTATCTCCTGCCCTGGTTCTTTTCCCTGGTTCTTTTCTTTCTTCTCAGTTCTGCATTTTCCCTGGTCAACCGTTTAATGATTGCAGTTGGGGACTCGACCGGTGGTCCTTTCCCCTTCTGCTGCTCGGTGTAGCCTCCTCCCGTGACCAGGGGAGAGGTTCTCTGGTCTCTTCTTGCGGCGGCTGCTCTGGATGGTTCAGGATCTTGTGATGCTGGTATTCTGACGGTCCGGTTGACTGCACTCAGATTACTAAGATCATTAGTGATTTGTACCACTAAGTTTTCTGCCTCCGGTTGTCCACGTTCAGAGTGTTGCGAGCCCTGATCGTGGCCCTCACTCCCGAGAACTGATTCTTGATTCACAAGCTCTGTCGCCTCAAGAACTAGAGACAGAGGAGAAAGGTTCTCGGTCTGACTTTCAGTAACTTGGCTCATTCCATTGTTGGAACGAGTCGGGCGTCTCTTACTTCCAGCCATTGCTGCAGCAACTCTGGTATGAGTGGATTGAGATTCCTTGCAAGGCTCTGGAATTGATGGGAGATTCAGCCCCACGGTGGGCGCCAAAGAGTGTGGGTGCAAAAATTTGTTCCACAAACTCGAGATATGTATTGATTAATCGAACAGTTACAATGAAAGCCCTGTATAGACAGAGATAAGATGGGGGGTATACAATGAGACTGGACCTGATGAGTATCAGGCTGCCTACGTATCCAAGAAGATGATCTTGAAATCAAGTCTCTGCTTCCGCTAAGCTCTAATAGAGTTGCTCAGTGGAAGACTCGTAGTTCAGGAGGTTAAGAACTCCTGTATTTGTAGTAGGCCGGAGGAGGCTGGCTCAACCACCCCTCCAGTTTTGACTCCATGAACTCAGGTAGTTCAACTGTGAGATGTTTTCCCTAGAGATAGCTTGCATGCTGCTGAGCGGTTATCCCTTTGGTTTGAATTCCCTTTGACCATGATGACTGCCACATGGCATGCTCTGATAGGCTCTAGTTCAGCCTGGGTCTTCCTTTATCTTCTCCAGCAGGCTAGAACAATGGGTTCTGTTAGCCTGGTTTCTTGCTGGACTTATCTAGTTGGTTGGGACTTGGATTTGACAAAGTCCGGAAACACAGACTTGGGCTTGACTCTTCTGACCGGAGGCCCAATCTTCATTGCATACACCCTGGTCAGGTCCTCTGGGCTTCTATGCTAAGCCTTTGGGTGAGCCTCTGTCGCTGCTGGACTTTACTAGGCCGGACCTGGCCTACTTGACTGAGGTGGGCTTGGTCGATGTATGGGAGCACACGGTTCAACTTCTTATACAGTAACCAGGGCTCCACCCATTGATCGTGGATTATCCGGTGGGTCAAAGTCCATAAAACGTATGTGGATCCCTTGAGACCGGGTTGGGCCCTACCCGATAGCCCAGGCTTGGCTGGCTAATACTCAGGTGCTCCCGGTTTAGCTTCTTATACATCCATCGGTGACACCTGTCGGGTTTTTTACCTAGGGTACACACAATTATTAAGGTTTTAGTTGGGTAGCTCTTAGTAGAAGGTGTAAATAAGTTTATTTAGGAGTGTTTTTAATTTTTTTAGATAGTTCTTTGTAAGGAGTCGAATGTTAATATAATTTTCCTTTATTAATTAGACTATGGTTCTTGCTTATTCATTTGTTAACAGTGTACAGATTTGTGCACTCATTACCACAAGAAATTATTCATTGTCTAAATTAATCTGTTACTCATGTAGTTGATTATGAATAGATGGTAGACTATCAATTTGAAGATTTAAAAAAATAATGGTATTTGTTTTATTCATTTTTTTCCTTAGACATTGAATGGAACATTTTCCTCATAAAAACTATTAATAATATTATTTTTTGTTGTGTTTATATTGATTTGTTCGATTTTTTCCATAGCTAAGTGATGCTCCCCCTGGATGCAATTTCTTTGTTTCCAAATGCACCACATAATAGCATGAATGATCTCCCACATTTTTTTTTTGCTAAGACCCATACTAGAGTGCAGTGGCCATGATGTCCTAAACATCTTGCAGTAAGCTACACCATATTTTCCTAGAGAACTTGCAGAAGAGAAAGATGTGACTGGATGATATAGAAGCTGATTTACACAGGCTACATAAACGGTTAACATGCATACCTTTGATGATTAATTTGTCTGCCATTTGTATTCTGTCAAGTATAACAGTCATAAGAAGAATTTCAACTTAGAAGGTACATGTGCCTTCCATATTGTTTCGTGAGAGAAGTTCATTAGTAGTGGATACCCAGTTTTGTTTCCTTTTCCAGATCACCGTACAAGGATTTGACGAAGGAAATTCCCTTCTCGGACAACTTCCAATGCCATGTGTCATTGCCATCTCCCAATGCAAAGGCATTAAGAACCGCCTGCAGTAGATTTCTTGGGTTTCAACTTCCCATATCGTCAGTTGCCTGCGCATATGTAAATTCCAGTGAACTTCATCATTTACCATGACGTAATGGTCATTAATATGACCATTCTTCTTTGTAGTAATACGATAAAGAGAGGGAAATCTAGTGGCGAGCGACATCTCAAAGCACCATGAATCGTGCCAAAAACTGATGTTGTCTCCTTCCCACACCTTGTAGGTAGTTTTTTATTTAATTTCATGAGCATGTTGCATGATACTTTTCCATAGGTCGCATCCATGAGGGTGGAAGGGGTCCTAGGTCACCATCCTCTTTCATCCAATCCATATTTGGCTACTATAAGCTTCTTCCATAAAGCATCTTTCTCATTTTCGAACCTCCATATCCATTTTCCCAAAGGGGACTTATTCATAATAGAAAGGAACCTCACGCCAAGGCCACTTTTTCCTTTTGAAGCGCAGACTTGATTCCAATTAACGAGGTGCGTCTTTCTTTTTTCACAACAAGAACCCCATAAAAAGTCTCTCATAATTTTCTCAAGACGATTCGAGATACTAGAGCGAAAAGTGAAAAAGGAAAGTTGATACACCGGGAGGTTGGAGAAATAAAACCTTCCTCTTTTTTAGAGGCTCTTCCTTGACCAACTATTAAGCCTCTTAGTGTAGTCATGTAGAGTTCAATAATCGCGTCCCAAGCCGATTTACACTTGAAAGAGGCGCCGAGAGGAAGACCCAAGTATTTACAAGGAAGAGATTGGACTTTGCATTGCATGAGAAAAATAAGGAAGTGCATGTTGGGAACGTCACCAAGGGGAGAAATAGAAGATTTAGAAAGATTACTCTTTAGCCCGAAAATGGCTTCAAAGCGTAGAAGGATGCCACTCAAGGTGAAAACTTGGCTAGGGGAAGGCTCAATGAATACAAGAGTATCGTCCGCAAATTGAATGAGACCAATTTCAAGTGCATTAGGAGCCACTTTAATTCCACATAAAAGACCAAGATTCATAACTCCTTCAACCATACTTGAAAGAGCTTCCATAACAATGGAGAAGAAGATGGAAGAAAGGGGGTCCCCTTATCTCAATCCTTTAGTACTGTTGAAATAGCCGGTCAGGGATCCATTAGCCAAAATAGAGAAAGAGGTCCTAGAAATGTACGTATGAATCCAAGAGATCCATTTTGGGGCAAAACCCATTCTCATTAGTATGTATTCTAGAAATTGCCAATTCACATTATCGAATGCCATTGCAATATCAATTTTGCAAAGCACACTCGAACCTCCCTCCTTGAGCTTTGAGTCCATACATTCGTTGGCAATCAATACTTGGTCCATTCTCTTTTTGGATAGAGCAATCAGTTTTTCAAAAGAATGTTTCTCTCTTTTGATAGTTTCGTATGGAACCAATTCAACCATCAAGTTCAAAATGTTGTGATTTTTTTTGAAGATTCAGACATTGAAATATTGACTATTTGGAACTCGGTCAGATATGCTTGAATTTTTAATTATTTTTCAGTGTCATTTTATTTATTTATTTGTTTTTGGTCAAAATATAATTTTTTTTATTCGTAAACCTTGACAAGCCCTCAAACTACATTTGGGAGACCAAACTTTAAAAACCTAAAAATTGCACCCTTGCCTGACACTCTGGCAGGTCTTCATTTTGCGCCCTGAATTCTGAACAATATCTTCAAACTACTCTAGCTAACCCCAAAACTCAGTCACCATAGCTTTGTCATGACGTTTTTCCAAGCAAACATTATATCAGTGAATCTAATCGACTCTTTAATTCCATTGTTTCACACTCAGGTTCAACCATACCCAAATTGGGCCTCCTCATTGTTAAAAATTCCATCTTTCCGAGCCTTCCAAATTCTCCACCTTACCACATAGGGTAGAATATCCCATATCGCTGTTGTTAATAAGTGGAGGCCAGTTAAGTTTACCAGTAAATTTGTGGTAAAATTCCAGACCTACAGAGAATGCTTTGCAGTTGGATTGACGATCACCAATTTGCCGTATGAACATAGTGAAGCTGCATTGAATAAACAAATGGGGAATAGTTTCCTTCTCCTTTTTACAAAGGCAACATCTATTCGGAATTGCATACCCCTTCTTTGCAACTTGTCAATTGTAAGGAGACGATTCCAATGATAAGTCCACATGAAAAACTTCATGATGGTGGTCTAAACCCTAAACACTCTCCCCACCTCCCTAGTGTAGAAATATTGGCATAATCTAGTTTTTCATGATTTGAATATTTGCAGTTGAGCCAACATTCTCAGTCATCACCGTGAGAGGTGTATACCTTTTCACCATTCTTTAACAAAATAAATAAGGTAAACACATTTTATCCACCATACAATATTCTTAATTTCTTACTACCAAAACTGACACACCAATTACATTCGTAGTGTATAGTGTACAAAATTTCCTTTTACGTAACACTTACATGGGCTACCCGAAACGGATCATATCGACGAATTGTAGGTTTGGGAAAACCCTGGTTACAGAAAAAGGTTTATTTAGGGTTTAAGATGAAACTCGTCCGCCCCCGCCCGCCCCAACACTAGTATAAACTATAAAGTGCTCTCTCCTTCTTCTCATTTGTTTCTTTCTTTCTCAATTTCTTCACAGTTTTTAGGGTTTCTTCTCAATCAAAATGGCGAAGAAACCTCAACAACAGAAATCAACAACAACAAAAAGGAAATCAGAAGATTCATTAAAACCTCAAAGAACTACCAAAACTAAACGAAAACCTATTCCTTTGCAGCAATTGCAAATTGAAGATGATGTTCCTGACTTTCCTCGAGGTACTAATTTATTTTTTGTTAATTTGATTGAATTGAAAATTTAAAAAAAAAACGTGTTTATGAGATTGATGAAGGATTGTGTTGTGTTGTTATGTTTTGTTTTGTTTTGTTTTGTAGGTGGTGGGAGTTCACTTAGTCGTCGTGAAGAGCAAGAAGTTAGAGCTGAAGTTGATGCTGAGTTTGAACAAGAACAATTAGGATTGAATAGAAAGAGTAATAACCAGAAGAAGAAGAAGAATAATAAGAGTTTTTATGATGAAGATGACTTGGGTTCACTTTTTGGTGAAGGCATTACTGGAAAATTGCCTAAATTTGTTAATAAGATTACTCTCAAGGTATGGAACTTTGGATTTTTGTACTATTTTGATGAAGATAACCCAATCATGAAGTTTGTCCATATGTTTTATCGTCAATATGTATAAAACCCCAATTCTTGATGAATTTGATATATGGTTTATATACACTATTACACTGTTAAGTTTTGGAGTTTAAGTTGTCTACTTAGTGTTTTGGTTAGTGAAATTAAACTTCTTATTTTCATGGAAATGGACAGAATGTTTCACCTGGAATGAAATTTTTGGGAGTCATTGCTGAAGTAAATGAAAAGGATCTGGTAATTAGTCTTCCTGGAGGTCTGCGTGGACTAGTTCGTGCTAGTGAAGCATCTGACATTTTTGCAACAAATGAAATTAAGGTATAATGTAGTATCATTTGAAGGATTTCATTTATGGATGGTTGGAGAGAAGGATTTGGCATGTCTATATTTATATTATAAAATTGAAATAACTTTTTAAACTTCTGTCTTCTCTTTTTTCTGTAACAGGATTCAGATCATAATTTCCTTTCCAGCATTTTCGTTGTTGGTCAGCTTGTTTCATGCATTGTAGTACAAGTTGATGATGATAATACTGATAGGAAAGGGAAAAGAAAAATCTGGCTTTCTCTTCGTCTAGAATTGTTGAATAAGAGCTTGACCTTTGATGCAGTTCAAGAGGGAATGGTATGCCTTTGCACATTATATTGGAGAAATGTGTTCTTTAGATTATGATTTTTTTGGTCTTTTTGTTATTCCGGTACTTCCTTTATTTTATAGTTATCATTGTTGAATATGATTTAAGATACACGTGGTCGGACTATTGATTTAAGACAGCACATTTCAGATTCTTGATTCTTAGAAAACTAAACTCCCATCATCATTTCTTGTTGAGTAATTGTGTTTGGAAGTGGGTCTGGGTCAGTCTAAGAGTTAAAGAATTGAGTGTATTGCCTGTGTCTGATATATTGCGACATACTATTGTATTGAGGGTAGACTGGAGTCTATGTATTATTTGATAAATTTGCTTCATTGGACCTCATTCTTTGGAGAGGAGCAGAGTATAGACATTCGTTTTTCTTTCCTAGTATATGGGCATGAGAGCAAAAAATCAGACTCTCAGAGTAGGTCAAAGGGTTGTTAAAAGTGTGGGAAGATTCAAAGACTTACCATTGTACGAGTATGTATCTGGATGGGAGATGAGTCGTTGAGTGTGCAGTTGCTTGACTGTATGTGTGTGTTTTTATCCTTTGCCTTGTGTTGTATGAGGATTACTTCGTTCCACTTATTCTTCTTTTTAGATATTAATCCATCTTTACCGATTTAAAATAGTAGTTTCTGGTTTTCGACTTACCATTAAGTGATTTGACATCCATTTCTTTATGTTTATTAACTTTATTTACCTCATTGCCTGTTGATGTTTGATCACTCTATGTATGCATGATTAACAGGTCCTGACAGCATATGTAAAGAGCATTGAGGATCATGGATACATTCTACATTTTGGATTACCTTCTTTTTCTGGATTTTTACCACGAAAAAGCAAAGGTGAGAAACATTAACTGAATTAGAAATCCCCATTCCCCCCTCCTTTATTATTATTTAAGAAACATGTGGTCATTTGTATTGGATACATGGGACTGTGTATGTACCAGAAATACACATCACTATCTTACTTTTCTCAGAAAAGAAAAAAAATCCATTTCAGTATCGTAAGGTGCAACATGAGTCTACCCCCTCAGTTTTAGAGCCCCGTGTAAAAATTGAAAGCAAGACTCTTTCATAAATGACCTTTTTTGTCAGGTCGCTGTGTCATACCTAAAATACTCAAATTTTCTATAGTATATAGCTTAATATTAACGTCAAAGATAACAATATCTAGTTATTTCTTTTCAAAAATTAGAAATCAAATCATCATTCATCCGATAATGACCCGATCCAAATGTACTATCTACAGACACAAGCAATGCAGTTGTGTTGGCATACTAATTTTGACAAACAATTTTGGGCAAAAAAGTTGAGTTGCGTACTGGTAGAAATTGATCAAACTATCCACGAGCTCATTTATCTTCCATTTCACAGAAGTGTTTTAGTTAACTTGGAAAAACATTATCTGTAATCTGTATCCACACCTGCGCTTACGAAAATGAGCCCATAGGATTTTTTTATGATAAATATTGATAATGTCCAACCACATCCGGGGACCTCAATAATTGTGGACGGTCACAGTTTGGCTTGCTGGACCCCCGTACAGCAGGCACTGCATATGAGGGGGGATCACTCTTTTCTGTTTAATGTGTATTTTATGGCAAAAACTATCTGAATTCGATACTGCAAGTGTACTTTACATATTGTTTTAATATCCTACAGGGAATGCATGAATTGTATGACACTCGTGATTATCTGACATAGTTGATTTAGGCTTCGAATATGTTAGGCAGGGGTTTAGATGTTAGATAAGTGTTTGTATCTAACTAGTTTTTTCACTTTTTGAATATATATTATACACTTTTGCCGCAAAACCTCTGAGTTGGTATTATCTTTCTTGATACTTTCCATGGGATACTGTACACTTTGAGTTGCAGGATATTACCTATATATGCCTGATCTTTCTGATTAGTTGGTTGTCTGGAGATCTTTTATCTTAGTTCTAATCATGTTTGTGACATGTTTCAATTAGATGGCTTTGAGATGAAGGTGAATGCTGGACAGCTATTGGAAGGAGTTGTTAGAAGCACTGACAAAGCTCGCCGTGTTATTCATATGAGTTCTGATCCTGATATCGTCTCTAAATGTGTGGTGTGTGGCTCTGCTGAATTTATATTACTATTTATTCGTACTTTTCGTATTTGATGTCTTTGGTGGTAGCACTTTCCTTTTCATTTGGTATTTTGGTGACATGTTTTCTGTCTTCTTTTGCAGACTAAAGATATAAAGGGCATCTCAATTGACCTTCTTGTTCCAGGCATGATGGTTAATGCCCGCGTACAATCAACACTTGAGAATGGGATTATGTTATCGTTCTTAACTTACTTTACAGGAACTGTAAGTTTAATGGTGTTCTTTGATGACAAGTTTTCATTGTGGATGAAATTCAGCTGTCCGCTATCATAATGTGTTCACTTTCTATTCACTATCATAATGTTCTCTACAGGTTGATATTTTTCATCTAGAAAATATGTTTCCCTCCGCTACATGGAAGGAGGAGTACAATCAACATAAAAAGGTATTGCAATGCCAAATAAGGCTGAAGTTTGTTACTTATTTTAAGTTTGCCAATATAGACGCTCAATCTGCATACTTGCCAAGTATAAAAGTATCTGTATAGTGTCATCGTCGTTGTTTTATTAACATACCAACCATTGATACGACTGAGCCGCATGCCAAGAAAATAATCAAATTGATAGTATGGTTATGGCTGAGATAGACCATATTTCAATCTGATTTGAGCTGTCTGCTGATTACTCCATAAAGGTGAGATTTCATGTATCATGTTGTTTCGAGGATTGAAGCTGTTCTGATGATGGCAGGTTCCATGATAACGGTTGGTTACCATTGTGACCTTCATCGTCATACCTGTTTTAGATTAAGATTATGTAAAGTTAAATCAATGTGTAAGCTTTCTTTTTAACTAATTAGGCTGCCTGTACATTGAGATTCTGCATGAGCAGTTTTTTCGCTTTGATGTTTGACTACCCAATCAAATAACAAATATGTTCTACCCTGAACGATCATTACTTTCACTTTTATTATCCCATATTAAGCATTGTATCCAGCCTTATACCAACCTTACGAATCTTGTTATCTACTTACAAGCTTTTTCATCCAAATAGCAAGTATCATCCCAGATTACTGTCTCCTCTGCCTTAAGTTTGGTCATCATTTACAAAGCCATTGAATTGCACCGATTCATTCATGTGGTTTTGTGATCAGTTTTCTCTACATTCTCAGATCATCCCCACGAGTTGGTGAAAAATGCTATTGTCTATCCTTTTGGCCCTATGGAAAAAGGGAGCACCAGAGTGTTTGATATTAATTTAGATGAAGTGTTTAGGTCTTTCTTGGCATCAAAGTTTGCCTTACTACTGTATTCTTGGAAAAACATTATTGGCATCGCTTACTACTAATCAAGCTGTCACCTAGTATTGCAAAGTGATTGAATTTGTTTCCCGTGAATGGGTACTTTGCTAAAGAGTCCAGGAATATGTGTTTGGAGCTGGATCTTCTACAGACCTTGTATGAAGGGCATTAGGCTAGATGACTACATGTTGAGATGGGTGGATATTATTTTTCATGTACATTGAGTGATATATTACACATTTTAATGAAATTATGTGTTTTACTGGCAAAAAATAAAAAAATATTTGTTTATGTTGAAGTTGCAATTCTCTGGCCTTTTTGAAAGGATAGTGACAACTGAATTTTCTAATATAAGGAGCATAATCTTGATTATCAAAGTCCAAGAAGTGTTGTGCTGTTGGGTATCTTCTGATTGAATGTTGAGGATTTCATAGCAAGTTGGGATAATATTGTCTTGAGAACCATTTACTTTTGAATGTTGTATGCTAAGGGTTTCCTGTACATCTTCCTTTTTCCTCGGCGTGTAACTGTATTATTCAGTACCCACACAAATGAAATGAAAATGACTACCAATAGAAAAACGGGATTAGATAAAATCTAATGTAGTAAGTATTTGATGGATTTTCTGATTGGTAATAAAAAATCAAACCTTACATGTAGGGATCATTAAAAATGAGTAGAAAAAGAAAGTAATTACCTATTAGTTTGCTTCTTGTTTAAGAAAAAATTGTACTATGTGACAATCTTAGTATATGTTTAATGAGCAGTTCCTATCAGGAAATAAGTGTTTGTGGCAACTGGTACCTTTGCATTGCAAATGATGCCCCGGTATTTTTTGGGGTTTGCTTATGGAAGAGCACTACTAGAGTGCTTAAATGCATTATCTTCAAAAATATGGGTTTCCTACCTTTTGTTGGGTTAAGTCTATTGCATTTTGCTGACATGAAAAGTAAAGCATATATTATGAATTGGTTTTGTGTATCCTAATATTTTTCACAATGTTCTACTCCATTGGCAGTACCTGAATCAAATGTTGTATTTTTCGCTTCTGTAGGTGATTGCTCGTATATTATTTGTTGACCCCTTGACTAGAGCTGTTGGGTTGACTATGAATTCTCACCTTGTTCATAACAATGCTCCTCCATCAGTAAGTTTTTGTAGAACTTTATTTCATGTGTTTAAGTGTGATAAAGTGCTATCCACTTACAAGAGATCTGATCTTTTGTTTATTGAATAATGCTTATTACCCTATTATTTTAATGCTTAATCTTGGAATGTTTAATTTTGGTTCTCAATATTTGGTTTTGTAAGATGCGTTGGAATTGGTATCCTGGGCTTTATATAATTCCTTTTTAGTTGTAAGTTGCATTTTCTCATTCTTAGTATTTCTTCAGAGAGATGGTCTGACTGATATTTGTGTAATTTTTGCTTATTTTATAGCATGTTAAAACTGGAGAAATTTATGATCGCTCACGAGTAGTGCGAGTAGACAGAGGAATGGGACTTCTTCTTGAGATTCCATCTACTCCAGTGTCAACACCTGCTTACGTCAGTGTATGTTGATTTTTGTTCTTACCCCACTGCTTTTATTGTTACAACTGTTTAATTATTTGTCATAAATATGAGATATTTATTTATTCATCTTGTTTTTGTTACAATAGTGCTTAAAACATATCCCATGTTCATGTGGTAATTGCTGTTTTTCTTTGTTGGAATTAGATATTTGATGTATCTGATGAGGAAATTCGGAAACTGGAAAAGAAATTCAAAGAAGGGAACCATGTTAGAGTGCGAGTTCTTGGATTCCGGCATTTAGAAGGGCTGGCGATGGGAGTCTTGAAGGTTGTCTATGGAACTCTTATATTCCTTAACTATTTAAGTGAACAACTTGTCATTCTCTTTCATGTTTGTAGATAGATTATGTCATGTTTACCTGCATACGGGGGTGTCATCTAATCAATCTTTCAACATCTTATACCCATAACTATTAATTTTTAGGGATTTCAGTTTCTTGTGGTTCAAGTCTTAATACCATCTCAAGAACATTATGGCCTTTTGCTCAAATATCCTTCTGATCCTTTCGTAGCACACCACCCACATGGCCTTAGGCAAGTGGTTAGCTAAGCACATGGCTAAGTGGTTGTTGATAAAAATGGATAAATACTGATCTTCTTTCCTGAGTCTTCTACAATATTGTTGCAAGAGTAGGAATATTTGCTGCAAGAGAGAACAAGACATGGATGGAATTCACTGTTGCCATTGGTTTCACTTATTTGCATATAATCTGTGCCATCTGGTTTATGTTTACATAACCTTCAGTTGGATACTGTGCCATCTGGTTTATGTTTGATTGCGAACACCAATTTGCGCTCATAGTATGTAAACACATTTTCAAAAGTTCCGTGTCGTATACATGGACTATGCACGTGGGACACTCTGACCCAAAGTATGAAGAATAGGAAGAGGGGAGAAGGAAGAAGGGAGTAGCAATGAAAAGTAAGTGAATAATAGCATTAGTTAAGTGAGCCTATTGTTTCTTTCTTTAATTAAAGGGAGATTAGTAAAGACTCAGTTATGACGACGAACTCCAGATTCATCAGAAATCAATAAGACAGTTGGTGGTACTTCTGTGGTATTCATCAGAAATTATTTGGGCAATAATAGTATGCTTTCAGTTGTGCGTTGCACCTTCAATTTCATTTCGATTTTCTCAAAGTCACTTAGAGGTAGAAATAACAAGTGCAAGTTCCACTCATACACATATAAGTTACGTAAATTGCAATTGATCAGGAAAAATATTTGGAAGTTCAAACAGTTCCAGGAGCCATTGAGAAATCCCAGAAAATTCGGTCAATATCTTGGTGACTTGTCACAATTGAAACATTTTGGATACCTAAATATGATAAAGATAGAAAAATAGCTCATTTGATTTTACTTGCTACATCAAAGAAACCCACAAAACGTCCTGAGTATATTTTGAGCAACTACAATATTGGTAGAAACATATCTGTTGGTAACGGCAGTATGTACTGTGGCCTAACAAATTATTCATTAAATTTTTTTATCACAATTGGAGTGCTAAACATATTTAACCTTTACTGATCGAATACAGTATTGAAATTTTTTTCTTTTCTTTTTGTTGACAAGTTATTGGATTGTGTAAGGGATATCACTTGTTCAGCATCTAAACTCTAAAGTGATTTTAAACTATTTAGAAACAACCATTTATTTCTTGACTCATTCTTTTTGGTTCTGTTATACAGGCTAGTGCCTTTGAAGGTTCAGTTTTCACCCACTCAGACGTCAAGCCGGGTATGGTGGTTAAGGGAAAGATCATTTCTGTAGAGAGCTTTGGTGCCATTGTGCAGTTCTTTAGTGGTGTGAAGGCACTTTGTCCTCTTCCACACATGTCAGAATTTGATATTGCGAAACCTAGGAAAAAGTTCAAGGTTATTATTACTTGCTAGATGAGGTTTTATATCTGTCATTTTCAGTGTACTTAAAGCTATTTTCTTAAGTACAAGGTGTTGCCTTTCTGGTTTTGTCCATGAGCAGGTTGGAGCAGAGTTGGTATTTCGTGTGCTCGGTTGCAAGTCCAAGAGAATAACTGTCACACACAAGAAAACACTTGTATGTATTTTTGTTGGTTGTTGTTTATTGGGTTTATCATTATCTTGACATAATACTTGTTTGAATGCCAGCGGTGTCTTGAAATGATTTTGCTATTTGTTTATCCATAATTTCCCCCTCCTATTGTGCTATTTAAGAAATTTTCAATGCATTGCAAATTTCCATATAACTTGTTGAATAGATAATACCTCCAATTCATTATGTGGGCCATTCTTATTCTTGGGTTGTTCATTGTAACCTCAACAGCTGAAATCAAAGCTTAAAATTCTGAGTTCATATACTGATGCCACGGACGGATTGGTTACACATGGCTGGATTACAAAAATTGAAAAGCATGGGTGCTTTGTGAGATTCTACAATGGAGTCCAAGGATTTGCTTCAAGGTTAGCTATCTGCATGTGCTTTGTTGTTTTTAGTTTTGGTTGGCCTTTTATTATATCATAAGATCACCATAGAGGCATAGTCATGTTTCTAAAAGTAAAGAGTTATTAGCACTGTTTCATCAGAAAATCTTCTGAAGACCAAAATGTTGTGATGGCATGCGAGGTGTAGTCATGTGTTTTAATTTAGTTAGTATATTGATTTTCTACACTAAGCTTAAAGTGTTTTTCATGTTTGGATGTTAATCTGTGGTAATCAGGAGCTTAGTTTTCATCTCAATGTGAACAGATCGGAACTTGGGTTAGAGCCTGGGGTTGAGCCAAATTCGATGTATCATGCTGGACAAGTTGTAAAATGTAGGGTTGTAAGTGCAGCTCCTGCTACGCGGAGGATTAATTTGAGTTTTATAATATCACCAACAAGGTTTGCATCAGTACTTTTTCAGACAACTTCCTTTTGAGCAATATTTATTGCAATTTGCATGTGTTTTGCTTTGGACTTTGGTGCTTATTGTCACCCAATATAAATAATGAAGACAACAGATTATATTAGAATGCATTCTTAGTTTTATTTTTGTTTTGATTTTGTGGCATGTTACTTTTGTTAGTCTGTTTTGGTTTAGGGAGGAGATTATATTTCCTGTACATTGAATGTATTTTTATCTTGTATTATGGGCTAGTGTGAACCTCTCACACTTTTTAATGAAATTGTGTTTTACTGGTCAAAAAAAAAAAAGTCTGTTTGGGTTTAGGGAGTTTTCAAGTCCACATAATGACATAAACTACAAGTCCAACTAAATTAGTATGTCATGGAAACATCTCAATTGTGCTGCTAAAAACTTGTTTCAACTGTGTGGAAACATCTAAATTAGTGTTGTCTTAGACAAACGACGTCGTTCTCATTTTTTGTTCACTGCAGTGTTAGAATGTGCTTCTATGTTTGGTGGCATTTTTGTTTAGCACAAATGTGCTTGGAAAAGCTAGGGCTGGTATCCAAGCTGAGCCAGTCGAACATTTTGAGGCTTGGCTTGTTTACTGAACAAGCCTTGTTGACACATATTGCAAAATGAAAAAGGTTGAGTGAGCAAATCAAGCTCCATTCATCGAGCTTCAGCCTCAGATCATTTATTAAATTGGCCTCTAAACTGTAAGCTCGGCTTATATTCCAACACTAGCAAACTTGGGCAAATATAAAATGAGTCGAGCCTTGAGCTGAGTTTGAGTGACTCGGTGGCTCGGTCATCCACTCATCCTTACCAGCCCTAGACAAAATAAAAGGGAAATTGGGATATGGGATATTAAAACACAACATGCACATCTGAAGGAGAGAAGTTGATTTTCTTTCCAAATTTGGTTTCTTAAAAGTAATGTTCTAGCAAAATGGTGTTTTGGCCAGAGGTTCCGCAGAAGATACAATCAAGCTTGGTGTTCTGGTTTCTGGTGTTGTGGAGAGAGTGATCCCCAATGCTGTTATTGTACATGTGGATGCAAGTGGTCAGGTTAAAGGGACTGTTCAGACTGAACATTTGGCTGATCACCAAGGTATATAAATTTTCGCCATTGTTCTTGCAGTGGTTTGACATTAGCTTCTGTAATTTGGTTTATTTTTTATGCAGGGCAAGCTACTTCCATCAAGTCAATTTTGAAGCCTGGTTATAAGTTTGATCAACTTTTGGTTTTAGGTACAGCTGAAAAAAACTGTTTCCTTTCAAACTTGCATAAATGATTTTGTTAAAAGAATTACATCTTAGATTTATGCAGTATCTATTTTAAAAAATGGTTTAAAAGTTTAAACTAGGTGTAGAACTTCAAATAAAAGTTGGTTTTGGGTTGGACAACTGCTGGCAGTTGTGTTCCACAAATGACATAGGAAACAACTCTTGTATATATTTAACATGTTATCTACTAAAATGTTGCGTCTTGGTGATTCATGCATATAATTATTTCTGAAGAACATACGTTAACCTAAAGAAGTTAATATGATATTTGCTGAGTCTTCGAATCTTACTCTTTACACTTTGTTATCTCGGACACTCTGTACACTGACACACGTACCAGTACCAATGCAACAACTCCCATGTTCTAGCTACAGGCTAATGTTCAGATTACCTAATCAATACTGACTAGCAGAATAGAAAGCTTACGCGATGGTGGTAACATGTAGTGAGCTTGTTGGAATGTTTTGTTGTCTTTGCTTGATATTGATTGGCAAAGAAAGTTAAGTTTGTATTCATCTCGGTGACCGCTACCTTTTGGCACTTATTCGGTTATTTAAGTGCAACTGACTAACTGAGCTAGTTATTTGTGAATTGTGATATTTAGTGGGGATTAATATTCAAAGCTTTTCTGTCTTTAACTGTATAGGATGCAAACCCTTTTATTTCTGTTGGGCTGAATCTGTTGAATTTTGGTTTTTGTCCAGATTTTGATGGCAACAATTTGGTACTCTCAGCAAAATATTCCCTTGTTAAGTCTGCTAAGGAGCTTCCTGCAAATGCTACACAATTTGATCCTAATTCAGTAATCCATGTAAGAATCTCCACTTTCTTCTATGCATCAGTGGCTCACACAAGTTTTGGACAATCTGACCCGATTTACTTAATAAAGTTTATCAGAAGAGTTTTTGCTTGGGGCTGACTCTTGGTGCCTTTTGGCATGTTCCTTTAACTTGGGTTGAGCAAGGTGTCATAGCTACAAAATTTATTTTCTTCAGTATATTATTTGGCTTATATTTGAATCTGACCTGATTAACCTCACAAACTTTGTTTTTCTATCCCTTATAAATCAGGGTTACATCTGCAACATAATTGAATCTGGGTGCTTTGTCCGTTTTCTAGGACGTGTTACAGCATTTTCTCCTAAACATAAGGTAAACTTCCAAAATTTATTGATTTTTTCTGCACTTATGCAATATTTTATGTTGTCATGATATTATGTATACATATTTTTGAAGGCTATAGACGACCAACGAACTGATATCTCTGAAGCTTTTTATGTTGGACAATCTGTACGTGGCCATGTCCTCAATGTAAGTGATGCAATCCAAACTGGAGTTTAGTGGATAGTTTGCATTATATCACTTTTTCTGTTAATGCACCTGGCTTCTCTGTTATTTTCAGGTTGATAGTGAAATGGGTAGAATAACACTCTCCTTGAAGCAGTCATCATGCTTTTCAAAAGATGTGTCATTCCTTGAAGCATATTTTCTTCTGGAGGAGAAGGTATCTTTAGTCCTAGTCGATATTCATATTCCCATTCCTATTTAACTTTTTCATAAGCAATGTCATTTTACATTTGTTCGGAAATAGACTAGTCATCTCTGTTTGCATAGAGTACTACCTCTTTGTCCAGATAGCATCCCTGAACATGACCAAATCAATAACGAAGTAGGGAGATAGGGGAGCCTCCCAAAGAATCTTTTTGAAAAAGAGTTTCACTGTTATGTCTTTGTCTTTATAGTCTTCTTTAGTGCTTGCGTTATATATATAAAGTGTAGGATTCTTTCTTAGCTGCTTAATTATCAGTTGTTCATTGTACTTGATCTCTTCATCTTCTTGTTCTTTTCTAATGTTTGCAGCACTCTTACTTTATGGTGCAGATTGCTAAGATGCAATTACCCAACCCAGAAAATTCTGATTTCGAATGGGTCAGAAGCTTTAGTCTTGGGACTGTTGTTGAAGGAGAGGTGCATGAGGCAAAAGAGTTTGGTGTGGTTCTTAGCTTCAAGGAGCATAAAGATGTCTTCGGTTTTGTTTCCCATTATCAGTGTGAGTCTTATATGTTCATAATGGTCTGATACTCTGATGTATTCTTGTTGTCCTTGTTCTCTCACTATAACTTACATAATAATTTTGTTGCAGTGGGTGGAACTAATGTGAAGACAGGCTCTGTTGTTCAGGCCATGGTTCTTGACATTGCCAAAACTGAACACCTTGTGGATTTATCTCTGAAGCCTGATCTAGTTTCTAGGCTCAAAGAAGATCAGCCTAGCTTCCCAAACAGCAAGAAGGTTGTCTTTCTATGAATTCCTTTCTGTTTGTTACTATTTTGTTTTCTGTTCTTTAGGTACTGAGTTTAATATACCCTTAAGTCCTTAACTATCTCATAATTACATCTCCGTTTTAGTTAATTATTTATAGTAATAATTACTGGTACATTTAGGATGGGATTATGGATAGTAGTGAATTTTAATGATTGTGTATACTGTACAGTCCACAAAATGATGACGAAGATGTTGTTGATGCATTCTTTGGATATCATTGAAACCATTTCTTTTGTCCTTTTCACTTTTTGAGACGGGACTGCAAGTCGAACAATAATTTTTTTTTTTCGTTGTTAGCCAAAGGAGAAAAGGTTTAAGGATGAGCATGATGTAACAACTACTATCAATATCTAAGTTATGATTTTTCGGTGATTGTATGATGCTATATATTTATCCTCCTTCCTGGTCTTGACTTTTATTTCCATTCCCAATCTCAAACCCAGAAACGCAAGAGAGACATAATTTTGAAGCTGGAGGTGCATCAGACTGTAAATGCGATTGTTGAAATCGTGAAAGAGCACTACTTGGCAAGTCATCAAATAAATGAACTTTCAATTTTTTCACTGGTATTGGTATTTGATGGAAAATATTGACAAGTAATTTATTTAAGCAGGTTCTCTCGCTACCGAAATTCAATCATGCTATAGGATATGCTTCAATGGCTGACTATAACACACAGAAACTTCCTCATAGGCACTTTGTGAATGGCCAAAGGTAAACTTCCTCATAAGCAGGTTCTCTCGCTACTGAAATTTCGATTTGTTATTCTTTTTGTTTTGATGAACCCAAATGGCCTCTGCTTTTAGCCCTTTTGGTTTGCTTAATACCTTATGAAAATGTCACCATTGTTGTTTTTACATGTGGGTTTAGGTATCCCACAATGTTATCTCTGTTTTTTTGATGGCACTCACATGCCCTACACATGAACTTTCTATTTGGTGCAGTGTTGTTGCTACTGTTGGAGCTCTTCCAAGTCCGTCAACCGCTGGGAGACTTCTGCTACTTCTCAATTCTTTAAGTGAGGTCAAGGAGACATCTAGCTCCAAAAGAGCTAAAAAGAAGTCTGCTTATAATGTTGGGTCACTTGTTGAAGCAGAGGTAAATCACTTTTACATAACTTGATATAGGTTTCTTTTCTATTTTAGATTTGAAATCTTGCTTATATATTGTTTTCTGCAGATTACTGATATAAAGCCACTTGAAATGCATTTGAAGTTTGGTTTTGGATTTCGAGCGAGGTTGCATATTACAGAGGTGGGATTTTTTTTTTTTTTTTTCATTCCTTGCTCATGGTAGAATGCTATTTCTTATCTTGTGTATATTATTGCATAGTGATTCTGCATTCTGTCTAACTTCTTTTATAAGTAGGCAACTGATGATCACAAGGTTGAGGACCCATTTAAAATGTTCAGAATTGGACAAATGCTAACTGCAAAGATTGTTGAAAAGATTGATCAATCAGAAAAGAATAAAAGCAAATATCAATGGGAGCTCTCTATCAAATCAACAGTACTTTCAGGTATTACAATATTTATAGCCTGCCTTCTATGGTATCCAGTCATCACCATTCTAGGTTCTGCTTGGTGTCATAATCCTTCTCTATTTTCATCCTCTAACCCACATCAAACTCATATTCTTTGCATCCTTTTGTGAATTATTCATGTAAGATTAAGATGCATGATGATTGCTAAGCAGCTCCTTACATGCTTATTATGTAATAACTTGCATGCTACAGACATTAACACCTTGTAAGGGTAAGATAATGAATTAGTTTGTCTATAAATAATCATCTTGAATTGGGGTTGTGACTAACATCTGTGCATTCTTATGTTCAACCTTGTGTTACATATTCAGCTCTCGCCCCAATTTCCCATCCCACACTCACCTTCTGAGTTAGTTACCTTTTCATTTTTTATATGTTGATGGCAAACTTCTGCTGTCCTTGCATGTAAAGGTATTATCTATAACTACGGGATACTCTTTAAGAAAAATGGAAGTAAGCACCTCTCAGAGCAGTGGTAAGCACCTCTCAGAGGGTGATAATTCTTTCCAGTGTGCACCAACACTGTAGCATGTCAAAGGTTGTCTTGTGGATTCAAGTTTCCCTTCCAGAGACTTAGGCTGTGCTTGTTTACCTGCTAAAACCATGGAAACACAATTTTAGAAAGACTTGCGTATTTGTTGAGTGCTTAGTAGTCCGATATTATGTGGTCGCTACAGTAAAAATTTATCGCCACGTCATAAAATCCTTAGATTATTTTATGGTTTAAGATTAGAGGAAATCTTTGTAAAACAGAAATTTACAGCTCTCATTCGTGGTCCCCAGGCTCTTCTTTCTTTCCCATACTCTACAGCCAATATAACCATAGTGCTTATAGGACTCCAATTCAACTCCACCTACGCACTCAAATTTGGATACCTATGATGCGGCATTCCTCTGGACATGGCGGTATCTGCCTCCGGCACGTCAAAGTGCATATATGACACATGACTTCAACATTATTGTCGTGACTATTAGGCTACTAGCCTATTACACACCCTTTATTTATATCGGAGGAATTAAATTATTTATATTTATATTTTTAATTTTTTTCTAAACGTATATTAGTCCTTCACTTTATTTCAAAGATTGATCATTCCATAATCAATTTTGTGACAAACGATATGTTGGTATAAAATATGTCACTTTGGGATTTAGAAATTATAGTCAGTTAAACTCTTCCTCATTCCACTATTTGTCCATCGAAATTGCTTATAACATATGCTCATATCTGTTTATTTGCTCCTGTTTAGTTGGATACATTTATATACTTCATATTTATGCATGTAACATTTGTAACACCATTGCTTAGGGGGTAGGACCACTTTTGTTATCTTGTCTTTGTTTGTGACATTTGAGTTGCAATGATATCTACCTTTTATCGTAAAAGAAAACAGAATGCTTTTTTACACTCGACACAAAATAAAAAAAATAAACTGATTTACTGGTTTTAGTCCCCCCCCCTTCTCTCTCTCTCTTCAATCAAGTTTCTTTTATTTATTTTGTGGTCCTGATTTAGTGATAAAATCTCCAGGATCTGGAGAAATAGCCGATGGTCTGACGACTGAAGAGAGCACCTTTACTGCTGGGAGAAGTGTCAGTGGTTATGTGGTGGCAGTGGATAATGAGTGGGTCTGGTTAACAGTATCTAGACGTGTGAAGGCTCAGCTATTTCTGCTTGACAGTTCCTGTGAACCTCTTGAACTTCAGGAGTTCCAGAAGCGCTTTACTGTGGGAAAATCTGTTACTGGCTATATTATAAATTTTAATAAAGAAAAACGGATAATACGTTTACTTACACGGCCATTATCTGTTGATTCTAGAGGAGTTAACAATGGTACCATGAAAACAGATGATTTAGGTCGTATGGTTTCAATGGAGAATGTTGGTGAACACATACATGAAGGAGACGTTCTTGGTGGTCGAATTACAAAACTTCTTCCTGGTATCAGTGGATTATTTGTGCAAATTGGACCTCATCTTTATGGAAAGGTTCATTATACTGAACTTGCAGATGAATGGCTGGCGAGTCCATTAGCCATATATGAGGAGGGGCAGTTTGTTAAGTGCAAGGTCTTAGAAATCAGCCGTTCTGTCAAGGGTACTATGCAAATTGATCTGTCATTACGTAACTGCACAAAAGACACCCAGATTCCAAACTCGCTGGGACTCCAGAATGATCAGTAAGTTGTTTACACTTAACTGTAACCCAATAATATCTTATTGTGCAGTTAATATAGGTGTATCTGGGTCATCTTTCTTATTTTATTGATTTGGAATTCATTCATATTTATATAAAAGGAGAAATTGCTTTACATGTAGTCTCATCTGGGATCACTGTAATTTAAGTAATGTTAAGTTTCATAAGGCCCATGCCATATCTTCCTCCAATGTTCTATTAATTACTGCCTTTTTCGACTTATATTTTCTTTGTATAAACAAATTTACTGATGTAAATTCGTATTAGCACCAATTGTTTTAGATAGACCCTAAACCAAATTCATTCATAGCTAAACAACCTATTACAATTATTGGCCATAGGTAGAAATTTTCTTCGAGAAATTATTAATAATCCAACTTAAACTTGGGGTAAATTTGGTCTCTAGAGGAACTGAATATTAAATGAATATTGTGACTTTTTTGGAGATGGTTTACATTAGGGAAAAGATGAAATTGGGAGAGTGTGTGAGAGAAGGGGAAATGGATCCTAGGTACATGGTGTTCTTTAGGTTATAGATATAGAAGTAATTATGGTTATGATGTATTTTATTGTGAGTTTGTGACTACCTCAGATGTCCTTAAATTTGTAATTAATTGGCATACCAAGGAATCAGCAAGTATCTTAGATTGTCAGTTGCCCTCCTAACTTTTTTCATCTGCTTAATTTGAATCCTGTAATGATATACTGAGTATGAGGAATATAATTCCTCGATTTCTTGTATTAATTTGAAGTTTCCTTCTAGTGATCTTGGTGAATCGATACTTTTTATTATAACACAGGCTTGCAGTAATTCTTAACTATCTTTCACAGGGAATCTCCTAGCCCCCGAATTGAAAAGATTGAGAAACTAAAGCCGAATATGATTGTACAGGTACAAAGAACTTCATATGCTTACCATTATTCTATTTCAGTATTATAGGTAGTAAATATGTTTGGTTTTCTCCGACTTCTTCACAATACATGACATTTAAAATGTCACTGACTAGTTTTAGACCAGCTGTAGTGATAGCATCTTATTGCCAATTTGTAACTTAGAATTTTTAATCATGTTGTTTTGTTCTCGACAATCATTTGTTGTACTTGTTCCATTATTAGTCTCTGTGTGAGCTTTGTAGTAACCTCTAATTCCTTATCATTACACATGTTTGAATGCCTTTGTGATGATTGTCAAACTTAGTTTAAATCTGCAATAAGATTGTATTTCTTTATAATTGCTGAATGATAACCTTTTATTGTGGTTTCTTGTTTCTATCTCACATAGGGTTATGTTAAGAATGTCATGCCGAAAGGATGCTTCATTATGCTTTCTCGAAAGATTGACGCTAAAGTCCTTCTGTCGAATTTGGCCAACAGTTTTATAGAAAATCCTGAGAAAGAATTTCCTATTGGAAGACTTGTACAGGGAAAGTAAGTAAATAAATAAACAACCTTTATTGTACTGACATTTGGATCTGCCCCTTATGATCAATCCGTTGAATGCAGGGTGTTGTCTGTGGAGCCTATGTCTAAAAGGGTTGAAGTGACATTGAAGACAGAAACTACTGGCGATGCCTCAAAATTCGAGAGACGAGATTTTAGTAGTTTACATGTTGGTGATGTTGTCTCTGGAAGGATTAAGCGAATTGAATCCTTTGGTTTATTTATTACAATTGAGCAGACCAACATGGTAAGCATGCTTTCAGATCATTTTTACATTGGTGAAAGTGATAGGCTTAATCATTTCATTTTCAAGAAAATGATACTGGGCTGAATATGCATGTGTTTCTTGTAATCTGACAATTATTTTGATACAATGTCCAGTTTTATTTGGGCTTTTTTATCATAGTTTATTTTCCTGTTGGTTTACATCATGAATTAGGTTCATGGAAGTTGCGACATCAGAGTAATATTTTGTATATTTTACCATTCAATCAATATAAAAACAACAAATTAAATGTTTGGTGATTACAAAATGCAACTCTTGCTATAAGAATACAAATCTAATAAGCATGGATATGATATGCAATCTTAGACTTGACTTACTAGCATGGATATGATTTCTTATTAGGTTTTCTAAAAAAATAATTTTAGAAACCATCTAGATAATTCTACCAAGTTTGTGATTGATATGCAAACATCTCAATAGCTTAATCACACTAACTTTCTAGTTCAGTATACACATATAGATGGAACAATGATAATAAGACGTTATAGATGTCAAACTTACAAGAAATTCGTCATGAAGTACGAGATCTGAAAAAAATCATTTCCGAGTAGCAGATAGCTAAACGCTTTATAGTTTGGGTCATGATTAGTATAAAACCCAGTGAAAATTTATCTATCAGGAAAAAAGAGAAAAGGAAATGCAAATCTAGGGAATTGTACTTAACCTTCTACAACAGTGTGTTTCGAATTAATGTATTGGGTATTTTTTTTCTTTGTTTCTGCTAGGTTGGTTTATGCCATGTTTCAGAACTCAGTGACATTCTTGTTGAGAACATTGAAAGCAAATACAGAGTGGGTGAGAGGGTCGCGGCGAAAATTCTGAAGGTAATCTTTTCTTTTTGAAACCTTAAGAATCTTCTTTCATCATACAAGATTTTTTTAGATATCTTTGCAGGACTTATGGTTGGACATGACCAAGATAGATAGTATATCCTCTCAAATTTAATTTGTTGTTAAAGGAGAAACTTTGCAATGTTTCGCCTGAACAGTGTTTCACACATGTCAACATATCTAACAGGACTAAATCCTTGTTGCTGTAAATTGTGTGCTATACATTTGTCCAAAAAGAAGAAATTCCTGGGAACTAGTGTTTTTAGGTGATCCACTCATTTGAAAGAAACAACCTTAGACTTGACTTACACATTCCTGGGAATTGTGTGCGTCGACGACGATCATGGCCTGCATACTAACGAATAGAAGGTTCTGTGCAACTGCAAACAAATCGAATAAAGTTAACCACACCGAGGACTGGCCAAGGTACCATAGCTATTTAATGAGGCCATGAACTAGTAGAGATTAGAAAAATATATAAAACTCAGGGACATGCAGCCTTAACTCTATAAGCCAGACTATGATGTTGATTAATCCAAAAAATAATCCAGTCCTTTATAGTTCATACGCGTGAATTCCCTAGGCCATACTTATTAGTTACCAATAAAGGAAAAAGATTAGAAAAAACCGAGTAACTAATTTATCCAGTATTAGCTACTTATTAGCTAGCTTAGCAAGAGTCAGTGGTCAGTGGTTCAGACTAAATATAAGATTGTGTGCGACTAAAGAAGCTTTGAATATAGGCAGCCGCATTAAGAACCAGCCTTTCCGAGGATATAATTGACTAAACTATTCAATCAGACTCTCTCCACCTGCTTGCAGATACCTCCCAAAGTACCAATTAACCCTCGTACTGTGGAGGAACCTACCTCCACCCGCCGAGCAAGGGTTGGACAGAATTAGAGCCATTAGAATTGGCAAACTAGCTGTAGGCCTTTTTCGCATCACCATGAGAGTGTTCTCGATAAATACCACATAGGGTGAAGAATGTTTTTTATTTTTTTTTGGTAGGCAAGCGGGGTTGTCACTGTGGTCGCCTACCCCGTTTCATTAATAAAGTAAATAAAGCTGGTTAGATTCTTACATACTCTTTGCCTGCGGCATTGTTCATTATAGTACTCCTAAATCCTAATATCATCTGATAGAGAATTAGGTAAAATACCGAGATATTCAATAGTTGGGATGTCCTCGTCTCCTCGACCAAGGCATCAGCCAGCTGATTTGCTTCCCTGTAAATGTGCCTAAGCGTGAAATGCTCCAGTTTGCTTACCACATTCTGAATGCTTTTCATTAGCGTTGTAACCTGCCATGGGAAGTTTTTGCTTGTCATGAATGCAACTACAGTATCGTAGAGTCGGTTTGTGCTTGAATTTTCTTGTAGTTGTGTTGTACTGCCATCTTCAGCCCTTGCTCCAGAGCTTGTAGTTCAATGTATGCTATTGCTTTGTGTGCTGCCAGAAGGTCACCATTCTCATTTCTTATCACTGCTGCCCAGCCACAAAGTGAGTTCTGTAGAGTTCCCTCAGTATTGAGTACGCGTATATCAGGTCGCAGTCTCTCCCATTTGCATTTGATAGGTATCCTTGACCGTTTTCCAATTCTCAGTTGCCATATGTCCGCTAGCCTTTGTCAGGTCCCTATTCCATCTTAAGTTCCAGTGAGTCCAATTTAGTCTGTACATCACTTAAGATTACACAACTGTGGTGTATGAAACTTCCTTATTGTTGAAAATTCTATTGTTTCTCTCCATCCATACCCATTATACAAAAACATTGAAGGTGAGCTTGAGGGCATCCTGTGCAATACCTCTTCCTGTTGAAGTATGTAGGATCCATTCCAACTCTTGTGACCAGGTTGCCATAGGTTGTCTGTTGTATCCTGTTTCTTTTAGTAGAGTACACCATGTGCTTTTTGCATAATCACATTCGAAAAAAATATGAGCTTCAGTTTCTCTTTCTTTCCAGCATAGCACGCACAGATCAGCTTGCACTACATTCCATTTCTTAGTCTTGCCAGTGTCTTCAAGCAGCTTCTCAATGCCATCCAACAAATAAAAGAGTGCCTTGGTGGCACTCTTAAAGTCTCATAAGTGTCTCTCAATGTGAAAGTAGCCTTAAGAGAAGATGTCCAAACTACATTGTCGTCACCGCTGCCAATTTCCACTTCATTGATCAAAGCTGCTAACTCAGGAATGTGTAATTCAATACGATGTGGAATCTGCCAGGCATTATTGACAATAAGATAAGAAAACAGGTGCATCCAAATTGCATGTAGAATCATACCTCAACACCTCAGGGAATAATGAGTGTAGCACCCCATAAGGATGCCAAGGGTCATGCCAGATCTTGGTCTTGCGTCCGTCACCAATTTGGTGCAACACAATGTTTACTTTGTGGCAAATACCAACTTAAAAATATTATGTTTTATCTGTTGCATTGTACATTTGTTCGCATAAGCCTAAATATTTTGTTTATTGTATTATTTTTATGTGCTTCAACCTAGGTGGATGAGGAAAGGCATCGAATATCACTTGGAATGAAGGAATCATATATGAAAGATACTTCTAATCGTCCTGAAGTTCTGAATCAAACTACTGGTGATTCCATTGATTCCATTGATGACAGTAGGTTCATAGGTGATTGTCACATGCCATTGCTGCAAGCCTGCAGCATCAGCAGTGCAGAAGATTCAGAGGATGGAACTGCACAATATCCAGTTCCTACGTGTGATGAATCGAGAGCTTCCATTCCTCCTCTTGAGGTCACTTTTGATGAAATGGAGGATTCAGAATTAGTTAACATTGGAGGTGAAAACCAGGAGCACCTGACTGGAGCAACTGCCCCTACCGAAAAGAACATGAGGCGGGAGAAGAAAAAAGCAAAGGATGAAAGGTTATTTCACTAATAATGCTTGTATGATGCTGACTATTATGTTGATTTCTGTATTCTTTTAAACCTAAACTTTCTCTCTATAGGGAGCTCGAAATTAGAGCTGCTGAGCAAAGACTTTTAGAAAAAGACACACCAAGAAATGCTGATGAGTTTGAAAAACTAGTCAGAAGCTCGCCTAATAGCAGCTATGTCTGGATTAAATACATGGCTTATATGCTCTCTCTAGCTGACATTGAGAAGGCACGCTCGATTGCGGAAAGGTACATTTCTAGAAAGTGAATGTTGATAGCAGTTATATTTTGTTTAGATAAATAAGCATTTGGCATATGTACTGTGGATCATAATGACACAATCAACACTTGCACAATAGCCCTTTGTAACTCAGAAGTCCATATCTATTAGTGTTCCTCTTACAACAGACTCCTATATTCATCCTTCCATTTTGTACCATTCCATCTCCACTCATTTCAATGAACAGATTGTTGATGGAAAGACTTATATTTAATTTTGGTGAAGTATGGAATAAAAATGGATTAAGAATGGAGGTATGCAAAGTTTTGTATAGATGGAAGAAGAGGTAGATACATAATTAAAATTGTTTCTTATTAACTTTGGAATTTGATGATAACGAGAATGAATTCTCTACTCAAAATTCAACTCTTACACAGGAATGATATTTTTTGTAGAGTGGTTGGTAGAGCATAATTTAAGCCAAAAGTGATATTTTTTCTTCAGACACTTCCACACATGATCTTAGCTTGACTGAAATTGGTATGTTTTAACATCTAATTTGTATATAAGGCCCTGAGTTAGGAGTTGAAAGCTCTAGCAAATACAATCTATAGGCATACAATCAGTTGTGCTTGTCCCTTTTTCTTGATCTTTGGAAACTGTTATTTTTTGTCAGAAACAAGTCCTGCAATTTGGTAATTAAACCATGGTTTTTTTTTTTACCTTTATTGTTTTTATTTTTTACTTGTTCTTATTTTCATTTTCTTAAATTTCTATATAATTTAACAGTTCTTAATGTTACTTATGATGTGACTTTTTAATATTTGTGCTTGAAGGGCTTTGCAAACAATAAACATCAGGGAAGAAGCTGAAAAGTTAAATGTATGGGTGGCCTATTTAAATTTGGAGAATGAGTATGGAAATCCACGAGAGGTGAGGAATATTTTTTTGGTTGTTATACAAGAATAAATTCTATTACCTTCATCGTGGCTTGGATTTTAATTTATCAACATATTTCAGGAGGCTGTCAGAAAGACATTCGAAAGGGCATTGCAATATTGTGACTCTAAAAAGGTGCATCTGGCACTGTTAGGGGTGTATGAAAGGACTGAGCAATATAAGCTTGTAGATGAGCTTCTTGAAAAAATGGTCAAAAAGTTCAAGCACTCATGCAAGGTATTTGTGAGTCTCTTGATTTCTTTTTCCTTGGTAGGAACTGAAAACCTAAAGCTTGGTGTTTCGGTTTTGCAGGTTTGGTTAAGGTGGGTACAAAACTTCTTGAAGCAAGGCAAAGATGGAATTCAATCTATTGTAAACCGTGCTGTTGTATGTCTTCCTAAAAAGAAGCATATACAGTTCCTTTCTCAGACGGCCATTCTTGAATTCAAGTGCGGTTTACCTGAAAGAGGCCGATCTATGTTCGAAGAAATGCTACGAGAGTTCCCAAAGAGAACAGACTTATGGAGTGTGTACCTCGATCAAGTAAGCTCCACTTTTTAGGTTTTAGAGACTTGTCTTTTAGATTTATTGTGATAATGATTATTATGTATCTTATGGTGAAATTTTACAGGAGATTCGACTTGGAGACGCAGAAGTAATTCGTGCATTATTCGAGAGGGCGTCAAGTTTAAGTCTCCCCCCTAAAAAAATGAAGGTGCTTATGCAGAATAACTCCTTTGATTATGTGGCTTTTCTTCTTTTAGTTTCTGTATTCTGTCATGAGCTCATACAATCTGTTAATATATGCAGTTTTTGTTCAATAAGTATTTGGGTTATGAGAAAGCTCATGGGGATGAAGAACGGGTTGAATATGTCAGAAGAAAGGCAATTGAATACATGGAAAGCTCACTTACATGACCATTATGTGTTCTTGATCCTTGAGAGCATAATATGTATAAAAAGGTAATATATGCATGCCTATGGCAGAATTTCATGACGTAGCATGTGTCATACTTACTTCCGTCGAAGAACATTCATGGACATCCGCCTTCCCCACCTCATCGGGAGAGCAACACAGTAAATTTTCTTTATCTTGCCGAATTCTGCAGTAATTACACATCACATAATTTATTGTAATACGATAATTTGCAATGATCCCCCCACAGGTCAGCAGTACGCTATGGGTTGTTAGTCGTCATTGGTTGATTTCAATTGAAAATTATAAGGAATCTGCCAATCAATTTACTGTAAAATTGCAATTGTAGAAACTGTAGAGTCACTTGCCCAATTTTGTAACTTGTTAAAGGCCTTGCCGCTGTAGCAATCAATTTTGTTCACTTACTATTGATCCACCGAATTTCAAGCACTCTACTGGGACTTTTTATTTACTTTCGATCATGCATATACTCTCACTGGCTGAGTGGCCAATACTGAATTCAGTTTGTATCTCATTGGAAATTATCTTTTTTCAGTTTTGTTTCTACTATAATTAGTTGTGAACTTGTGATTGTATTCTTGTATGTCTCACTGACTACATATATGGAGTTTGAGACAGTCACACTGCAGCAGGTCACATGGATTTGAGAAAGGCTCAAGCATCTATGTACTAAAGTAAACATAATTTTGGTGCAAATCCTCATTTACACAGCAGAACTTTATTCCTCTTTAATCATCATATTATGGAAACCTTGTTATCATTTTCTTCAAATTGAGTTATGGGTCTGTAAAGACAATTTTTTTTGTGTAAAATGTTTGAATAACATTTTTCTTCCCAAAAGGATGAGGTTTTTTTTTTCCTCAGCCTAGTGTACTGTATTCATGATAACTTCAAAATTTATGATCATTGTGCATCCGAAACACAATGTGGGAAAAAGTCAGCAAATATGAATGGCTGTGACAAACGATGGAGTAGTAACTATTTTTTATGGTTTGATCCTCAACTGTACCCTGAACCCTACTAGGCTACATTTTGTGTTCTTAGAAACTGAAGTTGATAGTTATCTACAATGAAAAATAAAAACATAGATTTATGCAACATTAGGGTATATATACTAAGATAAAATCGTTCAAATGTAAGCATTCGAAACTGTTGTGAGTCAGAGATACATGATCTATATCTATTTGAATGTATGTATGGTCTTAAATCAACTAATGTCGCAAAGGCCATTATAATGATCCAAGGAAGAGATCAAATGACAGAAGAAAATATAAGCAAAATGGAGAATTCCAGTAGTGTTTCTACTTTCTAGGTCAGTTTTCTTATAATCCTTCAAAGTTGATAAATGGTAAGGGGCACATGCCTAAGTGTATAGTGTTTTTAAAGACACAAGCTAGCCGCACAAACAAGTGGAATAAAATGGAGATCAAGAGTTGTTTTTTGGGTGGAAAATATAATTACTACATTTCATATCATGTTTCATGATGAACTACAACAGTAAACAAACAAGGCTGCGTTAATTGCAATCCAAAGAGGACAAAGTCGTACATATCTGTACCTGCAATTTATTCTTCAAGCATAACATGGATGAATATTTTAACAAAGATCGAATTGGGAAGCAAAATTCCACAAAAATATACTACTAGCTACTTAATCATCAACTGCACTAAAGCTGAAACAATAAGCAATGGCATCATCCATATGCAATTATACATAGAATTCCCTCAAAACCTGCCATAATATATTGCACTTGGTGACTTTGGAATTCTTATTCAGACCAAGCTATATATATAAAAGTACCCTCTTCTTACAACTTGCATTAATTAAAGGTTGTATTTTGTTCCTTGAGTGATAAGCAAAACTAAGTACATATATAATCGAGTCCGACTTTGTTCCACACAGCAAGATTCGTTCAGTTGTGGGATGGAGTGGCTCGGTTTGGAGCAAATACATGCACCCAAGACAGTCTGCAACAGCATGGAAAATTCACCTTAACGCTATTGCAACTATGGACAACATCTTGAAAAGAGGCATTCCTCTGGCCTCTAGGTGCCCTCTTTGTCATTCAGCTGTGGAGAATAGTGATCACCTATTCTGGCATTGTGAGGTGGTAAAACAGTTGTGGAGTTGGGTTTGTGCAAAGTTTGGTGTTCGGAATGACTTTATATGTGTTGAAGAAGCGTTGAGAAAGCTGAACCATATGAGCAACCAGATCAAGACTATATGGAACACTGCAGTGTGGTCAGTTATGGATCAAGACTATATGGAACACTGCAGTGTGGTCAGTTATGGTGGCAATTTGGAAGTTAAGAAACAAGGTGGTGCATGAAGAGAGTGAGCTGAACTTGAAGTTTTGTGAGACATACATTAAAGAACAGGTAAAGCTAACAGCTAGACTCTCAAAGCTTACATGCCATAACAATTTGGATGAGCTGATGATCACAAGGGAATGGCAGATTCCCCTTAGGCCTCCACCAGCTCCTAATATTCAGCAGTGTTCTTGGATCCTCCCTGAACCACACATGTTGAAGATTAATGTTGATGGAGCATCCCGTGGTAACCCAGGCAAGGCAGGTTGGGGAGCTGTTTTCAGGAATGCACAGAACTCAGTTGTTCTTACAGTCTGCAAGGGTCTGGGTATTGTAACAAATTACATGGCTGAGATTCAAGGAGCCATTGAAAGCATTGAAATGGGGTTGGAAAGAGGATGGGATTGTCTTCTGTTGGAGTCTGACAGCAAAGCAACGGTTCAAGCTTTACAGAAGAATGAAGTCCGTTGGCAACTCACAGCTAGATGGAAAAAGGTGAGACAGAAAATGAAAGAACTGAAGATCTGCCATATATGGAGGGAAGCTAATTTTGCAGCTGACATTTCAGCTAAGAAAAGAGCTAGTCTTCAAGATGGCACATTGGCTTCCTGGGAGGGAAGGCCTCAATGGCTTAATAGGCTGGAATCTCCAGATTCTATGTACTGCAGGTTTACTAATATGTGATAAGTATGGTTGTAATTGGTTCTTTTTTATCAATGAAATTTACATGTTTAGCAAAAAAAAGATTCGTGTGGAACATAACCTCAAACCTCATTGGTCCAAATTTTGATTTTATTTTATTTAATTAAAAATGATGTGTCATCATATAAAATTTGGACCAATGAGGTTTGAGGTTATGTTCCACACGAATCTTGTTGTGTGGAACAAAGTCGGACTCTATATAATCTTTACATAACCAGTTCTCCTTGTTATAAGAGCATTCCCAATGGAGGGTGGATAAATCCACCTCCACGTAGGCGCCACGTAGGTCCACCTAGGCAAAATCCACCTCAAAGAGAGAGGTGTATTTGCACTTGGGTGGTAGTTTCCCAACGCAGAGTGGACTCTTTGGTATAGAAAGTGGATTTTTTTAAAAATCCGGACGGCATGTCACATGCCGTCCCATTTTTTTTTGCAAAAAAATAGGGAGACGGCATGTCACATGCCGTCCGAGAGTCCAAAAATTTTAAAACACTACTTAAAACTTAAAAAAACAAACGGACGGCATGTAACATGCCGTCCGAGAGTCCAAAAATTTTAAAACACTACTTAAAACTTAAAAAAACAAACGGACGGCATGTAACATGCCGTCCGGTTCTACCACCCACAGGTGGATTTGAAGGTGGATTTATCCACCTTCAAATCCACCTGTGGGCAGCCCACCTCCGAAATCCACCTCCCCTTGGGAAGCTCTTTTTGTCTACAAGGTTGATTTATCCACCCCACCTCCAAAATCCACCCTCCATTGGGAATGCTCTAAGCTTTCAGTTTCAACATGTGCAATAACTTCAACAATCATAAGCTAGAATAATTCAAATAACAGGTATTTGTATTATTAACCGTCATAATGAAAATATTTCTTGTTGACTTCCATTTAATTAAGAATCATCATTTTGGGATTATAGTATGATTTTGCAATAATAAAATGCAAAATAATTAGTTAGTCAAAACCTAAACTAAATTTGTTCCACACAGACAGTACATTTTTGTCCAATAATAACTCACTCCTATGAAAAGTTTTCCCAATCTCACCCAGAAACCCTTAGAGGCTGCAGAAGTTTATAGTTATCCACTGTAGTAATGAAAAACAAAAACATGGCAGTACACGAAATATTTGAATTCGCGTGATCGCTTAACATGGGTCCGATTGACATTAGCCAGGCACAGACTGTAGATGATCAAGAAAATAACACGAGAAGTCAGATAACATTACATCTATAATTCTATATGGATGTATGGCCGGTCTTAAATTAATTGATTTAGCAAAGGTCATTACAGTGATTTAACTATTAAGGGTGGCAAAACCACGATGCCACCCTACATGCAGGCGGTGGTCAAGGTACGGAGTCACTATCGCATTATTCGCTTTTTTTTTTATTCAACTTCATTTAAGTATGAAAATAATAATAATAAAAAAGAATCACCCATAAAATAATTGAAATGCAGTTTTTTCAACTATGGGAGCGGAGGAACAAAAGTTAATACAACTATAAATAGAAGAGATCGAGACATCAAGTGAAGAAAATATAAGCAAAACAGATATTGAAAACTAGCTAGCTGGGTTATCCTTAAGTTGTTTAAAATCGAGACAAGGAAAGAGAATGGAGAATTCCAGTAGTTTTTCTAGGTTCAGGCCCTGCTTGGTTACCCCGCAAAAATTTGCATGAAATTTAGCCTAATTTAATATGCTTGAAACTCTTGATAATTAGTTTTATGAACAAAATTTATGCAAAAGTTTGGTGCTATTTCAAAAGTGCAAAAATTTTACACCTTTCTCTAATAAACTTAGTAGGGGACCATTTATGATTATCTCATGTTTATGCAAGGTTTAAGTGGGGGACCAATAGGGTTTAAGCTAAAATAGGTGGGGGTCCATTCAAATCAAAGAGTAAACTTGGGAGGGACCACTCTAACTATAGATGGGTAAAGATTTGCCTTTTTTGCAGCCCAAACAAGCAGGGCCTCAGTTTTATTATAATTGTTGCAGTGTTGGCTTGTAGCATTAACAGCAGCTTTGCTGCTTGGCAGCGTGCCCATGCAACTTTCTATGGAGGTGGCGATGCTTCGGGGACAATGGGTGAGTACTTAGCTGTCTGTGTGACTCACACTGTCATAGTAGATATGATAGATAATAAGTAATATGCCATTAAGTGTATTGATTGAATTTATTTAACGATGCAAGTATAATTTGCAGGGGGCGCTTGTGGTTATGGGAACCTCTACACAGATGGCTATGGTATCAAAACAGCGGCATTGAGCACAGCCCTCTTCAACAGTGGCCAGTCATGTGGAGCATGTTATCAGATTGTTTGTGATGGGAGTCAAGCGCCACGATGGTGCTTAAAGGGGGGCTATATAACCATTACTGCAACAAATTTCTGTCCACCAAATTACAATCTCCCTAGCAAGTAGCAACAATGGTGGATGGTGCAACCCGCCACGACAACACTTTGACATGTCGCAACCTGCATTTCAGAAGATTGCAGTTTACAAGGCCGGCATTGTGCCTGTGCTCTATAGAAAGTATGTTTCCATATCATATATCAACCACCACCAAATTTACATTTACATGAATTAAAAACTGATATGTTATCTACCTCTGTCTGTATATCTCAGGGTTAGTTGCAAGAGAACTGGAGGAGTTCGATTTACCATCAACGGACGAGATTACTTCGAACTGGTCCTCATAAGTAATGTAGGAGGAGCTGGGGATATAGCAAAGGTCTGGATTAAAGGGTCCAAAACAAATAGATGAATGTCCAGAAACTGGGGATCAAACTGGCAAAGCTCGACCTATCTGAATCGCCAGAGTTTATCATTTAGAATCCAGACAAGCAATGGACGTACGAAAACAGCATATAATGTGGCGCCTTCTAATTGGGTATTTGGCAGATCTTACTCCAGCAATGTTCAGTTCTAAGACATCTGACTTGAAAAGTTCCATTTCTTTCCTTGTTCTTGTCAATATGCTGAGACTTATTTAGTAGTACTCAGGTTGTGGCTCAATATATTTTGTGATGAAGCCCACCACTGTAAATTGGATTCTATACAAACAATATTATTAGTATCTAAACTGTGATGTGAAGACCTTAAACATCCTGATTATAAACTCGAGGAGAAATCTGGAAAGGAGTCGGAGTGCCATCACTGAAAGCCAATGTTTGCGCTACATTCGTTCCATGCTACTACTTTTTTTTTCTTGTAAAATAGAATTGACATTACCCAGTATGGATTAGATGCCATAACCATCATCCAGTATGCATTAAACTCATTGGAATACATAGGATTTCATTTTCCATATATAGTATTAGAATCATTATTATTACTACTAAGAACCTTGCCTTCTCCTAACTCCCAAGTGTTGATGGAACTTGGAACAACAGTAATGCTGTAAACATGTCAATCTTTCTATTAGCACCCAGGTTGTGGCCCATCAATTATCAGGTCATGCATTGGGCTGTAACCTGTAGGCAAAGTAGTAAGTAGTTTGCCTATACCGATTGCTATACTCACCCTGTAATGAAAACTTGAAAAGAGATTTGGGGAGACATAGTGGCAGGCAGATACACAAGGTAGTATCATCTGTTATTAGTTAAGGGTTAATGGGTGATGGGAAGATAGTATATCTTCTCATTTCTTGTATTTGTATGGTTTGCGAGGGTCAATCTGATGGCATAATTTGAATGCTGCTCAGGATTGTGTATTTTTCCGATCAAAATCAATAAAATTTTACTTATCCAAAAAAAAAAAAAAAGTTTTTTTAATCGTTTTCTAGTGTAGTGAATTAGTTTTCTAGGGACATACACTAAAAAGGATTACCAAAAAAAAACCAAACAAACTCAGTTACAGGGATGTAAGTATGTAACACCAACAGTAGATTTAGAGGCATTGCTATGGGGTTCACATATTTAATAGGACTCATATGCTTGGGTCTGTCGTGTGTAATATGTCGCGCCCATTTAGAATAACTAAAACATCCAATATTGTCCTAAATTCATGTCCTTGGCAAAGCACATCTCCTCAACACTGACGCAATCATAAAAAAAAAACCACTGATGCGGTCACAGTGTCATACAGTATTACAGTCTATAGATAAATTTGTAGCCATTTCAATTCTCTAGTGAAGTGGGTAGGTAAGAAATACAAAGGTGCCATGCAGCTAGAAAGCAAAACATACATTAACACAGTTAAATAAAAGTAGAATTTACATGCAATGTTCTGGAAATGCAATGCTCGAGAAACTGATTACCAACATCAGTAGCCTTCCCACAAGGACACAAACAAATATCTATCCTCAACATAGATGGTATTGCAGCACCTACTGTAAGACTGTTAGTGTTGCAAGAGAAATCAATATAGATACATAGTGTGAATTTTTTAAAAAGGATCTCCAGATAATCAACATGACATTTAATAACTGAACAAAAGTCTAAATTCAGACAAATATACTTGAATCAACTATCCAAATTTTTAGACAAAATTAGTGCAAGTTGTCTGTTATACAAATCAGAATAGGCACATACGGGTTTCTTTAACACTTGATCCATTAACAAACACACCCCATGCGTTTTACATGACGAACAATACTTCTAGACAAAATACAAACGGGAGGCAATCCTTCTTCAACGGCAATGTACTGAGAATTCAGTAACACATTGCAGTTCCATGCAACAATTACCGTCCATTCATCTTCTTCTCGTATTTCCTACACTTCATTGGCATTACTGTTTAAGCAAAAGAAAGAAAATATGACGATCAAATAAATCACAATTTCAGTAATTTCAAACCCCAGGTAAAACTAATTAAGATGAGAATCTAAATTGCATATCAATCCAACGTATAATCACATTCCTCCTTTAATAGTACTCCGGATATAGCATTCATATAAACCCCATGGAGAGGTCAGAGGTTAAAATCGAGTTCAACTTTGGTATTATTGCAGGCTGCTGCTTACTAGTAAATAAGCAATACATATAATTACTAGAACCGCGGAGACTTTATATAGTTGAGAGGTGATTACAATATACAAGTATATTGTATACATTGAAAGTGTGTAATAAGTTTCAGAGATATCCATGATAAGGCACAATCCATGACCACTACCATAGAGTACAGGGTGAGGAACCAAAAATATGAAAGACAAAAAAACACCCCATGTTGACGCCAAAAGTAAAAACCAAATGAAACATTAACAACACTTTGATATCCTTGGACAGAGAAACTTGTTGGAATGGATAAATCAATATAAGTATATAACCCTATATATGTCAAACAAACCTTCTCTTTACAATTTTATCATATTCAGGGTCCATGAATCTTTTCCATATTCAGGTTTCTTGAATGGAAATGCAAGCAAATAGCATTACTAGAATCATAAACCAAAACAACGCAATACAATCCAGGCATATTCCTATTTGTGATTGCTGAATAATAGCTAGAGCTTCAATCTTAACTGAATCATGTAGACAATATAATCAAAGAGGGTGAAGAAGTAACGACGGCAAAATCTTCACCATTTTCTTCAACTACCACCTTAAAATTCTCTTTTCAGATGACAGTACCAGTCTACCAAAGAGTAATAACTTGGAGTTAAGGGTGAAAGACGGACAAGTGGTTGTGTCCATGAAAACAAAAAGTGAAGCAACTAGCAGTCAGGTGGACCCTTAGAGATCTGTTAATAAGAATGTGGTCTAATCTAAAAACCACTTTAATTGGCATTTAATTAAGACTTTCAGTTAGCCTGATTTTATGGTTTATCATCCTAATTACTAAAGACACTGGTTAGAAAACCAGTTATAAACCTAAAGCCCGACCACGAAAAAAACAACAAAACATTTACAAAGCCCTATGAGATTCCTAAACCAGAGAAGTTATTAAACGTTTGCTTCTTCAGAGTTATATGATGATGTTCATCCAAAACAAAATCAGGGAGTAAAAAGATACTAACATTGTTTTCTCAGAAGCACAAAAACATGGTTTCTCAAAAATCATTATTACTCTAATTAGTAGCTACACCCCCACTCCCCCAGTGAGTATGAAAACCCTAAGCACGGCTTTCAATAGAATTTTTTTTAATTGGGATCATAATACAGGTTATTTTATCCTTAAATGAGGAAATTAAAGCTAACCACAATAGGTTCCATGTAATGTTCAAGACCACATAGGAAACAAATTGACCACTTTGGGAATCTTCTCTCTCTTATAAACGTCAACCCTTACCCGTGGACGCACAGATTTCGACCTTTAGAAAATTAGTATTTAAGTTACTATTATACCCTTCAATAATATTTATTATATTAAATATTAAATTATTATAATACCCTGTATAAGAGAAGATAGATAATTCTCACTTTTTCTCAATCGCTCTCATCAAACAAAACATACCCAACTGACGCGCCTGTTTCATCCTTCTCCTTTTTTTATCGATCTCATCCGACGAAACAAATCAAAGATCGCGACTTCTGGATACTCTGAAATGGTACTTATATTCTCTCTTTACTTTATGTGGTTTTTTCAATTTTTTTCTCTTCTACAAATTTTTGCGCATACTAATTTAAAGTTAGTATTGGTTCTTCCATAGTTCAATCTATTCTTCTCTGAATGAATGTCAAAATTGTTGGACGGCTTTTGTGAAATCTGTGTGGGATTGAGAAGCCACGATAGTTTTTTTTTTCTATTATTCCTTGAATTTAAAATATGCCTTCTAATCTCTAAATTCAAAGGAAAACGAAAATTGAAACATTGGTTTAATGCTTTAATCTCTTTGTTCATATAGGGATATTGAACGAGCAGTGCAGAAAACCAAATTTTCTTGAATTTCCCAATTGGTCGACAGTAGGTATTTCTCTGCTTTAGTGTGTTCATTCCCTTCTTATATATTTGTCAATTCTTCTACGATTGGTATAGAGCTTAATATAATTACGATCGTAAATTCTTATTTTTGTTAATTTTTGTAATTAAAATTTCTGATTACCATCATGTTTGGATTGGATTTTCATGTTTCAATTGATTTTTTTTCTCTTTTGTAGTTTGTCAAATTTATACTCATATTAGGCACTTAGGCGGTAGCAAAAGAATTTTTATTTTGAAGATGAAACATATACCATTAAGTTTGAAGTTAGATAACGGCATAGGTAGTGCATATTTCAATGGAAATAGCAACTTAACAAGTGCCCACAGTATGATTATTTGTATGGGGTTTATAAACAAAACTGTGACATTCAAATTTGATTCCATGTTAATCCATATACACTCTTTACTGCCACTTTGGTTCCATCCGTCAAGGTTCCTTCATATACACTTCGGAACCCACCTTCTACATGTTTGTTGCTGAAATTTTTCGTTGCAACCGTTAGGTATTTATAAGAAAATCGAGTGTGCATTCAAGGTACTTGGTCCAAATAATTTATGCGTTCGCCAGAAACGTCCCATTTCTTCTTCCATATAACATGTGATGTTACTGTTATAGAGAGACCTGAAATGGTTAATATATATACCCATTTATGTGTTTGAAGTAGTAAGGGCTAAAAGAAGTGGTCTGGGTAGGTGTTTAAGTATTTAGATATTTTGGCGGGGAGGAGGAGATCATGTTTGTATATCTGTTCAAATATGGTATAGGCGTTTTTTATTTGTGTTGTGTGTTGGAAATTTACAAATTCGCTGTGTGTTGCAGTTATTGCAGCCATTCAAATAGTTATGGAGGCAACAAATATACGATATGTTATGAGGTAACATTCATTTTTTTTCTTATTTAAAATAGTTTTTCTTTTGTGGATTAAAAGTTGTTGTATGTCGAACCAAAAAAAAAAAACTAAAAGATAAAATTTTAGAGGAATAGAGGAGAAAGAATGATAGATGGCTTGGTCTCCCTTATCATCTCATTTCGGAGTACACGTCCACGGTAACTGAAATAGAAGCAGAAGCGGCTTTCAAAATTTTCCATAATTTGGTACTACTGAATCCTATTTCTGTTGCCTCGATAAAGAAGTATGCATTCTGATGTATCATGCAATTAGTGACTTTGTCATTTATTTTACTAAATTAAAACAAAGCAGTAACACATTGACATACCTAAAAGCACTCAACAAAACAACAGTTTAGTCTTTTACCGGAAACAAACTATACTGGCTACTATATGTATCTCTTTTTCTTCTTTGACAATGTATTCTAAACATTTGTTGTTAACCTTACAGCTTTACTTCAAGGCAAATGATGTATACAATGAGCAATGGCAAAGTGCATGTATAGTTCCTGCCTTCTATGAAGTTCTATCCTTACCGTTTTTTTATGGCAGCTGTGCTCTTTGGGCTCCTTCCCAAACCTCTACACGGTACAATTATTACAACTTCTTTTTGTTTGTGATCGGATGAGTATTTCATTAATCAGAAAAACCATTCACAAGGATGGAGAAAGGGCCCTTGGACTGCTGAAGAAGATAAACTTCTTACTGAATATGTTACTTTGCATGGAGAAGGAAGATGGAGTACAGTGGCTAGGTCAGCAGGTAAATCACACTTGGAGCTAGAATCAATTATATTAGTGTATATTTGTATCTGAATTTGGTGATAAATATGCATTTTAACATTGAAGTGACCTTTTCATAGGATTGAATAGGAACAGCAAGAGTTGCAGGCTGAGATGGGTGAACTATCTAAGGCCTGGCCTTAAGAGGGGTCAACTGACTCCTGAGGAAGAGAGCATCATCATCGAGCTGCATGCCGTGTGGGGAAACAAGTAAGGATAGGAATTAATCTGGCCGGTAATCATTCAATATTTCTCAAATGTTGCTTAATTTGTTATGGAACTTATAAAATTAATGAAATACAGATGGTCTATGATAGCAAGATGCTTGCCTGGTAGGACTGACAATGAGATAAAGAATCTTTGAATCTTCATTCACTAAGTGGCAGTTCCTCAGTTGAGTGGGTAGCTATAACCAGAGTTGCCAGTTCAGAAAGTGTGCCTTCTTTGGATCCAATAATCAGAGATTTCACGCTTCTACAGGAATTAGAAGCCGTCTTCAAAGGCAACTCCATTCGGATTGTTGGAGTGCATGCTGGTGGGTTTGGAGACCATACAAAGTGTGAAGTTGAATGTGTTGCAATGGTGGAGAGCATTGATAAAGGTAATCAAATTGGATGGAGAAAAATCTTGGTACAAAGAGATTCAAAGTCGGCTGCCAAGGCATTCTTCATACATGGTTTGGATCAATGTTTCCCCAACCAAAACAGAAGCAATATTTGTTATGCATGCAATTTCAGAGCATGGTTCTTTCTTGCAAATAGAGCTAACCAGGGATGAGAAGAGGGGCCACACTTTATATATAATAAAAAGACAAGCAGCCAAAGTGAAGCATATTGAAAGAGACTAGCAGCCAAGTGAATAGTGAAAGATGCGAGCAACCAAGTGAAACATATTATGGATTTATTAATGTATGAAATCTACTTGGCAATGTGCCAGTTGAAATCTCTTATTTGTCCAATACAAGAGATGCGATAGAGTACTCAGTTAAATCTCCTTTTGTGATATAGAAACTCCCACACATTTAACCATCCAAAAAAGATACTTCCATGGTTGTGCCTTTAATGTAGTTATAACTGATAGTTGTTCCCAACAAATTGATCAACAGAATATCAACCTTTAAAAAATAATTAAACAATGTATATGTACTTCATGTATATGCACTTCATGTGTCAATCATTTTACATAAATTAAACAATGTATACGTCCAGCAGTGTAATTGCTTTATAGCTAGATTTTCAATTTCAAAACAGTTGATTTAATACGTAAATTCAGTTAAATTACTACTTCGGGTTACAGCAGAATTTAACAAATTACTTTCCTATCTTTACATTTTAAGTGCAAGCCTTGTGTTTTTAAACAACTGCTGCCATTACTCTGTCCCCTTGGAGCATTTATTATGGATTCAGAGTCCACAAAAAAAGGTATATTTACAACTAATAATATTTTTACAAAAACATTAAAAATCCTAAAATCACTCTAGCTTTCTCAAAACTAAAACGTGCCTTTTCCCAAATACACCCCGTTTCTGCGCAACTCTTCTAAAGTCAATCCTAAAACTCTTCAAAAAAAATAAAACACCGATTAACAACAGAATAGATGAAACGTTTAATCCAAAAGTTGTATCGGTTTATTAAAACTCAGTTGAAATTGGAATTCTATAAAACCTCAGTCTGGCTTAATTAAAACTCACAATTTTGAAGGGCGTAATTCTATTACAGGTCAACTGCGGATACAGTATGTATTTCCAAAAAAAAAACTTCACTTTAATTTCGAACAATCGATCTATCTGTCATCTTCTTTGAGATCAACTAATCATTTCGAACAATCGATCTATCTGTCATCTTCTTTGAGATCAACTAATCGATCACTTTAATTTCGAACAATTGATCTATCTGTCATCTTCTTTGACATCAACTAATCGATCTATCTGTCATCTTCTTAGTAATCAAATATAAACATTCCATTCTTTTCTTTTCTTTTTGTGGTTTTTATTCTTTCTATTTAAACATATATTTACATGGATTCCAAAAAAAAATGAAAAAACGGTTGTTTCTTTTCTTCTCTGTCAAGAAATATCGACAGTACATTCTATTTCTAATTTTGGATTTTATTTATTTATTATCAATTCTATTTGTAATTTTATAATTTTTTGAATTTATTATTTTCATATATGGTGTTTACTTTTTTCACTCAAAATGCAGGAAAATATGGAATTTATTCAGAAGTTACAATTATGGGCCAAACACCTATTCAAAAAACACATCATATCCCTTTTCAACAAAACTGAAGAACCGAAAAGGGTTCCTGATGACAACAATCTTTATGAAAATCCAATATTATTAAGAGCAAGTGGACATAGCCAAGAGGTAACTTCACTATAGGATACTATAGTTATCATAAATATCTATTTTACATATATTATCTGAATTGTTCTTTTTCAAATTTATCTTAGCAGCACAGGGATCCATCTGTCATTGCATTATCTTATCATCTAGAAGATGAACACAATATCATATACAACGATGAGCACACTATGATCAACAACTTCCAAAGACACAGGAAAAAAACTATGTTCACAGAATGGATGCATACAAATTCATTACATCAGGACGCAAGAAAATTGACATATATGGAATTTCCAACTAAGTAGTTGTGGGTAAAAAGTCAAAGGATCTGGAAAAGAAGAAAAACAATCAAACCGGTTGGGAGAATCTATTACTCACATCAAACATCAAGAGAAAGATTTTATTTGCGTATGTTACTTGAAGTCATTAGAGGACCAATTAGTTATGAAGATTTAAAAACAGTTGATGGCATACAAAGAGGTTCTTTTCGAGCAGCATGTGAGGCCAGAGGGTTGATAGAATATGAAAATCATTTCAACGAATTTGTAGAGAATGACTACTAAGCGTCAACATATACTGCAAAATTTTATGATCTTATTGTTCTAAAAATATTTCAATTTTAATTTAATTATATATTAGTGTATTAACTATTACAATGTCAATTTTATTTATACAATTTTTAAAATTGTGACAATATATTTTTTTATTTATATTTTTCAAATAACATTAAAAAACTTACGAATATGATTGGATCAGTAAGAATAACAATCACTTCATTACAATATCAAACCCATGTATAAATTAACAAAACTAACATTGTAATATTTAATACATAATACATTATATCAACTCTTACAAATTAATCAAAAAATATATATTGCCAGAAAAACCATTAACCAGTAAATCTAATAATAATCAATACTAATTAATAATCGTTACTTTCAACTTATGTGATTAGGTTGCACGAAACACACTTCCCCAATTGGTGCATCCAACAGTTCCAATAACTAACATTTACCACCAACAGTCACACCTGTACAATATCCATATATATATATATATGCAACCCTTGAAGAACAATGATAGTTAAAATAGCTTCTTTTTTTTAATTTAATTCGAATCATAATTATATTTGTTAGTTCGAATTATAATTATATTTGTTGTATTTATATATTAATAATTTAATTATTTAACTTACTATTATGATTCAATCTCAAAAGAGGCATAAATCAACCAAACAACATACTGTCACACGAATAATCCGTTTATAACCACGACATACCCGTGCATAGCACAGGCTCCGCTACTTGTTTTTAATTAAACCTAGAAAATCAAATAATAACAATACATTAACTTGAAGATAATATTACAAAAAATAAATAAATAAAAAGGTCTACTATGCTTGAATAAAGTCAGCAACACAAATCATTATTCCGACTAAAAAAAAAATTCTGATTTTTGGAAAATACATTTAATGTAACAGACCAACTCTAATAGAGAAAATAATGGCCACCAGGAAGCTACAGTTGATCAGCTCAACGTAGTTAACTGACTTAATTAAAAGGGAATAAAATGATGGCGACATCCCATCTTAGGCCAACACGTGCGAAAATAAATTGAACTCCTCACTAGAAATATTGTGTAGTTTCATTGTCTATGATCTTTTATGGTCATCTCCCCTCCTAACATAAGGTAGCATTTACGCACTCTACTGATAAGCACAGTATTTAATGTATGATTTTGCAGACACTTACAATCTGCACGCCCCATATAGATGGATGTGACTTTCAAAAAAATTACACCAACATTACTAGTACCGAACTTTGACAAAATGAAATAAGGAGTAACATCAGATCAGGAAGAAAACTTTTACAGTACCATTTAGTAAAAAACGTTTCGTAAAATGTGTTAGGGTTAAAGTAAGGAGTAATGGGAATCAAGTTTTCGTACCTATTCAGCAGTTAGGGCATTTTTGGGTGAAAAGAGGTTCCCCACTTGTAGAATTGGTTGCCATATATGATCGAGTGATATTTCCTCTAGATTGTTAATAACAATTGGCTTTAAAATATTCCTTTTGGCATCATAATAACCAATCTGAGTTTTGCGACCAAGCAACAGGAAATCGCCATTTCTTAATTGAATCACTTCATGACCCCCATACCAAAGCATGTCAATTCCATGAAAAGTGTATTTCTTTGCCCAAGAGCTATGTACTCCATAATCTTTTCATCATCCAAATTCCCATGTGATCATCAATGAGGCAAAGTTGTTCTTCTAAAACTGCCAAACCCCTAACATTGTCCCTAATCATGTGATCTTTAGAATTCTTGAAACAAGGAGGAAGTTCAGACCCATTAAATTCTTCTGTCCTCACATTAAACGAGATGAGTTTCAAATCGTCTGCACGACTTACCCAATGCAGATTTCCATTCACAAACACATTAGAATGCAATGTGTTGGAAAATTTTGGAACATTTTCTATCACTCTCCAACTGTCAGAACCCAGAGTATAAACATGAGCCTCAAACTTCTTTTCATCCGCAATTTCAGAACATAACTTCTTCTTCTTAGATATTCTAATAACCTTATATTCACCAGTAATTGAATCAAATCCAAACCCACATGCCTTAGGTTTAATATGGATAACTGGAGACTCAGGTAGTACAATGTAATCTCCTATTATAGGATTCCAAATATAAAACTGTTTTGACGCAAACATACCATCAAACTCAGGGCAAAAATAAACTAACACATTAACTGAACCTCTTTAAATTTCTTAGGTATAACATTGTAAACATTCGTCGAAAGGTCATTTTTATCAAACACTTGATGATCAATAATATAAAAATCTTTCAACCAGTCGCGAAAAAGAAGACAAGGAGATGTAGATATAGATGAGTTTTTAAAATGAATCTTAGCAAAACGAGGATGAAGAACTAAAAATGATACCAAGTTTTACAAACCCATCTACATTGAGAAATTGTTTTGAGTGGTAATCTTGATAAAATGTCAAAACTTACATCAATTGGTAACTTTGAAAGTGCTTGTTTATCACCACATTCACTCAAATCTAGCTGCTTACCCATTCTTTGTTCAAAATCCTCTGTACTAGCTACTACATTCTCCTCATTTTACTTCTCATTCATCTTTTTCCCAACTTCTTCTTCTTCTTCTTTGTTTTCCATTCTTAAACCCTAGTTTTTTTACTTTTTGAATCCAAATTAGGGGTTTTGGTTGCAGGTTTTGGTCACTCACTCACTTGTAAGTGGAAAATGGATATTTGATAAGGGCCTGAAGCCCAATAAAAACAGATTATATCTCAAAGTTAAGGCCCATATATACATTCTTTAATGAGATTTTTGGACATACCCCATTTGAAAGTCGAAATTTGAGATACCCCCATTGAAAAAAATAAATTGAGATACCCCATTTCAAGATGTGGTGTTATCTTAGCCGTCCATCATAAAACACACCTACGGCTGTAAAGCTCTTCTGTCTTGAAATGGGGGTATCTCATTTTTTTTTTTTTTCAAATGGGATATCTCAAATTTCGACTTTCAAATGGGGGTATGTCCAAAAATCTCTTCTTTAATTAAGAAAAATCATATCGACACCCTGCTTTTTACAAACAGTTATCCCACATCTTAAAAGCACCTTCATGGAAGTTATTTACACCTAAACACTAAATAATAGTATAATACTAAGAGTCACCCAAAATTTAAATAAAAATATGTTTTATTTTTAGATTTTTCTTCTTTTTATCTTCTTCATTTTCTTTACGAACACAAAAACCTGGCCATTTTTCTTCTTATTTAACTACATACAATTTTAGTTTATTTTTTTTTAATATATTTTATTGACTAGCTCAAAAAATTACATAGAAGTGAAGGACAAATGCACTACAAACTGCGTTGCAAGTCCTTTCTGAATAGCAAAATAAATCCTTCTAAAAACATATTCATTTGAGCCAACAGCATGGCATTGCTATCCATTACTTTTTGTACCCTCCTAAGGAGTTCAACCGCTTCCGATGTTAGAAACTCGAACATATCAAAGGCAAACGGGATGAAACTATGTTGGTTTGCCTTACACGATCCACTATGTTTCAACTCTTTTGTTGCTGTTGAAATATTAGCTATATAACCTACCTCAAAGATCCCATTCTCGAACCCTACCATCGAGGATGCCCCTGTAATAATGTCAACAAAAGCGTATATGCCTTTGGACCAATTGTAAACCAAAATATTTGTTAGCAGCAATATTAATCTAGCTTCCCTAGAATCAGTAAGAAAGTTGATCGGAGCTTCTTTTTTTTACCTATACCCCTGCCGGTCAAAAGACATCGTACTAAATATCCCGCACATGATTATGTTTATTTCTTAATTTTGTTTCATTATATTTGAAAATTCATTAAACAAATAACTTTATAATAAACCTTAAATTGAAAGATGAACAAGTAATACAATTTATAATTTCAAATAATGAATAAAATACATTTTGTTGATAAATAGAAACTCTGAGAAATCAATCATGAAGAGAAATGAAATGAATAAGAATTATGAATAGAAAATTTTCAACAACATTATAATCAAAATTCTGGTGGCTCTTATCACTTTGGATGCTATAAAAAAATGCATAATATGGGTTGGGGTAAACTTAAGATTCGGGATAGCTCTTTGTACACCGGGGGTGTCATTATGATTTCCCTTAATTAATGGCAACCAGGAGTCTTGGAACATCATAGGGTGCTCTCTGGAAGATAATAACATGTGCGACACCAACTAATTGGACTTAGGCTTTGGAGGCCTGTAAGACTTAAACTATTGGGCTTCTTATTATATGGTTTAATAGATATCTTCTCAACGGACCCATTACTTGCATAAGAATTTTTTTTTTTTTTTTTTTTGTTGGAGGGGGTGGGGGGAGTGATTATTCTTCACAACCGAACAACTTGTCAAAAAACCCAAGAGCTCAAAATTTATCAAAAAACCCAACACCTAAATTAGTGGACTTACTAATATACCTTCTTTTATACTCAACTCTCCCATTTTCTTTGTCTTAATTTTGCCAATAACAATCTTTTCAACACATCTTTTGAAAACCATTGTTCGTAAACTCAACTTTGTCTTATCTATGATTGTTCGAAACTCTTTCTCGTACAAATACTCACTGCCTCAGAAACATAATTTTCCGCAAGAGAAATTTTTCAATATATGTATCAAGGAAGAAACTTTATAAGGAAATTGCACGATGAAATTTTGAATCCCAAAATGACAAGAAACAAACGAAAAAAATAAAATAAACTTCAACCTCCATTGATACGGTTGAAAGTAAGAGCAACAATGATTCAACCTTTATGTTGTATGTGTGGTTCCATTAATGAGAGTATTCCACATTTATTTCGACATTGCTCAATAGCACTCAGAGTCAGGAAAAATCTGACATAGACAAAACCAAAAAGTTTATGATATTTGTAGGGGTACTACATACTTCAACCAATCAAAAGCAGCCACGTGGCACAGTCATTCATTCATCAGGTCGCCACGATCTCTACCTGCTAGTAGCTCGACCTCAACAACTCGACCTCATAACGAGCAGCGGCCTGCTTATACACACGTGCTCTCATTCAATGCACAGAATATCCTCGTCAGTTACATAATTAATTCACAGGGATGATCCTCGCGCGTTACACAATTAATCCTCATTATGATGACGGAGAATCTGCAAGATCCACAATCCACGCCTTTCTACCTTCTATAAGAACAAAACTACGATGGCTTGATCTCTAAGTTCAATCCCCTCGAGCTAAGAGTACGTAGGCAATCTCAATCTTAACGAGGTGCAGCCACCCCGATCTAAAACTTCCCCTTTGGTCAAGTCTCCCAACGACCTGATCTAGTAGTGCATTAATCTAGAAATAGGTTAATACATTTGGCGCCGACTGCAAGGAATTCGATATAATCGAAAAACCCAAACCGTCCCACCCAAATCAAAATCACTCATTCAAATGGCTAATCAAGAATTAACTATCCAGGATCTGCATGAACAAATCACTCGTCTGCAGGAAGAGAATGCACGTTTGAAGGCTGCACAAGAGACCAACCCACCACAAGTAGCAAATGGTGGACATGGAGTCATTCCTGTTGATGACTCCAACCAGAAGTACGAACAACTCAGCCAACAGTTAGCAGAGTTCAAAGCCTCTCAGGCTATCCTCCATCATTCCAAAAGCCACACCGCGGAGCAACTTGCTGTCCAGTCCCTCCAGCAGTTCCAGGAGTCTCCTTTCTCCAAGGAGATCCTTGAACATGATTTGCCCAACAAACTCAATGCCCCCAAGTTCGATCAATATGCAGGAGTCGGAGATCCAACCGATCATATCAAGGGATTCCGGAAATCCCTTCCTCTCCTCAAGGAAGATCATCTTCTATGTTTACTGTTCCAGTCCAGCCTCACTGGACCTGCTCTCGACTGGTTTCACAGTTTAAAATCAGGATCCATCAGCTCGTTTGCCGAGCTCGAAAAGCAGTTTGTCATCTTCTACATCCACAACAAGAAGCGACCCGTCACCATCGATCAAATCTTCAAAGTCAAGCAGCGGGATGGTGAGTCACTAAGCACTTTCTTTGCTCGTTTTAAATCTGAACTGCATTCAATTCAGGATTTTGCAAAGGAACATGAGACCTTCGCAACCATCGCATTCTCTCACGGTCTGATCCAAGGGTCTGACCTCCACAAATCTCTAGCCATGAAGCGACCTTCATCCCTAGACGAGCTCTACCTAAAGGTAGACCGTTACATCAAGCTCGAAGAAGCCCTCACTGGAGGGGAAAAGAATCATGTAGTCAGCAATGTAGAGTCTGGCTCCACCAAGCGACCTCGATCTGATAGCAAGAGGTTTAAAGCAAAGTCGTTGCCTACTGAGCAACGAGAATATCACCGGTTCACAAGACCAGCCGGTTACATCTATGAGCGGATCAAACACAACCATTGGTGCAAGATTCCTACCGTCACACAGTTGGAGGATACATCTGGTCGACCGTACTGCAAAGTCCACAAGGTACGGTGTCATCAAACAGATGACTGTTGCGTTCTGAAACGCGCTCTTCAAACATGGGCCGATGAGAAAAGGCTCAACAATTGGATCCTCGGCAGACAAGAGGATTCCACAAGCAAGCGGGTGAGGAAGGGATCCAGAACCCCTCCCCGTTCACCAAAGAGGAACCACAACAAGGCCAGAACGGCCTCCGCAAGTCCAATCCGCAGCAGAGGGCGTAGCCTCTCCCAACGTCTAGGTCCAGCAGGCGGCCTACGCGACCAACTCAACAAGAAGGTCGCAAACAAGATTGACAGCGACAGCGAGTCGGAAAGTCATGTCGTTTACATGATTTATGAATCCGACTCCACCCCCGTATCGAGGGACAAGAAGAGAAGGGTAGAGCATCTTCATCATGTCTACTCTATTACTGGCCGAGCAGCTCGCTTTAACATCCCGGCTCGCCAGGAATCCGACATCACATTCACAGAGGACGATCTCAACAAGGTCGTCACCCCTCACAACGACGCCCTTGTCGTTGAGCTACGAATTGCTGATTACATCATTAAGAGGGTACTCATTGACCCTGGTGCATCCTGCAACATACTCATGTACAGAACCTTCAAAGACATGAGGTTGCCCGATTCAGTTCTCATCCCTGACTTCACACCCATCCTAGGCTTCAACAGCTCAAGGGAAGATCCTAAGGGTGAAATTCTGCTGCCCGTCACTGTGGGCCGTAAGGAAGATAAGGTCGTCGTCACTGCCAAGTTCAGCATCCTCAACATCGCAAGTAAGTACAATGCGATTCTGGGTCGAAAGTGGATCCATGCCATGAGAGGTGTTCCGTCAACATATCATCAAGTTTTCCGCTATCCCGGACCTCATGGGATAATGGAACTTCGTGGCAACCAGAACGCTGCACAGGAATGCCATGGAATTATTGAAGTTGTGGCGCCTGCAAAGCCATCCACATCTGGAACCAAGGATGCTGACGTCAAAGGGAAGAGCCCAATCTTATCAGAGGCTCGAGAGGGCGACAACAAGTCCAAAAGCCCTTCAAAAGAGAAGACCGATGCTACCAAATAACAACTACAGAAGGGGCCAACGAGCTCAACCAAGCTTAACCTCGAAAGCACTGATCCAGGAGTACGTGTGAACCTTGGGTCAGAAGATGACCCGAGATACGTCTATGTAGGTGCAGAGTTAGAAGGAGATAAGTTCCATAACTTTGTAAATTTTCTTTCAACTAATAAAGATGTTTTTGCTTGGTCGTATATCGATATGCTTGGAATAGATCCATCAATTGTATATCATAAACTGCGCGTCAATCCGAATTATCGACCTGTCAAGCAAAAACCAAGAAGGCTCGCTCCCAAGTTTCACAAAGCAGTCAATGAAGAAATCAATAGACTCAAACAGGTCGGATTCATCAGAGAAGTTGATACTCCAGACTGGCTAGCCAATATCGTGCCAGTCTTAAAGAAGAATGGGAAGACAAGAGTCTGCATCGACTTCACAAGCTTGAACAAAGCTTGTCCTAAAGATTCATTCCCACTGCCACAAATCGATAGGTTAGTCGATCAGACATGCGGTTTTGAGTTATTGTCATTCATGGACGCGTACTCAGGGTACAACCAGATCCCAATGTACGAGCCCGACCAGGAGAAGACATCTTTTACAACAGAGCAAGGCATTTTCTGCTACAAGGTTATGCCATTTGGCTTAAGGAATGCAGGAGCGACCTATCAGAGACTGGTCACCAGAATGTTCGACGACCTGCTAGGTCGAACAATGGAAGTCTACATTGACGATATGCTGGTCAAGAGCAGCCAAGAGCAGGATCATTTGTACAATCTCGACCAGGCGTTCCAAAGATTAAGACAATATAGGATGTGTCTTAATCCAGAGAAGTGTCTGTTCGGGGTCGCATCAGGAAAGTTTCTCGGCTACCTAGTCACAAAACGAGGCATCGAAGCAAATCCAGACCAGATCAGAGCACTGATTGACATGCCCAACCCGAAAACAAAGAAGCAGATCCAAAAACTCAATGGCATGGTATCAGCTCTCAATAGATTCATTTCTAGAGCATCAGATAAATGTCGACCAATGCTTCATATTCTTAAGAAGGGGGCTACATATGAATGGACAGAAGAATGCGAGAAGGCCTTCACTGACCTCAAGGCCTATTTATCCACTCCACCAGTTCTCACTAAGCCTAATGACGGAGATATACTCGGTATCTACCTCGCAACTTCAGATTTCGCGATCAGTGCAGTGCTGTTCAAAGAGGAAAATCAGGTCGAAAGACTACTTCACGAGCAAAGTCTTACAACATGCCGAAATAAGGTACACACCTCTAGAGAAATTAGCGTTAGCTCTCCTATATGCTGCATGCAAGTTCAGACCTTATTTCCAGGCCCACACTGTCAGAGTAATCACCGACCAGCCGTTACGCCATATATTAGAAAAGAAGAACAAAACAGGTCGTATGGCTCGATGGGCAGCCGAACTAGGTGATTATACGTTTGAATTCGTCTCTCGATAGGCCGTCAAGGGCCAGGTCGTCGTAGATTTCTTAGCAGACTACCCAGCAGAGGATATCAATTGGGAACCAGAACCAGAAACAAAGAAAGTCCAGGACAGTCCTCCCGACACTTGGCAATTATATGTTGATGGTTCCCACAACTCCAACGGAAGTGGCATAGGTACTGTGCTCATTTCTCCTGAAGGTTCACAACTCGAGAGAACAACTCGTCTTGACTTTTCGACCTCCAACAACGAGGCCGAATACGAAGCTCTAATCCAAGGCCTACAAATGGCTATCGACCTACAGGCAGTCTGCCTCAAGGTATACAGTGATTCTCAATTGGTAGTCAATCAGATTACCAATAACTACCAGATCAATGGTGTCAACTTAATCCGATATGCCAGCAAAGCAAGGGAACTCATCAGCAAGCTCAGTTATTTCACAATCGATCACATCCCTAGAGATGACAACATACATGCTGACTCACTGGCATTCTTAGCATCTAAGATCGAGTCAGATCGACCGCGGGCTCTCACTATAGCAATCAGTACGCAACCCGCATATCTATTGAAAGAGGAAGATGTTCATCAAATCTCTGATCTACTAGCCACAACACCAGCAGACATCCAAGGAACTTGGATGGAGCCTTTCATCACTTACCTTCAAACTGGTGTGTTACCGTCCAACAAAAAGGAAGCTAGTCAACTATTACATAAAGTCACTATGTATAAACTCCATGAGGGTAAGCTATTCAGAAAATCTGCAACCGATCTGTTGTTACGGTGCTTGATTCCCAAGCATGGCCAGATCATCTTCCAAGAAATCCATGAAGGAGAATGCGGAAACCACTCCGGAGGTCGAACATTAGCTCATAAAGCGATCTCCCAAGGATATTTCTGGCCAAGAATGAAAGAAGATGCCAAGAAATTTGTGTTGAAGTGTAAAGGATGCCAGCGTTTTGCTGATAACCAGCATCAGCATCCAAACGATCTAATCAACATCACTGCGCCATGGCCATTTCACATGTGGGGGCTAGATATCATGGGCCCTTTTATCAAAGAAAAGAAATCTGAAAAGAAGTTTGTTCTAGTCGCCATTGACTACTTCACAAAATGGGTAGAAGCTCTTGCACTCGCCAACATCACTCAAGCCGATGTTCAAAGATTCATGTGGGAAAACATAATCACACGATTTGGTCTACCAAAACGAATAGTCACGGATAATGGCACTCAGTTCGTTGGCAAAAACATCAAAGCTTTCTACGAGCTATGGAAAATCGAACATTCCAGGTCAACACCTAGATATCCACAAGCCAACGGCCAAGTCGAAGCTGCAAATCGACAGATTCTGAACAACTTAAAGAAAAAACTCGAAGATCATCACGATCAGTGGCCACAACAGCTGGAAAACATCCTATGGGCTTACAGGACAACCCCTCGTATATCCACAGGGATGTCGCCATTCAGTCTTTGCTATGGAGTTGAGGCCGTTAATCCCACCGAGTTAATGTTTGGAACGACCAAATCCCTTTTGGTCGACACAGAGCTTAACAATCAGGTCTGGTCGTTCGGAATTGATCTCCTCGAAGAGCGACGAAACCACGCCGTTATAAAACTTGAGCAGTATCAACAACGACTAAAGTGAGCTTATAACAAAGGCGTACGACCTAGATCTTTTCAACCAGGGGAACTAGTTCTAAGGAAGATGTTCCACAACAAAAGGAAGGATATTATTGGCAAACTCAATGCCAATTGGGAAGGCCCTTACATTATTACCAAGGTCCAAAGCAACGGGTCTTATCGTCTTCAAACACCAGAAGGGGAGATTGTTAAGAACCCATGGAATGCTTATCACTTGAAAAAGTTTTATCAATGAAATGTAAGCATCTATTCATTACATTTCAATATACAAACTCATCTTTGCCTTCAGCTCAGCTCAAACATGAATGGCTCTTAAAGGTCCAATCCCTCGACCTATAAATTATCAAAACTCTAGTCCCTTTGATAATTTTAATTTTGTTAAGTTCAAACATCTGCAACTTAACTTGGTGCATTGGTCATATCATTCCCACGACCCATGTACAATCAAGCAACCATGCATGCGACCTCATCTACCAACAGGTCAGGCACTACGATTACTACTTGTTTGCAAAACTCATACAAGCAGACAACGTAACAAGAATGACAATGTAAGGTAAATAATTGAAATTTCTTTTTACTTGATGAAATTCTAACCGTTACAGGTAAAAGCAAAGTTAAACTAAGGCATACAAGAAGAACTGTTTCAGTTCGTCCTGCTTGCAGCCATCCATCTCGTCTACCTGCCTTCTGAACGAGCTACCAGGACTCCCTGGAAACTAGCTGATCAGAACGGCTTAATTACAAGCTCATCAAATAAATTACCGCTGTTCATTACAACTCCAAACAAAACAAATGATTGTTTACTCGAGCTTACAAACTCAGAAGATTGCTTTGAGAAAGGCCAAAAAAGACATACTGCAAGAACAAACTTTGCATAAGGTTACCCAAGACAAAAAGGTCGGTACCGGGACTAGCTCACGGCTGCACAGACTGGTCGCCGGAACCATCAATCTCCGTACGGCCACTGGCGACCTGGTCATTAGGGCCCATCAAGGTGTCCTGAGCTGGCACCAAAGCTCCATCAGCACCACCTCGCGTCTCCTCTCCTTCGGGCGACCCCATCAAAGCTTCCTTCAAGTTGTCGCAGTAGGCCTTCCACGCTGCGCCATTCTCTTGGCATGCGTGCTCCCAGTATTCAGCAGAAGCCTTAGCAGCAGCAGAATCTTCCTTCAACTGCTCCACCATCTCCTTCAAAGCCGCGACCTGCGCATCCCTGTCCTTCACCTTGCACTCAGCAACAATAGCAACATTCTTCGCCTGCTCGAGCTTCTCGTTGAGGTCCTTCAACTCAATCTCAGCTCGAGCACCAACCTCAGCAACCAGACGCACCTCCTGGAAGCTTGCGTTGAGCTGCAAGTGCAAATAGAGTTTAGTCAGCAATGGCTAAGCACAACCAAAAAGACTTATGATAACACTCACCAAAGACAGCGCCGCATTTATCTTTGAGCAGGTCACCAACAAAGTCTGCGACTTCACTGCTCGAGCATCAGCATCCAGGTCGATGCCCTCATTCATAGCCCGGGCAACACAAGGGTCGTCAATAGCACTGTCGTTATCATACACGACATGCTTCTCACCGCGGCCATCTAAATAATCGAACGGCCCAGGGCGAAACTCAGACGATATCCCCTTGCCTTTCTGCAAAGGCCCAGCAGCAGTCTTCCTGGACTTGAGAGGAGGCTCAGGAGATTTCACAAACTTTGGAGGAGCAGAGGACGGCATAGTTGGAGGCTCCATCAACTTCAGGTTCCCTGAAAGTGACCTCTTCTTCCCGGCCAAGGCAGGTAATTTAGGGAGTGAGGCCGGAGGGGATACGACTGGGGGGCTCGCCACTACCTCCCCCCGGCGCGAACTAACACCAGATCGTTCCTTCTCCGACCTCCGAGCAGTGCTTCCAGATCGCTCTCTCTCCTCAGGTCTCGAGCTACCACTAGCTCGCTCCTTCTCCCCAGCACGCGAACTACCACCAGAACGCCCAGCCTCAGCTTTATGTACAGAAGTCATATAGGTCTTCTTTAGCGACTTCCTCCTCTCGAGCTCTTCTTCAACGGTTTTCGGACCACCTTTGGGAATAAAATGCTCTTTCAGGTGGGGTAAGAGCCGTATCTTACGTTTGTCAGCCAAGAAACCAAAACCGTTCAAAGCGCTCTGCAGATCGTTCCTCCTCAAAAGATGATCGTCCCTGATCGCTGCAAAAAGATACAAAATCGTCAAGTCCGGAGACAGGAAAATCATCTACCATGTTCAGACTAATAACCAGAAACTCACGAGCATCATTCCTAGTCACATGACGCAACTGGATACTCCCCTCAATGATCGACCCAGTAATCAGCATGGCATCTTTCCACCATGGCTCACTACTTACCGGATAGATCAAAGGCAAACGTTCTGGCCTAACTTGCATGTTATAGCCGGAAAAATCAGCCTTTGAAGAACGTTTAAAGCTGAAGTGGTCCAGCACATCATTTACAGTGATGTCCCACTTATGCAACTTGTTGAGGTCATCAATTACCCTCATGTTTCTCCAGAAATTGCCATTCATCTGGCAAGGAGCTCGACCGATAGCATTCAAAAGGTCGACCACCAAACAAGACAATGCCAGCCTCAGCCCAGCTTGGAATTGGGTCAAGGTAAATACAGTAGAGAAGGGATTTTTAGGTCGATACTCAGCAGAAAGTAAACGATCTCCTAAAAATCTAATCTCCAAATGCTCAATCGAGCCAAGCCCGAATTGCTTCCTAAATGCAATGTGCCTATTTACATACTTCAGGTTCACTACTCTACACATTGAACCATCGTCTCCTTCCACCATTTCTTCATCAGACGTGTCCGCCCAATGAGAGCCGCTACTCTGGGGGCTATCAGAGTCCACACCATGAATGGGAGACAAGGCTTCAGAATGAGTCCTTTCAGACTCATACTCCTCACCACCACCACCACTCAAGTTATCATTTTGAGAGTCACTCAAGTCAGACATTTCTCTCAAGCAACAGAAAAGAAAACAGAAGATGAAAGAAAAGAAAGAGAAGAAAACTAACCTCACGAGCTCTCAAGGTTCTTCAGATCGCAAGAGAAAAGCGGCAGCAATTCAAATAAAGGCGAGATAGGTAAACCCTTCTCAAGAGAGCTACAGTTTAAATACAGTAGCACATACAATCCCAGCCATCAGTTCAAAACAGGTAAACGGCTGAGATCGAGCAGAGAATCCACATCTATTGCAGTTATTTTCCACTTAACGAATGATTCACATCCACCGTCGGATCTACCCACGTGCCACACAAAGACTATATCAGGCAAGAAGTGCGTCAGTTGCCATAACTGCACAGCTAGCTGCTCGAGGAAAATCCTCCACTTCCCCGTAAGAGCGCCATGATTAGTACAGACAAGCCTGCATGACTGCCACATCCGCAAATTCAAAAAGCAAACTACAAATCATCATCGATCAGAGTTCTTTGTCTTTTCAGCCCGACTTCTACAGCCGACCTAAAAAGAGGGGGCTTATGTAGCGGTACTACATACTTCAACCAATCAAAAGCAGCCACGTGGCACAGTCATTCATCCATCAGGTCGCCATGATCTCTACCTGCTAGTAGCTCGACCTCAACAACTCAACCTCATAACGAGCAGCGGCCTGCTTATACACACGTGCTCTCATTCAATGCACAGAATATCCTCGTCAGTTACATAATTAATTCACAGGGATGATCCTCGCGCGATACACAATTAATCCTCATTATGATGACGGAGAATCTGCAAGATCCATAATCCACGCCTTTCTACCTTCTATAAGAACAGAACTACGATGGCTTGATCTCTAAGTTCAATCCCCTCGAGCTAAGAGTACGTAGGCAATCTCAATCTCAACGAGGTGCAGCCACCCCGATCTAAAACTTCCCCTTTGGTCAAGTCTCCCAACGACCTGATCTAGTAGTGCATTAATCTAGAAATAGGTTAATACAATATTCTTCTTGAAGTGACAAAAGTAGAGGAACTATTATAGAGATGGAAAATAAGAAAGCAATCAGTGTGGATGTTTCTTCTGTATGCAAGTATGTGGATTATGTGGAAGACAAAAAACAACAAGATCTTTAAGAGCAATCCCAATGGGAGGGTAGTTTGGTGCCCTCCACGTAGGTGCCCTCCACGTAGGTGCCATATAAGCAAAACCACCTTCAAAATCATTTTCTATTCATGGTAGTCAAAACCCCCTGTGAAGTGGTGCCAATGGAAAATTTTGGAAATGTCAGTTTAGGAAAATTAAATGACTTATAAGACGGAACTTTGAGTTCCGATAATTTTACTAAATATAAGACGAAACTCTGTATTCCGTTTTTTTTAAAGTGTATAAGACGGAACTTCAAGTTCCATATGAGATAAAGTGTATAAGACGAAACTGTGAGTTCTGAAAAAGTGTTGAACCGGAGCACTGTGTTCTGTCTTATGCAATTAACATGGCATTCTGGATGACACTCTATTCCCCTCTCAAATGCGATTGGAACTTCTAACCACCTTTGAATATTTGACCCACCGTTCCATTGGGGAAGGAATTTTGGCTGAGAGGGCATTTCATACTACCTCCCTTCTCAAATGCCCTCCCATTGGGATTGCTCTAAGGGAATTGATTCCACTGAGGAGGGAATATACAAGAGCATCAAAGCAACCATCTGGTATTGGTGTGCAAGCTGGAAGAGAAGACAGAAATACAGGTTTCAGTCTTTTTTGGAGGACTAGGAAGGAGTGACGAGAGGCACAACTGTTGATGTAAATTAATCACTAGTTTACACTAATGGCCTTAGTCTCTTGGGGAATGTTGTTTATGATAAACCTAACATTGTAAACCCCAATCTCTAAAATTGAGGTTTATTGAGTAAACTAAGATATAACTTGAAAACGACTTTGGGGTTTTCATTGTTAACACCACTCATACTTTTTTTTTTTTTTTTTACGTTTCATTCACTTTTATTGTAGAAGTAGTCAAAGAAAGTAGAGGAGGAAGAGAAGCAAAGCAGAGGAAATTGTAATCAGGTGGTGCTTAAGTTGATGGGTAATATAGTAAATATACAATTCAGGATATGGGGTTTTTCGACAAGTCTTTTGTGTTGGGTCTTTTGACAAGTTCTTCGGGTGAAGAATAACACCTTTTTTTTTCAATAAAGCACGAGAATCTATTTTATTTTACTATTATTAACTTAAATAAAATTTAGAGGCAATTCTCATTCGTTGAGATCGAGCTTTAGAATTTTATACCGATAGAAAAAAAAAAGGTAAAATGATCAAAAAATACAACGTACTTTCACTTTTTTTTCACTTTATACAATGTACAAAAAATCACGTCAAAACATCAATGTACTTTGAAAATTTTTCCACGTTATACAATCTGTCTAAAACATGCTAACGAACTGCAGACGTGGCTAATATTTATCTACGTGTATTATAATTATCTACGTGTAAAATAAAATGTTGAGTTGTAAAACTAAAATCAGCCCATCTACGTGTCATCAGATCAACAAATCCCTAATTCAAATCCCCAATTCTTCTCACTTTTAATTCTTCATCATCTTCAAATCCCTAATTCAAATCCCCAATTCTCCACCATGTCTTCATCATCTTCTAGTGTTAATTCTATTCGTTCTTGCAGTTGTGGAGCTCCTTCTCCTATTAAGATCGTGTGGACACCTGAAAATGTTGGGAGGCAGTTCGTTGGTTGTGCTCTATTCTACAATGGTATACCAAAGTGTAATTTCTTCAAATGGATGGAACCCTACAAAAAACCAGAACTCCGTCATCAAGAATTGTATTATGAGCATGAAGAATTGAAGTCTGTTAATGGACACTTAAAGATGAGAATTTCAGATCTTGATAATACAATAGGAGAGATGAAGAAGCTAAACAAAATGATGCAAAAGACTATTGAAACAGATGAAGATTCTAAGCTACATGACAAGAAGAAGATAGAAGAACTAGAGAAAATGGTTAACAATGTGAAGCTTCAAAAAAATAAATTCTTTGTTTTTTATTTTTTTTTATGCGGTTCTGGATTTATTGTTGAGTTTCAACAACATGAAGGATTTGTTGTGTTGTTGACAATCTAGTAGAAATTGTATTAGTGTTTGATCAAGATCAATATTCCATTTCTTCTCTATTTTCTGTTGGTGCACTGTAAATGAGCATTTGAATTAATTTCAAGTTAACACTAGCAGATGATGGAGACATGGTGGAGAATTGGGGATTTGAATTAGGGATTTGAAGATGATGAAGAATTAAAAGTGAGAAGAATTGGGGATTTGAATTAGGGATTTGTTGATCTGATGACACGTAGATGGGCTGATTTTAGTTTTACAACTCAACGTTTTATTTTACACGTAGATAATTATAATACACGTAGATAAATATTAGCCACGTCTGCAGTCCGTTAGCATGTTTTAGACAGATTGTATAACATGGAAATTTTTTTAAAGTACATTGATGTTTTGACGTGATTTTTTGTACATTGTATAAAGTGAAAAAAAAAGTGAAAGTACGTTATATTTTTTGATCATTTTACCAAAAAAAAAGTAGAGAAATATTATTCCCACCCGAACAATTCGTCAAATTACTAAAAAGTTATAAAAAATCCAACATTGAATTACTAATTGGTGGCCGGTTTGAATAAACTCCCCACAGATTTTTCTCCAAACCTAATCAAACTTATAGAGTGGAAAACAACAATTACTGTGTATTGAAACTTTAACAGAAAATTTTCACAAAAAATAATTTGTTCTACAATGACATCTTTGCCTATCTGCCATCAATGATGGAGCATCAAAGCCAACTAAGTAATTTAATTTTTTTTCCCCCAAAATTAAACCTTAAATTCAACTAAATGAAGATATTTCGTGTTTGCGACAAAATTTTATGAACCAAGTTTTGACTCCTTGATCTTAAAATAACATTGGCCACATGATGTAAGATATATATTGAGTATTATTATTTTGTTTATAAGTTTCAAGTAGGTTCTATATATTGTTTTTAGGTCTAAATATATATTAGGAATTGTTATGTTTTTAGAAGTTGTTTTATTTTAGAAGTTCTTTACTTGTTAAACAAACTTCTTACTCTATAAAAGAAGCTCTAGGTTATTGTAATAGTGAGGTTGATCACTATTGAATTTGAATAGAAAAATTGTTTATTGAGTTATCTTTGTTTTCTTGCTAGATTATTCATCTTTTCCTTTTCTTTTACTTGGTGGATTCCAAACTTCACATTTGTTAAGCTTTCTAACCCTTTTTTTTTTTTTGAGAGAGATTCTTATCTCTTTTTTCTAAGTTCTACATTATCACATTTAGTGGATTAAGTGATTTACTTAATTAGTGGTTTAATTAACTACTCAAAAATTTGACTTTCGGTAGAAGATAAGATTAAAAACAATGAAGAAAACAGTTACAAATTACAATCAATTTTTTTTTAAAAAAAATATCCTTTCAACAATCGAAGAACAAAATCGAATAGTGATAAATGGAGTAGGAGAAGGCAGAAGGAAAAAAAGATAAGAATTAGAAGAGAGTTTGATTCAATTGGGTTTGTTTGGGGTGTAACTATGTACAGGTTAATTCGGTAACCAGATTGTTGTCCAGTTGGATTTTTGAAAAAAAAATATTTAGATTGGGTTTTTGATGAATCTGTTGGGTGGTAATAAGATCTCCCAAAAAAAAAACCTTAAAGTAATGGTTTTATTGTAGAGAGATTTATTGAAAAAGACAGAAACAGATTGTTTCTTATTGAAAAGGGCTTTGAAGTCAACCATTTCTGGACTAAAATACCCACCCTAATCATACTATGATCATAGGTCAAATCATATATAACAAATATGATGTCTTGAACAAAACACTATAACCTAGGTTGGGAGTGATTAACCATAGTGGGAAAAGGCAAAGTCAGAATTGCAAAAAAACTTAACACTATGATTCAACCTAAAATCAGAAGTCTTTGTCCTTTTCAACAAGTCAACAAAAACTGCATATCCTTTTCAATAAGGACTTTTAATAAGATTGTCCTTATGGAGGGTTGACTCAAAAGAGATTGTCTTTCTCACCAAGGAAATCATGATCTGTGTCCTTCTCAAAAGTTACTTATTTATTGTAATTTAACATAATATTATTTGCCTGAAAAATAAACATATTATGGGATGGAGTTTTATTAATGAGCAAGAAACCCAATAAAAAAAATTTAAATTCTTAGTAATGTGAACTAAAAACATTATATGTATCAATGTTATTGCATGGATACAAATTGTGATATCAAATTTTTTATTAGATTAAGTGGAATCCCAATATTTATTTCAGTTATTGTTGACATCAAGCCAATGAAAACAATCAAAGTTTTAGTATGGATATGTAATTGCAACTGCCTACGCAAGGAAAAACTTGTAGTTTTAATACAACCGACTTAGTGTTGCATAGTTGCACCATTATGTCCTCACCTGAGCTTTCTTCCAACAACAAGACGAAAACATTCTTAAGAAGGCCTTGGAAAGAATTCTCTACAACAGTTATAATACAATCTAACATTGGGGCTCTAGTGGACTCTAAGGGATAGCTGAGATTGGATGCAAGCAACAGGTACACAACCACTCTTACAATAAAGGATTCAACAACACCAACCCAAGAGCAAATACAGAACAATGAGTCAACTTGCTAGGTTACAAGGTTATAAACATTAGGATGGGAAAGACCATTATATTTTGAAGAGAAACATGAAAGACAATTATGACATTCAAGTCTCTCTAGCCTTAAGTCAGTCATCTCTCGCATTACATTAATATCTTACTTTGTTTTTCATTTCCTATACTAATTATCCGAATAATATTTATCATCGTATATAGATTATACACATGAACTAGGATTCTTTGGAGTTGATAATAAGATTTTAGATATGTAACATGCAAAGACGTACCTAGGATTTTCATCTAGGTAACACGCATGCTGACACCCTACAAAAAAAAAAATCAACAATAGTCACTTCGGCCAAACGTTTTTTTTTCTTCCTCATTTGTTCTATTAGTATTTTAGTATTTTAATTTTTAACGATTAAAAATGTTCATATAAACAAAAGATTAACAAAAAGAAAGAAATATATATGTATATATATCATTGTTTTAGTTACTCATATTATGTTTGGAAATACAATATAAAATTATAATCGTATAAATAATCTAAAGAATTCATATCTATACTACTACTAATATAAACATAAATAAAAGAATTGAGCTTTAGAATTTTGTCACTTAATTCTGCCTAAAATACCCTTTTAGTCATAGTTTTTTGGTAAATTTATATAATACCTTTTAAATAATGGTTTAATCATAATTTAACATATGTATTTTATGTGTAAAATTTTTATTTATGAGCAAAAGGTCCAATAATCTACTATTATAAACCTGAATAAAATTCAGGGGTAAGTCTCGGTTAATGAGAATTGAGCTTTAGAATTTTGTCACCTAATTCTGACTAAAATACCATTTTAGTTATGTTTTTTTGGTAAATTTACATAATACCCTTTAAATAATGGTTTTATCGTAATTTTGTATTTGGTCCCTCTAGAAGATGGGTAATTAGTATTTGGTCCATTCTTTATCGTTTATTAGTAAATGGTCCATTTTCCGTCACTTGACTGACAGTCAACCCTGTTGACCAGATTCAAGGCATCCATATTTTTTTAATAGCCAAACTACCCTTTCACGTGACTAGCACGTGACAAAAACTTAAAACTCAAAAACCACAATTTACTTGTTTATAGACATACAAAATTAGTTTATAGTCCTCTTTTTCATATTTCGTTTTAATAATAGTCCCTGTAAACAGTAACCATGAAAGTTATCTTGCCGGATTAAACTTGAACATGTAACCACTACCCATGGAATGTCTAGAATTTTCTTCACTTGATTGTCATATTCACTTGTAAACACAAGAGAATAAACTTCTAGAGGTTCCATAGGTGGTGGTTACATGTTAAACTTCACTCCAACTAAGGTAAAATAACTTCCATGGTTATTTCCAGTATTATTTACAGGGACTATATTTGAAACGAAATATGAGAAAGGAGGACCAAAAACTAATTTTGCAGGTCTACAAACAACTAATTTCTGGTTTTTGAGTTTTAAGTTTTGTCACATGTTAGTCACATGAAAGGATAGTCTGGTCATTAAAGAAATATGAATGCCTTGACTCTGGTCAACTGGGTTGATTGACAGTCAAGTGCTGGAATAAGGACCATTTACTAAATATATAACCGTGAGACGGTGGGGACCGACTTTAGAAAGAGAAATCGAAGAGGTACATTGAGAAGAAGGAAAATTGAGAGAAAAAGAAGAAGAAGATAGAAGAAAGAAGAATGACAAGTAAGAGAATTGAGAGAGAGATGAGATGAGAAGAATAAGTAGATAGAAAAACGAGAAGTAGGAGAATTGAGAGTGAGAGATATCACGTAGAGAGGAGATGAGAAGAATAAGATATAAGAAAGACGAAGAGGAGGAGAATTGGAGAAGAGAGAGAGAAAAAAAATTTAAGTGGACGGACGGACACTGTGTTTTCTCCACTTGAAGTATAATGGACCTCCTAAAAGTCGGTCGATATATGATAAAGATTGGACCAAATGCTAATTATCCATCTTCTAGAGGGACCAAATACCCCTATTTTTATTTATGGGCTGAATTTTTATTTATGAACGTAAGGTTCAATAATTAAAAAAAAATAAATTAACAAAATATAATGAGAATAATAATTTTTAATGGTAAATTCTTATAAAAAAATTATGAGACTTAATAATTTTAATACTGAACTCCTATAAAATATTAAAAAAAACTACTGAAATTTACTTAAGATTTAATAAATTTATGTAATTTATAATATTTAATAAAATTAATAACTTAAAACTCGAATGGTAATCAGACAAGGATAAATTATTATCCTTGTTTTTTCAGAATTATTATTTGAATCAATCATATAACATAATGAGAGGGTTCCAAAGACTTAAAAAATGTTTGACTCAATTTGGACTCAACTTTATTTGGGACAAACGATAAGACCTCAAAAATATATATTTATCCTCCGAATAACACCTTGTTTGCATAACACTTAGCTTATATTATTTTGTAATATCTATTGATTAGTATTTTCTTGTCATTTGTGTAGGTTTCATGAGCCAAAAGTTGAATATTGTGTTAAAGCCTGCCAAAAGCTAAGAAAAGCCGTTAAAAGAGTGTTATTTGCACAAAAAAGAGAAATTATTATTTGCACCCGCACATTACTGAGGGCACCCTTTGGACCGGTCCTATGGACTTGAGTTTATGTTAAAGATGGGTGGTCCAAATCCCAGCTCAATCCAAGTTATATTAAAGCCCACAGGTCAAAAGATCTATTGAAGCCCATTACTTGAAGCCCAATCTTAAAAAGGCTTTATGTGATGATCCAGAACTCTGATTTGGGCCCGTAAATTGTGTATCTAAACTCTGAAGGTATTGATTTAAGTTACAACTTAAGCCTAATAGAATTAGGGTTCAACGTGGTCTTGCTGCTTCTAAAAGCTCTACAACAGCCACCACGAATTTTGATCTACTTTTGAGATCTTGGAGAGCGAGGATATTCTGTGTGCAAGCAAAGTAGTTTCTTATTTCATTAGGACTCATATTTTGTAATCTCTATATAAAGAGAAGTAGTAGCTAGGGTTTACTAGTTCATGCTCTTGTATTGAACTCTATTCTTCTTATTCTTATTCTCTATCAATAATAATAATCAATTCTCTTTCCCATTATGATGTTGTGTTCTTTTACTATTTTTTCCATGGTGTCATTATCAAGGGTGAGTAGTTAATTAGTTCCCTTTAGGGGGAATGGTTGAAACACTCTAGATAATGCAAAAAGCACCATGTTTGTTCTTTTATATTCATTGTGATTCAATTGTTTAATGCTTGTTTATTTCAATTCATGATAAGAAGTAAACATGATTATATTTATGTCTTTGTTGCATCCATTGTTGGGATTATATTGTATGAACTCAGGAATATAACACATGTATTACAGAAATAGAGAATGTACTAATTCAAACAGAAAACAAATAATATGTATATTAAATGAATTCACAAATACAGTAACACTTACTACACAACTTGATGATTAAGGAGATAAACAGAGGCTTGCCGAGGCAATATCTGTAAGACAATATTACGTCCCTGCTACTGGTGCACACATATACTGGACGATAGTCTCCCAAGATACAACTGTTCTACACTCTGCTAGATTGCACTGTAATAGCAGAGTTCTGGAGAACAAACAAGAAGTAACACTTCGAATTCAATGGAGAGAGAGAGAGAGAGAGAGAGAGAGAGAGAGAGAGAGAGAGAGAGAGAGAGAGAGAGAGAGAGAGAGAGAGAGAGAGAGAGAAACAGACTTAGTTTGAATGAATTGTGTGCTTATTGGTCAGAACAACACTCAATTTATAGGCTAAGTCGTGCCTGTTCACAACAGACACACATCTGTTGGAAAACGTTTTTTCTCAACAGGCACATCTTTTGCCAGACTTAATGAAACGAGTCAGACCCATTGGACAAACTGTTTCATTTTGAACAGACACATCTGTTACTGTAAAGATATAATATGATCCAGTGAACCCATTCACGTTTTAATTAAATAAAAGGTGGACTAAAAAGATAAGTTATCTTATCAACCACCCCATAGCCCAAGCCCGAACCGAGCCGGTCGGTTGGACGGACGGACGGCGGTGGCGCGCGTGCGTGTGTGTGTGGTAGACAACTAAGTGTATAGCCTTGCGCTATTGCACGAAAACTTGGTAACCCAAAGGGCTACACCCTTAGTGTAATAATTTTGTATTTGAACATCTTTACCCACTTTCCACAATTCATGTGGGACTAAGTGTAAAACACTTGTTCATTCAATAAGAGAAAACAGTCTGTCAGATATGTTTTTCCAACATCCATGTTGTTAAATACTATTGTTAAAGTATATGGAGACCTAGCTATAATGGTAGTGTTAGATTAATTGGAGATAGGTAAAGGAATAGCTGAGAGGTGACAATTTGTTTATGAATCAATATGCTAAGTTAATTGAATTGAATAGCTGAGAGGTGACGGTTTAATTAATAAAATATATTCAATGAATGCATATAAAGAATCCCGTTTTAATTGAATGGAATAGCTGAAAGGTGACTATTCGATTATTATAAGCATTAATGATTATTTGGAATAGCTGAGAGGTGGCTAAGTAATTGATATAAATTGAATAGGATTGAATGACATGTATGTTTTGCATTGTTTAGTTTGTGGATACCAATTCTTCTCCCTAATTATCATAAAATATTTTTTCCATCTCTTTCCATCTTCTACTATTAGTTTAAGTATTAGTTTATTTATTTTATTGCCCGTAGGAAGTAGAATCAATCTCATCTTATTAGTTGATTCATTTGGTGTTCTTTAATTATTGTTTTATATTGTGTTTAAGCTAAGAATTCCCCCTTCGAGGAGGGTACGGCCCTTGTTTGTTACTTGTTCTACATTAATAACCAATTATTACAGGCACAAAAAGAAAAATATCATACAAATTCATCTTTTGATTAGTAGGTAACAAATACCGACTATCAACAGACAGATTGATCTTAAGAAGACCATTGCCCATTCCCCAATAGCCCATATGAATCTGGTGACTATTGGTATGTCTAGTTGGGTGGCGGCCGTAAGGTCTTCTATTTTGAGTTATGGACACACAAGGCTAAAAGATATGATGTGCGCTATAAATAATGGATTGACATGATTTTTGGTAGATATGATTTGTTTAGGGCCCATTCTTTGTTTATTACTCCCTTCATCCCAAATTATAAGTACTTTATTCCTTTTTTGGTTGTCCCAAAATATATGTTTTTTTTCATATTTGAACACATATTAATTGAGTTCAATTGTTCTTTTGCCTACCCTTGCTTGGAATTAGAGTAATTATTCTAATAAAAATAATTAGAGACTATGTTTAATAAGTGAGACCCATTAAATAGGGAGTGCAATTTTGTGGACGTATACATTTTGTGTGTCCACAGGACAACGTTGTTCTATTGGTCCACATAGTTAAAAAAATCCAGATAAGCTTTTAATTATCACGAACAAAAATTAAAGAATAAAAATAAATAAAAATAATGTTTTCTTCTTTAACATAAACAATGATTCCACAAACCAGTAAAAGGGTTTGGTTTGAATAGAAGACGGTTTCAATTGCTCTAATTCAAAGGGTCTTGATTACTCCTTGATGATTTTTCATATAAATTTTATTAATCATAACAAAAAATCTTCAATTCATCGATGTGTTTTGATTGTTCCTTTAGTATTTCTAATTCTTCATACATTATATTAAATTATTGTTTGTAACTTTTATGGAGTAATAACAACTGATTAGGTGAAAGGGTATCTGCTTGTTTGAGTAGTAAGATTGAACCTGTAGGGAACTAACTCGAAAACTCGGGGTTTTCAAGATATGGTTATGATTGAGAAATTCGTAGAGGATATATAGTTTTGTAATGGTTTCTTGAACAGTACCAAACCAGTGTAAATTAATTAATTCCATTTTATCTTTAATATCCATGGAGATGAAGATGATAGAGAAACCCTTCATTCAATCAATTAGCGAGAAAGAGGAACATGGAAGAAAAACCATTATTTTCGTTCATTTTTTCTAACATTCATTTTTGTTATTTTTTCATTTTTATGCAATGAATATTTATTTTTGATAATTAAAAGTTGATCTGGACTTTTTAACTACGTGGACCAATAGAACAACGATGTCCCGTAGACACACAAAATTTGTATGTCCAGAAAATTGCACTCTTAAATAGGAGTAATTTGGAAGTATACACAGTGTACTCATAATATTTGGAAGTATAGCGAATGAGCATGTGGCTCAATGGTAGCACCCCTCTCACAAAGTGGAGAGGTCGTGGGTTCGAAACACGTCATCAGCGGATTGTTGATATAAGTTTCCACACGTAATTTAAAAAGGGGTAGGGGTCCCCTCAACCTCGCTTGTCAATACGAAAAAATTAAAAAAAATAAAAATTTGGAAGTATAGTTAGTAGACAAACAATAAATGATGTTCCCTTAATAAGTAGAATATTCCAAAAGGTACTTATAATTTAGGATGGGAGGAGTATATAAATCTACCGCACTGAAAAACGACTTAAGAGATTTTGGCAATTATCCCCCCCTCCCCCATTTGAAAGTCAAAATTTGCGTTACGCCCCCCCCCCCCCCCCCCCCCCCCCCCCCACACACACACACACCATTTGAAAAAATATAGCACTTACCCCCCCCAATTGGACGGAAAAAATAGACGGTGTTACAAAAATTAATTTTTAAATTTTTGTAAAATAAAATATTTTGATAATACCAAAACTACCTTTCTTTAAACATGTAAATAATAAACATAATTAGTAAAAAACCCCACTAAAATATACATAATTAACAATACCCCC